>JAFBJR010000434.1:622345-1161922 GCA_016785285.1 Brachirus orientalis
CTCACTCACTCACTCATTTTCTACCGCTTTATCCACTGAGGATTGAGGGGGGCGCTGGTGTCTAACTCCAGCTAACATAGGGCGAGAGGCAGGGTACACCCTGGACAGGTCGCCAGTCCATCACAGGGCCACATAGAGACAGACAACCATTCACTCTCACATTCACACCTACGGGCAATTGTGAGTGTCCAATTAACCTAGTCCCCAAATCTGCATGTTTTTGGACTGTGGGAGGAAGCCAGAGTACCCAGTGAGAACCCACGCACCACGGGGAGAACATGGAAACTCCTTGCAGAAGGCCCCTTGTTATTCTTTATTCCTTTGTGAGCTATTTGTAAGGCATAAATATAAATAAATTTAGCATGACTTAAATGCAAAATGACAAGAACTGAAACTGTCTGTACTGTAATGTTGACACCCCCCCCTCTTTCCTACAGGAACCAAAATCCAGGTGTGATTTTTAAATGGCTAATTTTAAAATCTTTTCTAAAATAAAGTATTTAAGTGAGAGAGTATGTATAATTAACAGAAAGAAAATGTTACACAAAGTCATAAAAAGATATAGATCTATATTAAATGAAGAGTTAAATTTACGCAGTGAACACATGAATGTCCTTACTTCTGGTGGACCATTTGTAGCCATTCTTTCTTCTTCAACCTGCATAATATTTGCTGTCTTTTAAGCTGCATCCATATTACTCTATTTTCCCTTAAAAATGCAAAAATTCTGCTCCAGATACATCCATATCCTAACATTACAGAGCCCTAAAAATGAAGCAGGCTCTGTTTTTGTTAGACAACTGCAAAGTTACCAACATTCATCTCTTGATCTAGTTCATATCAGTCATGGCTCAACTTTTAACTGTGCATGAAAAGTGCAATTAAAACTTGTTTTCATTTGAAAATTGCATTTTCGTACTAACTTAAGTATGATAGTAAGTTCAGTAAAAGATGTATTTGTTGGTGCTTCTCTCACCCTCCTCTGCCTCCCTCTCTTGTCTCTGCAGCATCTGTTGCTCTGGCGGTAAGGCCTGCTGTAGGAGCTGCATGTAGAACTCATTCTCCTTTTGCACCTCCTTCTGTTTCCTCAGTCGCATCTTGTAGCTGACGTAGCTCTTAAAGCCAAAGCCCAGAGTCACCACTGGATAGCCAATACTGGGCAGTGAAGGGAAACACATGTCAAGGATATCAGGATATCTTTACAGTACTTCTTTTCTGCTAATTGTGCTGTATAGGAGAAAAAAAGAAGATTCTTAAGACATTTACCAATGAGCAGCAAAAGGTCGACACAGGTCCACATGAAAGTTCTTCAGGTCTTTGAACCGTATGGCAGCTTCGATGTACACAAACAGGATCCACAGTGATACAGTGGGTAGACAGACTCCTCTCTCTGCGTGAATGTAGTGGGAAAAAAAATCACTTTGGTCCAGCAGCACTGAAAAAACTTGGCAGCCATTATCTTTTTGTGCACATAGAGAGTCTTTAATGTGAAAGTGGCCATTTGGCTGGCAAGCACAAATTAAAAATAATCTACAAAAAACTTGGACTAACCTGTGTGCCAGACATACTGGACCCATACGTAGGTGCTGGCGGCAAAAAACAGCCACTGGACAGGGATGAAAAGGAGGCAGATGATGTCCGACGTGAACGCCACACACACAAAGAAGACAGAGAACGCCTTTGTGAGGGAGAAAAACAAATAAAATGATTAAATATGCTGGAAAAAATACATTAAGTTTCATCATTTAAAAACAAATACAAACAAATGTGCTATGTTCATTTGCTGCATCCTTGTACAAGAAATAGGCATATTTCTGTTGTGCTATGGGTACTAACCATGCACTGAATTAAACCTTAGTTGCTTATAAATCCACCTGGTCTTCAGAGCAGGGTAGAAAATTGGTGACGGTTTGAGCTAAACACCCTTGAAATATTTGAAATTACTCTTGAAATTTGCATTGTGGGGAATTTTAATGAAAGATAGTTCAAAATGGCGAGCTAGGCATCTATAGCACACAACTCCTGACCCTGTAATCCTACAAAAGTGCACTTGGATTACAAGTATGTATTATATATTATTAGAAATGTATTCATTCTAAAAAATGTTTCAAGAGTCACTGAATATCGCTCCATCATGAAACAAAAAATTTCGAGGGCTTAGAAGCCATAGTGGTTCACTATTATATCCTTAAAACTGTTGTAGTGCAGTTGGCATTAATATACATTTTAAGTGATATGAACTCTGGCACTACCCTAACAGAAGAAACAACGTATTTGCCAACATTTTAAAGAAATTGCCCAAGAAATTATCCAAATTTCCCACAAAACATATTTTACAGGGGCAGAAAAAATTTCCTTTAAAAAAATTAATTTCCTACCCTGCTCCAGATCACCTGTAGCTTGAATTAATATCAGGGTGAACACAGATGTGGAGGTAAAGGGGGGCATGGCCATGCACATGAGCTCTTACCAGTCCCTGATATCTGAAGGAGTCGTATACACTTCGTATGAAAAGCCAGAAGGGCCACAGGTACTCAAACCTGAACTCAAGCACAAAGTCGGCCAGCAGAACTAACACCCACACTACGAGGAACTTCAGGTACAGGAACGTGCTACAGGAGAGATTTGAGAAAGAGAGAGCAAAGCATGGACAGTAAATGCTAAAGAAAGACATAAGAAGAAAACACGAAGAGCCACTGCACACAGCTCATTTTTATAAATGATATCGGTATGTAAATGTTTGTACTTTACTCAAAAAGAACAAATCTTGATAATTCCTGGGGATTTAGATTATGGCCCAGGGAAGAATGATTTAATTTTGGTGATGATGTGAAGAGTGGAACTTAGTGGACATTTACACTATCTCTCACTGATTCTGTAATTGAGGATTTAGACTTCATCATGACAACAGGTTCATATAACAATTTTGTTTTTATAGTCACCACATTTATGGTGTGACTTACAATGATATATGAAGGTCACACAAGGTGTAGAGGCACTGATTCAACAATGAGTATGTACTCATAAAAAAATCTAGATATTTCCTAGTTCAAAAAACAAAGCAATTGCAAGTGGCGTGCATTTAAAATTTAGTGCTCCATACACATTTATTGCATTAACAAAAACTAAAATGAAATACTTGAATAAATAAAGCATTGTACATTGTAATGGTATACAGATTTTTGTTTTATATGTTTAGATTATCTAGCCAACATTTGCTGTATAAAAAAAAGTACATTTATATGTATAAATTAAGTGAGAGAGGCAAATAAAGAGGTTGAGAGTGAAGTGTATGTATAGAGTGTCATGTCTAGACATGTTACTAAAAACACACCTGGTTTCATTTTTCTGACTGGACATAAGGCAACCTAATCGAAGAGTGACGCTCTTAAAAGAATGAACATCTTTTAAAATTAAATAGGCGCCTTTAATAGAGTCCAGGTAGACATGTGTGCTTTGGCGGCTATTGTTCAATTTTACCCTCTGGCAGACAAAGCACAGGTGAGAGCCCCGCCGTCCGTGTCACCCCGCACTTCAAAACAAGCGCTCCCTGACATTGCTGTTGTCATTTCAGACTCGAGGGTGATTTTTTTTCCTTCACAAGTTCATGCGAATAATTTTCATTTGTAGCTTTTTTGACCGAAAACGTTCCCAATGAACGGGTTGTGTTGAAGTCATTTTAAATGCCCACATAGTCTCACTGCCATATTTCATTCGCATTAATCCAGTATATGATTTTCATCTGCTTACAGCTCTGGAAAAATATGTATAATATGCCACACAAGAAAAGAGAGGCCTTTGCTTTTGTCAATAAGCGGTCGTTTTCATTCATCTGCGTTTGACGTTCACACCACAGCGTGCTTAAATATGAATGTAGCAGAGGCTGGCATCCCTCTTGACATATGCAGAGAGGCGCCATTGTTATACAATAACGTCCCCTCCAGCCCATTTGGTACCTGCTATATATACCCTCCGTGATTCGGTTCCGTTTTAACGGCCGTCGGAGTTTGCTGCAGTCCGCATTGCGCCGCTTCATCCTCCCCTCGTTGGTTCGCTCGTGATATCGGTGTGGTAGTTGCCGCGTGAGAAGTCATTCAATCATCCTCGTGTTCTTATTTCTTCATTTATCCGCCACTGTTGTTATTTTATGCACATGAAACAAAGAAATAAATAAAAACAGTCCATGGAAGCCCCTCCCCTTTTCACGACACGCTGCGTCCCCCCCCCCCCCCCCCCCGACGTCCTACGTCACTGCGCCGTCGGTAACGTTACCTTACGTACCAAACATGGCTGCGACAACCGAGACGAAACGTTTTTGTTAATGTTGATCATCTTTTTAATTGATCTTTTTCTGCGGTAAGTTTGAAATAGTGAGTCACGTGTGTATTTAGTCATATTATGTGCAGCGGGTTGTTGTATAAACGTTAGCTGTACCTAAAACACGCCTGTTTACGTGGTAAAATTTGTCCATGCTTATACTCGACCACGTTTGCTAAGGCAGTTTCTGTCAGATTATTCACTTTACTACCTTTTTTTTTTTAAGAAACGTACTTTGTTTAAAGTCTGCCCGGCTGCGACATTACATTATAAAACACTATAATGTCAAAAAAAACATCTTATGGTTGGACATACAGGCATCTATGTTTCTGTAGTAGAGTGTGTGTGTGTGTGCAGTCTTGCACGGAGTAAAATACTTAAAAGTAAAAGTTGGTAGAAGTTAAGGTCACCTTTTGCAATATTTCTTGATTACTGGTCTTAGAGTGTTTGACATTTACTGTACTTAAGTATCATTGCTATTTTCTGATATAAAATATACTTGAGGTTTAGAAGTAAAAGTATTAAAAAAAAGTGAGAGTTAGAATTGAGCGGTAGCTCAGTGAAAAGCCAGTCATCTTTCAACTGGAAGGTTGTGGGTTTGATTCCTGGTTCCTCTAGTCTACATGCTGATGTGTCCAGGGGCAAGACACTAACCCTACATTGCTCAACTATAATAATACTGCAGCTGTTCATATCATTGACATTTTCATGTTTGTTGGTTTGAAAGTCTGTAAAGTTTATGGCCAAAGCTCAGCTGTAGGATTTTAGATTTGCTCCACTTTTCATCAGCTTCAGGTATATATTTGTCCCAGTTACAATTTGGCATGGTTAGAGGTATGTTTCTTTCTTATTCTTTTTTTATAGTAAATGCTGTTGCAGTTGTCACAAATGATAATGTGAGAGCTATTGTACTGTGTTTTAACAGATGATACACATGCAGGACAAGATGGAGAAACTGTTGTCATCCACTGAGGAAAAAGACAGAGAAAAGGAAGAGACTGAGGAAGAAGGATCTGGAGAAGAAAACGGAGGAGAAGAAAAAGAAGAAGAAGGGCAAGCATATGATGATGATGAAAAGGCTGATAGAGAGGAGGAAGCAGAGGAAACAGTACAGGCCCCAGATAGACCAGAGAAGGATCCCTTACCTGCTCAGGCTAAAGACAAAAAGCAGACTGACGTCCTGAACCTCAACAATGAGGTAGTGAAGATGAGGAAAGAGGTGAAGAGGGTGAGAGCTTTGATCATCAGGAAGCTGACACGACAGATTGGTGCCTTGAAGAAGAAGAAGGGCAAAGAGGCTGAAATTGAGAAGAATCAGAGGAGAGCAGCCAGACTTCTGGAGGAGGTCCATGCCATGAAGGTTCTCACACCAGACTTGGTAGGTTTCATAATATCTTCAGTTAATTATTTATGCTGGGAGTATTAACTATTTATCTATGTAATGAGTTTAGTTGCTCATTTGAGTGATTTTAAAATATAGAAAACAATGGATAAATGACATCCTGTCCCATTGCCAGGTGACCAAGACAGCCTTGCAGAAGAAGCTTAATTTTGAAGAAGTGTGTAAAAACACTCAGTCTTCTATTACTGACCGGGCTGTTGCACGCATCGCCACCCACCCTCAGTTCAACAAGAAGATTGAGAACATCAAAGCTGCCGTGAAAGCTTTCAAAGAAGAGAGGATGAAAGCTGGAAAGCAGGCAGGAAAGGAAAAGGCGCAAAATAAATGTGGACAAGTAAACTCACAGTTACCAGACAAAAGAGGAGAAAAACCAAGTGAGAAAAAAGAGGAGGATGCTTCAGTGCAGCTAAAGGAAATGTCGGACAACAATGAAGATGTTGAACACACTAAAGATGAAGCTAAACCTGAAATAGACATTGTAATCGGAGCTGAATCAGCTGACACTGCTAATGTCCTACCGAAACAAATACCAGAGTCTAAGCGTGTAGAACAGGCATCAGCAAAACTAAGCAACAGAAAAGACCCTGTAAAAAATGAACCTCAGTGTAAAGATCCAGGTATGAAACAGAATGTTGCAGTGCATAAGAACAGGGAAGAGGAACAAGTGAGCGAGTTAGAGTCATCAGATGAGGAGGAGAAAGAATATTTTGATGACAGCACAGAGGAACGTTTCCATAAACAGTCCTCCCAGTCGGAGGAGAGTGACGATGACTTCTTTGTAGGAAAAGTCAGTAAATTCAAGAAGAGGAGGAAACAGAAAGTTGTAGAAGGAGAAAGAAAGGTTAAACAGTGGCAGGAAGTAAAAGGGGAATCCAATGATAAGGTGAAAACTTCAGACAAGGTCCAGAGAGAACTCGATGAGCTCGAGTCCAGGCTGAAGTCTAAAGCAACCTCACTTCAGTCTGTGTTCTGTTCTTCCCTATCTGGGTCTAAACAGGCTGCAGGCAGAGGGAGAGGCAACGATAAATTCAGGGGCCAAAGGAAACCAAATAGTGGCACTGGTTTCAATAGAGATTTCAGAAAACAATCCAAATTCCAAAAACAGGTTTCAGGAGAAGAAAGAAATTCAGGGTCCAAATACAGCAAGCCCTGTCCTGAAGGCAGATGGCAAGAGACGGAGGAGAAGAGCTTTGCATCTGCTGGCAGAGGGAGAGGCGGGGGGAGGGGGCGAAGCAGAGACGATGTTATTAGGCAAAACATGCCCAAGGGTCAGGGTGCTATTTCCCATCAATTACCACAGCAGGCACTGCATCCATCCTGGGAGGCAAGTAAGAAAAGAAAGGAACAGCAAGGACAAATCATGGCCTTCCAGGGGAAGAAGATCAAGTTTGATGATGATGATGAGTGAATCAGTCTTTTTTGTTGTTTTGTTTTTTTGCTTGTACATGTCATGACTAAGTCTTTTGTGATCATTATCTGGTTAATGTAAAGCTTGTGTTATGCTATGATGTTCTATGATGTTATTGTAAAGGGTGTATTAGGACAATGGCTTGATATTTCTCAAAAAATATAATCTGAAACAGATTCATATCTAAGCTGTGAAACGTGTCACATACGTTTATGACTGTGTTATAGGATTACTACTTAACAAGGTCAAAAACATGCAGTTTGTAAGGATGTGCTATACTATATTCTTTTTTTTTTCCTAAAATGCATTTGGTGATATAGAAGAGAGTGAGATTTTTGTTCACCTTGTTTGCAGCTCTTTGTCTGACATGATTTTTAATTCTGTAAAATTTATTTTTGATGATGTCCAGACCTGAGTTTACAAATTTATTTTTCTTTTATGTCGACCTTTACAGCTTTTAATCCCACAAAAGGAACTAAAGACAGATTAATATTTGGATAATCAACTAAGATTTGTATATATTTTAGCCAAACATCTGAGTATTTTGTTTAAATAAAAAGTGCAAAGTAACATAACTGAAGAAAACAGTTCTTTGCCCTAGATCCAGGGTTCTCAAACATGGTACATGTATCACCAGTGGTTCAGAAGCTTCCGCTGGTGGTACTTGGGAGAAAAATCAAAAATATTGTTCTACTGTACATGCCAGGGTATATGATTGGAGCCAAGGAATTTTGACACAAGTGCGTAGAAAGTGGAACAAATAACAAAAATAAATTATAAATAATGAGTCACCTTATCTTTCACACCATCTTAAATTTATTGGGAATAAATCTGTCTCCCGTGAAAAGTCCATAGCTTATTTTGCTCAGCAAATTTACACCACTGTATTTTAACGTTGGCGATAAAGGTGTTACTTTGAAAGGTCAGTTTTCTCAGGTGGTACTTGATATAAAAAGTTGGAGAACCAGTGCCCTAGACTACAGGCTGTGAGAGCCACTTCCGGTGAAGTAAATTTAAGATCTAAAGGTTGGCAGCTGTTATACTTTGCCATACCTAGCGCTTTGGGTATTTATCTAATACTGGTCAAAATCCCTGGATCATTTATTGCAGAAAGAAAAGAGTGAAATCAGATAAATTCATCAACCCTACCTGTAAAATAAGCTCAGATAATATGCTGCAAACAGATGTGTGCCACCATCACCATGTGAATAGGATGTGAGTAAGAGCCATGCAGATGGATCAACATGTTTTCACAGTGGCTGGTCATAGGTGGGCAGTAAATGCATCAGCACAATGTATGTCATTAACAGCTAAGCTGATGTCATTAGAAATTCAATGATATTGGAAACAGATACCAAAAAGTGTTATGAAACCCCCAATATCTTTTGGTTGGGGGAATATTTACAAGATAAAATAATTTTTTTTCCTGCTTATCCTCAGACCCACACTCCAGTCCAGAAGGTGGCAGTAATGCACCAATATGCTGGTTACTAACTGCAGAACAAACCAAAGAAAATTTGTGTAAGAAAAATGAGACAGAAAGGAAGGAGATGATTGAAAGATTTAAGGAAATAAAAGTGTACTTTGACCTCATAGATGTTTTACGGAAGAGTTATGGAGAAGTAGAATATAAATTCATATTTCATTATAACCGCCAATAAACGCAAGAAGAAGAAGCCGAAGACGATTGTCGCCCGCAGTTACCGTTGTGTCGTAGAGTTTATATATTATTAGTGCTTGCCTGTCATAATTTATGACTCATAATTATTAATTCTTCTGTAATTTTTATAGGATAAATTCTAATGATTTCAAGATGGACGCGCCTCGTTTTTTATTATTGATTTGGCGAATTGACAAACTAACACAAAGCACCTGTCAAACCACAATGAGAGAATGAGTAAAGTCCCTGAGGTCTGTGTCGATAACAATATTGCGGGATTCTCCGAAAGAAGCGTCGCCACAGAGAGTCCCAGACCTCTGTTGTTCCTCAGCGTCCCCAGAAACAATACCGTAGAAGTCGCGAAAAACGAGCTGAAGAACGTTCCGCCCTCCCAAGGACCCTCGACAACAACCAGGTCATTGGAGGAATGTGAAAGCGAACAAACACAGGTACGAATGAACCGGATGCGCTCGTTTTTAGACATAACACGTTCGCTTTAACGTTGCTAAGTGATTCTAGCTACGCTAACGTGGCAACTGCACCACTGTTACATGACCTCTCGTAATTTACCAGATTTCTTCCTTTTTCTGCTATTTTATTACGCAAAGAATGATTGGTATCGCGTGTCTATAATCTAGTTCTTGTTGCATTCGGGCAATCTCTCGAGGCAAGTAAACGTCACATACCCGACCAACGAAAACCTTCCACGCTCTTTCAAAATAAAAGCAAGGGGCGTATTTAAATAGCATGCTTTTAATTTGACGATGAATTCTCGAAGGTTACAGCTGTAAGTCTTCGGCGTCGTCACACACATATATCGCGCATTTGCGGGACACACTCTCGTACACTTTAATCTGTGCGCACAACACACTTTAGCTGTCAAAGTTGTAATATATCTGCGGGGATTTACAGGTAAGCAAATGACTGCGCGTAGGTAGAATTTCTTTACTGCTTAAACCAAATGGCGGTGTGGGCCTTAGCTCAGCATGGCAGAGGGGTGGGGATGTAGCTCCAGTTAGCCAAACACATAGAGAAGCTAACTCCTATGTAACAACAAACCTAACATTCAACTGTAACCGGACTCACTCATTGATTCTGATTAGCCCCAAGTAAAACCTGCGGAATTCATGTCAAGTTCGTAAAGTTTAGGCATATTGTCCTTAATTAGCTCCACTCATGTGAGCCACAGGACTCGGTGGGATTCCTTCAAAGTCAAATTTTAATTTGAATGCTTTTGTCATGCAGTGTTTTGTTTATATTTATTTTATTAATTTATTTCAAAGGGGACAGTGCTCTGTTGAAACATGCATATCAAAATTTGATACACTGCACCAAGTTATAGCATAGAGTTAACTCACATCTGCAGTCACAACACGAGGTAGGCACATACAGTATCTCACATTTTACCTGGAGCAGAGCAACTTTTAGTTGATTTGTTTAGGTTGTTTTTTTTAAACGTTAAAAAAAGCTGCACATCCTCAAGAAGGCTGTTCCACGTATTTGCTGCAGCTACAGTAAAAGTCAACTTCCCATGTGCAGTGTGAAGAAATAGCACAATCTATCGTAGTAGGTATTGTGGTGGTCCATTTAGCATTTTATAGACCACATAAATCTGAAAACAAAACTTTAGCCCTATAACAACTGTACAATGTCTTTCTCAAAGGCAAAGAGAAGACTGGAGCTGGAAGACAGTGATGCCCAGGATGGTAGCAAGACTGGCAAAATCAAAAGACCCATGGACTCTCTTTCTAATTCAGAATTAAAAAGTAAGAAATTCTGTTGTGGCTTTTTTTTCTATTGTTCACTTGGCCAATGTGCTAGTGCTTGTGGAAAACAGAAGTGGTAGAAACTTACAAATCACAGTTGCAAATATGATAAATGGTCTGTATGTAATGCATGTCATTTTGTCTCTTTTTCTAATTAGGAAGGGAAAAATAATGTATAAGAATAAACACACTACTGAATCACAACAGTTTTCTAAATACGGTATTGTGCAAAAGTCTGGCAACCATTAGATTTGTTGTTTTAGCAATGCTAGGTTACCATACAGTGTAATTATTTCTTATGTCATTATTATGTCTTATGCCAGTTTTAGACATGTTTAATTGTTACATTAACGAGGTATGAGTTTAACTCACATTTGAAATCAACTCCTGCTACAATACAACAACAAAAAAGCTAGTGGTGCCCTAAAACTTTTGTATACTGTTTTCTTTAAAATTGATTGAGTAATAAAATATTAATCTCCACCAATTTTTCCATTTCCCTCCCCCAATCCTATAGCAGGGTCCCGCAGGATTTTGAAGTCACGCTTTGACACCTCTCTCGGTATACTGACGCAGAAGTTTAAAGAACTGCTGAGAAACTCCACTGATGGTGTTTTGGACCTAAATGTAGTCGCCCTCCAGCTCAATACACCTAAGAGGCGCCTCTATGATGTCACCAATGTCCTCGAGGGTATCCATCTCATTAAAAAGAAGTCTAAAAACAACATTCAATGGTTGTAAGTATGAATAAATGTTGCACATAGTATGTGTATTTAGGAAGGGGGGGGGGGTTCTTCTGCAGTACATTGACACATTTAATGAGGGGTTTATCTTGAATGCCATGTATCATTCAAAATGCTTTCATACTGAATGTGTGTGCTCAGGGGTGGTTCACTGGATCTGTCGGATCTCTTTGAGCAAGAGCAGAAACTGGATGAGCTTATCCAAAGCTGCACACGGCAGATTCACCGGATGTGCGAGGACCAGCACATTCAGAGATATCCTTCATCAGTTCACCTTAATTTTATTCTTTGTGTTTATGGAAATGATTTTGTAGTAGAGGAACAAACAGTGCTGGAAAAGAAATGGATGTGTTTTTGTAAACTGTAAGGAAAAACCCACAGATATTATGTTAATGGTCATGTATCATAGCAGTAAAACATATTAATTTAAAAACCGGAAGAAGGATATTTTAGCTTGAAAAACAAAACACGAAGCATTTAAAACATTTAGCAAAAGTAGTTGGCCTTGTAGAGCTGGTATGACATGAAGTGAGTTGAGTTTTATTCCACAGTGTGTTAAGTTTTTATGTGTGATTGAACATTTCCTTTATCACATTGTATACACATGTTTATGTTTTATTTTTAATGTGAGGCATGAAGAATGATGGTTTTAGTCATGGACTGTGTCTCTGGCTGTGGATAAATGCCACTTGAATTATTGTCCTTGACAATCTGGAAAACGTTTGCCTACTTAACACATGAGGATGTTAAAATGGTCCCCAGTCTGAAAGACCAGACAGTGTTTGTGATCAAAGCCCCTGTTGGGACAAAACTGGAGGTCCCACATCCACACGAGGTACATTTCTTCACATATAATCAGTTAAGATTTTTTTTTTCAGCTTGCTTTCTCATGTGGAGTATAAAGCATGACAATACAGTAAATTCAGTAGTCCTGATTAGAATCACCCTGCAAACTGGAAGACTAAGTCAATTTTTTTTATAAATTGTCTACGCTTTTGTTCTAGCTACTTTCTTATGTACTGTGTGAGGAAATTTTACTATTACTATTGCTTACTATTCCCTTTGTCTGCAGAGCTTCCAGGTCCACCTCAAAAGCACCCAGGGGCCAATTGATGTGTTCATCTGCGCGGATGACTCCATCTCCCTGGAAGGTATAAATGCATCTGCGAGCAACGTGCCTTCCTCCTTGAACTTGCCCTGCCCTCAGATGTCTTCAAAAGGTCAGTCTTACACTCAAGATCAAAGACAACAAAGAAAACTCACTTCTTGTTACACAAAATAATACAAGAATAAAAATATTAAGCGTGTAGGTCAAATAAAGATGATCAGTGCCTTAAAAGAAAAATGTAGTACATATAAAATACCCTCCAAAAATAACTAACTAAACATAACAACTAAAGGAATTATCATTTTAAGAAGAACAAGATAACACTTAAATTGCACATCATTTTTATACTTATACTGTACATTATCTTTCTGAGGTAATGTATTGAGTTGTAACAATTTTTTTTGGTGGCACAATGTCAATTTGAGTTTTTAAACCATTATCACTCATACTTTTGTTTTCTACCCCTTGTCTCCTTATCCACACCCCATTATCTTTCCAGATGATGCTAACAGTACTTCTGAAATCAGTAGTGTCTGCAACCCGCCGTCCTATCCGGCACCACACTCATCCCCGGTTACTGTTACTTCCACCTCCCTCACCCCCCTCAACCCCCCCTCTGGAGATCAAGAGAGCGTTGTCACGGTCACTTCACCCCTGACCGTCTCTCTTGATGGGCAGCAATACCTTCTGAGCCTGGAGGAGAATGAGGGCGTCACTGACCTCTTCTCCTCTGTTGACCTGCAGTCACTGCCTGTGGATACGCCCAATATCTAAACAGGCTGTCCATAATTTTGAAACGCAATGAACAAGAACAGAAACAAGACATGGCGATTTAAATAAAAGAACAAAGAAATGAGGATGTAACCCTGAACCGTTACACTGGAGCATGAAACAAATACCAGATCCAGATAGAACAGATCTTCTAATTGTGATGTATTTTGCATTTGGTCTCGAAAGAAACTATGGAATATAGTTATGTATCGTGTACCCGAAGAAACCTTTTTGACACAGCCAGAAGATTTTGACACCCATTTGACATTTTGATTTGCTTGTGCTTTTGTACTCTA
Organism: Brachirus orientalis; assembly: GCA_016785285.1. Classification (NCBI taxonomy): domain Eukaryota; kingdom Metazoa; phylum Chordata; class Actinopteri; order Pleuronectiformes; family Soleidae; genus Brachirus; species Brachirus orientalis. The sequence continues at coordinate 635,817 of JAFBJR010000434.1, forward strand.
AAGTCCAACATCACCCCTGAGACTTGGCCGCATGTGTTGGACGTTTGTCAAAAGGTATGACAGCAGATGGTGTTTGTGCACATAACAGCCGTAAGTTGATGCAGTTTTGTACAAGTGGATTTTTTTTTTTTGCTTATTACTGGTTTTAATTTCACTCGTCACGACAACCACCAAGGATTAAAAACACAGATTACATTTTTCACCTCATTTTAGAGGTTTTTGTCCCTCATCACCTGGCACTAACATGGAATTAACCTTTGTGCCTTTTGTTGCATCCACTACTTGGGATAAAGTGTTTCATTGTTTAGTTGTAATACCTCAGCTAATGGTATCTACAGGTTCAATGTGTTAAACTCATCTTGGTGATCCAAAGTCAGAAATTTTAATACCTCACATCACTGGCATTGTTTTGTACTACTCTCAACAGAACTGGCACCTCAGCATGCCTGAATAATATGATTGTTTTGCAGTTCGCTGTTTACATTACACACAAAGAAACTTCATTCAGTGGGTATTGGTCTAGTCATGGCCAGATTCACACTTTTGACAGGGATTCTGGGTCTTGGTGATGCAGGTAGCGAGGGTTAGCAGTGTCTGTTGTGGCTAAATACAGAGCAAGAGTTACTTAGGTGATGATGGGGAGAGTGACACTGAGTGCTCTGTTTAGCCTTTGTAGTGCTTGATCTAAGCTTTCAACTTCATTTGATTGGCTACACATTTCTTAACTTCTGCCGGACCCACAATGCTTTTCGGCAGCGCTTGGCACTGGTTGATCCAAAGTGAATGAGAAACACCTTCATATGACATTTTTGGATTGGTGCATTTCTATCTGTCACTCAAGGGAAATACTTCATAGCTCAGTCTGTGTTTGGCCTTTGACCTTTTAGTTTTCTCAGGGCTCCAGTATCTTCAACCAGAAGTGCAATTTTTGAGTGACATTGCACCCTTTGATTTCCTAAATAGATACCAATGCCTTTCAGGAATTAAGACCTTTTTATTAGCAGTGAAGAGTATTGTGCCTCTCCTCTCACTGACCATGATTGGACACACCAGAATGAGGCACCAATGCAGCCTGTCATGACCATTTCTGCTTTGAAATAAACATTTTAGTCACTAATCACACTGTTTTCCCTGTCACCATTTAATTATGTCTTAAAATAAGTTTGACCTGCAGTGTAAACATAAAATGATTAATTGGAAAACAGTTTATCTGTGGCTCTTTTGTAATAATTTAATTGTAATTGTTGTTGGTCAAAATGTCAAATACATGGTGAAATATCTTAGAAAATATAGATGTTTTTGTTATCAAGGTAAAAAGAAAATTGCCAGTGTTAGTGTTTGGAGGAATTGGGATTAACGCTACTGTAAAAACTATGTCATGACAGTTTTGAACATTCTAGAAAAGGTCTAATTTCTGCTGGTTTAACCTGCTCATCGCTGTCTTTTATTTTTTAATGTAGATTTTTCTTCATTTGCCAAACACTTTATCTACTGTGCGCCACAGTTGTGCCTTATGAGCTTGAGAGCTGAATGGCTTTCACGTGACTCATATGTTTCTCTGTTCTGGCGAGAGTTAAGTACTGTATCAAAAGAATGTGTGGCTACATGAACACTGTACATTCACTATTTTGTATTTCTATATAGTCATATTCATTTGAGTCACCGTAAATATATTTTTGCCATCACCCATTAAGGCATTTATGACCTGTTCAGCATTTTGAAGTTTCTAATCAGAACAAAAGGAGTCATAGTTACGTGTGAAGTTGCACCTTTACACGTACTTTAACACTTTATGCCTTTATCCCTCTAAACTCATTAATAAACAATTTCCACTCCTTTCATTGCAGAATAAATATTTGACTTTTTACTGATGTTAAGATTGAAATATTGTTTGGATTGACCCATTATCATTTTGAGATACAGACTTCTATTGTGTGAAGCGTGGTAACAAAATATAGTTTATTCAATATATTGTTCAGAAGTTCAGGTTCTCATCAATATATTGAATAAACTATATTTTGTTACCAATTTTTTTCAGAAGCTATGGTTTGCTGAGTGATTAGGTTGTTGGGTTACTTTTGTTTTCACATTTATAAGAATTCACTTCTTTAAGCCTGAGGGTCAAATAGTAAATCTACACCACCTTTACTTATTTTTATGCCACCTGTAGTCTCAATATAGTAAATTACTGGAATTACAGTTTTCATTGAAAAATCCAATAGATTATGATAAATTGCTAAGTTTTCACTAAACCTTCAACATTACAGTTAATCATGTGCCAACCATAGGACTTGACTTGACAGTAGGGTTTGCTTTGTTGGTCCATGTGAATCCCGAACTGCCTGTCAAGATGTAGGAGTTGGCAGTTTGCTTTCTTACCTACCTGCTTCAAGTCTGTTATTCAGCAGCATTAGATCACTAAAATGTAAAATGTTTTCAGTGAAACCAAGTTGACTCGTGTGGTGCTAAAATGGGGACACTAGGAGGCAGTGTGATCTCACACTCACTCAAAGGCTTGTGCTGCTTTGAAACTGTGACAAAAGGTCATTCATATTTTTCTGGTTTTTACTTTTTTATAATTTTTGGCGTTCAGTCTTCATGACCTCATCGCCAGTCCACATTCTAAATGCTTAAACTTTTGGCCATCATGTCAGAATGTAATCCGGAATGTATTAAAGTGAATTAGAGGAGATGTTTTTACTGTCAGAAATGTATTTTTTTGACCAACCACAATTATTTTGTTACCACAGAACATGACCTTTTTTGTTATTCATCATGATTTCTGCACTATTTCAGTAGGACAGACACGGATGTGGTGGTGTAACATTCTTTCCTGTCATTCAATTCAAGGTGCATCCATCATTTCATGCTGTTTGAGAGACATGTATTCTGGTTAAGTTTAACACATTGCAAATTTTAAGCCCTCTTAATTGCAAGTTCGGGTCTTTTCATCGCAGTTTAATGGATTATATATATATCTCTCAATACAACTTAAAACAGATCTGTTAAACCTTAAAGAGCTGGAGTCTAACAGTGGGAACAAAGCTTTCAGTCACTGGTCAAGGAGGGCTATTATTGCGATACAGACCTAAAGTAGTTTCAGACTTTTGGACTTGGTGTGGAATAAAATAACCTCAGGAAATAACTTTTTATTCAGGTTGATTGTCTGAATGACATCATACTAGTTCCCACAAATGAGTTGAACAGTTAATCAGTCAAGGAACTGCAGATGTTTAATAGCAACTTGGCTAACAATGGAACATTTACAGCATCACAAACATATGAACTATGCATTTTGGAAAAAAAAAAAATCAGGTAATATTTAAGAGAGGATAGTATGTTTTGCATGCAATATTTAGAAATGGTCTGTGACTTATGGATGGTAGACTGAAACCCATGTGACATTTCAGATAACAATATAGAAACAAGTCTTGAGACGTCATATACAGTAAATGTGAATTTTACGTTATAGATAGAAAATTGTTTGGAGAATTTGTGTTAAATCTGATTTTGTTTTATTCTGTGCCAGTGCCCTTACACACCTTTTTAAAACTTTCTTCTATTTCACTCTAGTTTTGAATCCAGCTCTCTGTGCCCCTGACTCTCTTTGTCTGAGCCACAGCATCTTAGAGAAACACATCAGTGCCCTCAACATGATGATGTAATCTGCTGGGAACTTGCAGCATCCAGACACATCCATAGATGGCAGTGTTGTACCTCAAAATCCCACTTCAACCTTCTCAACCCAGTTCTCCATAAACTGTGGCACACTCCTCCTGAGTTCACAAAGAGTCATTGGATCACTGCAATTATCGATTCATGTTTTTAGTTGTTTTCTTGTCCTCTCTGCACCACAAAGATTTGCACATGAAAAAACACACACACACACAAAAACTAAGTGAATATTGAATCGGGTCATGTTGAATTAGGCCTGACGTAAGCACCCTCACGTCTCAAGAGGGCTCAGTTAAAGATCAGCCAATATAGCTGTCATTTAGCCGATCAATTGGTCAATGAAGTTTCATTTTTAGAGTGCTTTCCGCTGTCACCGAGGAGGTTTTAGTGCCAAACAAAGCACACAAAAATTGTGAGGCTTAAAGGTTGAGATTGGACTGTCTTCCACTTAAGACTTTGCTCTGCGGGGGGGGGGGTTAGGGTGACTCAGAGTAAATGCAATTCACTTTGAAATTCTAGGTTTCAAGTCTTGTCCAGCTGTCTCCTGTCCCCAGAATATAGTGCTTGTTTTTATGCTGCGCTCTTCTGAGTCAGACTGTTTTGACTGCTGTAACGCACTGAGGCAGCGTAAAAATGAGAGGGAGAGAGAGAGAGAGAGAGAGAGAGAGAACAAAAAAGAGAAAGGGTTAAAGATGGAGCATGAAAGAGAGAGGGAGAGAGTGTACTACTCGTCAACCATTGGCCCCTGCGAGCAGGCCCGTAATTTTGCGTTGCAGCCTCTCAGCCAATCGGGTGCCTTTGTAATATTTTGGGTTTATGAATGAAATGAATAGTGAAAGAGCAGGAGCAAGAGTAGTTTGATTCATCACCCGGAGCTCATTGTGTAAGTGTACGAACATGAAAGGTGTCTGCTGCGCAGTTTGACCAAGATGGCCTCTGGATAGAAGACGGCGATCAACAGATGACCAAGGCACTTCATGCCAGATAACACCTCCGCCAAACCCTCTGCCTGTCTTTACCAACATACAAACAAATAAATGCAGTACCAAGACTATACTACAGTGCAAACCTGTGGCCAGGTCAGCACTCATGGACTGGGATGTAGAGGACCTACTTCCCCAGTTTCATTTTTCTCATGTCTCCACCTCATGTCTCATATCATGCTATTTACTGATTCTGTTTCTAGTCTTAGAGGTCCATTGTGACAGAATTAGGGACAGCTAATGGTGAGACAGTAAATTGTAACCTTAACCATGTGGACTTATCCCACGCCTCCATTTCTCAAGCATGTCAGTAAACTATGCTGGCCTTCACATGCCAGAAAGTCTGTTCTTCCTTGTTTTTGTTGTCAGCCTCTGCTTCAAAATACACTCGTAAGACCAACATATAACCAACATATAAAAAGACTTATTCCGAGCTTTTTTTGATTATACACCAACGCAATCATACTTATGGGTAGCATAATCATTTTCTGCCAATAAGCCATTCCGAGTGTTATACACTGTGTCTTTATATGTTAGCTCTTGGAACTTCAGCAATGCCACTATCAAGACAAACTAATGCTGTGACATTACTTTGTTCACTGTAAATTCTAAAAACAGATCAACTCGAGATCTGGAGTGTCAGTAGGGCTTCTGGGTTTGAATGCAGTTTTTAATAAATTAAAGCTAAAATGGGGGTTGTTGAGTTCTTATGGCATTGTAGGCTGCATACTTTTTCCAGCTTTCGACCTTGTTGTCTTCAAGCCCTTTGTTCTCCCTGTATGCTTCCTGACTCTCAGTCTTGTCAGATTACATCCATACTACTGCAGTTGCTTTTCATTTAGTTTAAAATTGAAATTTCCAGATAGAAATTCTGTCCAAATGAGTTCCCGAGCTGCGTTTCTGAGGATATTTGTGCATACTAACACGCCTGACAATGTGTATATTGTGAGCATTGTGGTACGGCAGGCATTCATGTGTTGATGTAAACAGGAAGTTGAGTCTCTCTTATTTGCCTTGTTTGAGAAAGTGTTACTAACAACAGTGAAACGTAGGTAAAACTGCTGTTAAGAGACTGAAAATAAGTGTTACATCAAGCATAGCTGATAGTTGAGTTGTGAACTAATCAGGAAGTGAATTCTGGATCATGGCTCATTGTTTCTAAAGGTCTCATTTTCTCGTAATATGAGAGAGCGATTTTTAAAACATTTTTAAAAATGTTGCACTTAAAAGGACCTGTCTCTATTAGACAGTGGACCTGTGCTAAAATAATGCTTGGGCTGGCGCGGAGGTAAAATGAGTCAGCCACTTTTATCTGAAAGGTTGGTAGGTTGATTCCTCTGACCCTTCTGTATGTTGAGGTGTCCCTGGGCAAGATACTAAAGTTGCTGCACTGTTGGTGTGTCAGTTTTATGTATGTGTGAACTGCTGAGTGTCCTGTTAAGTGCTCCGAGGGTCGATTAGGCTTGAAGTGCTGTAAATAAAGTCCATTTATCATGTAGCTTTTCCAGTAAGTTCACTGAGTTCATTTAGAAGGTACGCTTATGCCATTTATTCCTTTCTCATAACTGTCTGCATAATTAATTAAAAATGTTAATTTTAACACAGACAAAAGTTTGAGGAAATTGGATGATAACATGCAGCGGATATTATACAGTAGCATTTCCAGTTATGGACTATGTTTATTTCCCTTCCCTCAAATACATATTTTAATGGTGCAGTTTTTCTAATTTGTTGTTAATGTTAACGTCCCACCAGAACTAAAGTATATAGAAAATCTACTGATGGTAATGATGCCTAATGAATTGATTTTCTTGCTACATTATACTATATAATTTGTTGGTGTGAATTGTCCTGCAGACATACAGTGTCAATCGTCAACAAAGAGTCATGGGCCGTGATGAAATTCGTGGTTGTACAAGAATTAAAATGAAAGGAATGTTTCATATTTTTTTTTTCCTCAGCATTTTCTTCTCAAACCACTTCTTTGTATTTCTCACACACTCTGTAGAGGAGAAGTGAGGTCACATCAGGACAGTGTTTGTGGGTTTTTTCCTATCTAGTCAACACAGCAACAAACTTCAGTTCAGCACAAGTTATCTAAGGTTTATGTCCATGTGGATAAGTCTTTAGCTGTGACTTCAGTGGGTGTCAGTGGGTGTCCCTCACTAAACAGAATCCTACTAGGATGAGAATGTCTCTCCTTCAGTTCTCTCTCTCTCTCTCTCTGTGAATCACAAAAGTAAGGAAGACACTAAAACCTGTAAAGGACACACGTTTGCCCATGTTGGATGCAGAGTTTCTGCACAGCCGGTCCCTTTACTTGTCACTTATTTTCTATTTAAAGCTGCAGCATGCAACTTGTAAATATAACCGAATGTAAGTTACATTTAAGTCATTACAAAATAAGTTCACACAAGGCTGATTTGGCCTATCGGCGCCACACAGCTCTCTCTGTGTTTATCATAATAGATCTTGTTGTTTTGGATCTTGTGATGTGCCTAGACAGTGATTTGTTTTATGTGACAAATCAATGGCCACATAATGCTAGTAAAAAATAAGAAGGCTGCAACAGGTTGCAGTATGGCTGAAAATGCCAACAAGTATTGATGAAAAGCTTCAGACGTGGATTCAAATGCTCAGAAAACGGTTGCTTTTCAGCAGTTTGACGGGTGTTTTGATCATTTCCGTGTGGCAACTAGTCGTGACGTCACCCATATGAATCTGATCTCCTTTTCTGAATCCTCCTGAATTGCAATTTTGGCTGGTGCCATGGGAAGGTTTTTGCAAACTGTAGTTCAGAGGCATCACATGCGACCAGGCTATTGGATGATTAACTCCATTAACTCCTTGGGAGAATGTTTACTAACATCAGTTGAGAAGTAGACTCACATTCCCATAGACTTCTATTCAAACAGTGATTTCTGCAACCAGCAGAGTCACTACCTGGTCGCTTTTCAAAATAGTTTTACTTCCTGAGGAAACTGGAAGGAAGATTCCGCTCAGATTGTGGCTATATAATGCAGGCAGCATTTGCAACTGGAAACAAGCTTTAGAATTAAATGGTAAGTTGTTTTTAGAGGGCGTTGTGCTGAAAGTGTACAGGATGTGCGTAATTGTACAGAAAAAGATGAAAATAGGAAAACTGACTAAAATCAATCTCTCTTCAATTCACTGGACAATGGGCTGAGTAATAGTTCATGGGAGGAAGTGATTTTCCTCTGTCACATGGTCTTCAGACTGTTGTCTTTGCAAAGATTCTAACCTCTGCTCAGAAGACTTTGGCCTTTGAAAATGGCCTCTGAACAGTCAGGTGTTAATACACATTGCTGTATTTACAGTTTATGTGGGCTGTGTACTAAATGGCTGGTTGTGAGCCGTGAATATATGGGGAATAGCTCCAGATGATGTAGGAGTTGGCTGGATCCCATACAGCTGGGTCCTGGCTTTATTACATGTGGAGTGGCTGGAATGTAATGTCTACTTCCCTCTTGTTCTCTGGTTTGAGGTTTCTATTTTTCCGTCTCTTGTGTCGGGCCGCGCGGTGTGGCGTGTGGGTGTATAATGCTTTCAGCTGTTGTGATGACAGCCTCCTGACCTGTTGTGAACCTCCATTGCCACTCCACCTCGCTCTCCAGTGTGTATTTACTCGCGTTTAGTTTCACTTGGATACATCAAATATTTGCATAGACAAAGCCATTCCTGAATCTTAGCCTATAGGCTCCTACCCGTTAGCCTGCAGAGACAAAAGTCTGTCAGTTGTCATTTGCATGCAATTTGCATCCGACTCCCCCTGAGACTGTTTGCAGTGTCAGGAGGCCAAATTAACCAGTGTTCTGTTTTAGTCAGATTTGCATCTCATTTGCATCAGAGTTGCTTAACGAGGGTTACTTAGCTGAGTGACCCCCATGGAAACTCCTTACCTTGTGCTCAGAGGAGCCAAATATTGCGATCAGCTAATTTCATTAAGGCAAACTGCTGTCTGACTGAGAGAGTGCCTTTGGATGTAATCATTAAAAGGGACGAGGGCTTGCAAGCTGTTTGTAATCAGGCTGTTTTATCGTGCATATGGACATTGTGTCATATTTACTGTAAGGATGAAAGATTAGGCATGGAGGGGGTAGTGGGCTGCATCAATCTCACTCAGCATCTTAGAGCAGGCACATTAATCATCCCATCTATGGAAAATCGTCCTCATCAGACTTGGGGCAACAGTGTGCCCACATGGCAATGATCACCCGATGCAAGAATGGACAGAAGGAGAGTTAGTGGCTCACTGAGCAGGAGCTCCACAGCCAATACTTCTTCATTGATCCCCGGGACTTGGACTGGACGTTAGCTGGTGTTTTGTCTGGCTAATGCGTTCACATGGCTGTTTCTGGCTGTGTGAAAGTCCCAGCAAGTGGCCTCGCATGCAGGCCAAATCGTTTACCTCCCCCATCCTCCCCCAGTTGATCTGTTCCTCCACTCCAACAGAGCCGTTTTTTCCTTTTCCTCTCCCCACTCACCACTTCAATCCTGTTTTTTTTTTCCATTCCTTTATTTAAAGTAGGCAAGAAAGCTTTATGGGCAGATGGAATCCCTTCGATATTATATGGTGGATTTCAATAAGGAGAATCAATTCTGGTGTTGTTTGTGGAATATCATCCCTCACTACAAACTACTTCTCACACATCAACCTAGGCAATATATCATCCACAGAAATTTCATCACGTGTGTTTGCTTTGAAAAGTAAAATGCAAGGATTAGAAGTCAGGAAACAGGTGCCATGAGGGATTGTTCCATTACAGTGTTTTTGCACGAGCTCTTTTTCCAGTTATACAGTTGTTTTTCTGAAAAGAATATTACATCCAGAAAAAAATTTAATAAAATTTTTCCTCATTGGTTTATCAAATGTTTCATATATGCTGTATATATTCATAGGTCATGGCTTTAACAACATTTTCACTCCTGTTGAGTGGTTTTATTAGGAAAATGGGACTCCAGTTCTCTGTATGTGCACTAATCTCATCCATACAAGCGGATGAAAATGCCCTTGTTGGCTAAATCTGCAATTATTCTGTCTGTAAGCAGGCTAGCCTGCACTCACACTCTCATTACCAGTGTTTAAGTGTTTAGTAGTGTGTGAGTTGCTTCACTGTGTGTACCTGCATGTTTGCGCCTGCACACACACACACACACATATGGCAAGGCTGGTGGTAGGTCTAATGAGGGAAAAGGCCTTGGATGGTTCCATTGCTGTGATGCATTAAATCTTAATAACCTGTCCTTTCAGGTCGCTCTTAAGAACATGCTTCAGAGCTGATAATATTTGGCCTTTTCTTGTCCTCTCTCGTCTCTTTTGTCTAATAGTTGCTTTCAGTTAAGTTGGGTCTATTTTGTCCTTGAAAGATTTTTCATTTTTGCAAGTGACATTTTGGCTCTTTGCTCGGAGCATATGTTATGAATGAGGTGAAGGTAGCATGTTTGACTTCTGTTGTAGTTGCTACTCAGAACACAGCCCATTCTGCTTAGCAATGATACCAAATGAATGGAAGTCAGAAGTAGTCAAAAGGCTGCCGTGCAATTAATTTCTGAATAATCATATTTAGTGCTTGAATGTGAAAAAGAAACTCTAATGTGGATGTTTTTTTGTTTTTTTTAAATAAAATTTTAATTCTAAGATGCCATTCTATCACATAAATTAAATCCTCTGTACTAAAATTAAGGAATCAAAGTTCATCTTTAAAATGGAAAATGTTTCATGAGCTATCCAAATCAAGGTCTAAACTAAGTGTTTTTCTCCTGAGTCTTTCAGCCTAAATCCTGTTTTCATTGCTTCTTGGGTCACATGTCAACACATCATCTACTTGAACTGTAAACAGAAAAAAAACCCAAAAAAAACAAAACAGTGGAGGGCAGCATTACACCTCTCGGTGTATGGCCTCCCAGAAATTATCAGAAAAAGAGGAAACATCATGTCACATCACCTTAATCTTGTCTTCTCATCATTGGCTTCCTGTGCTTTTAAGAATTGATTTTAAGATTTTAATTATCACTTTTAAAACTTGTGTGGCCACAAAGGTTAGGCTCGCACATTCAATGATTTCTTAATACGCTTTATTTTGTTTATATTGAGAACAGGAAATGGCATCAACCTTGCAACATACCTGGTGTGCAGGTAAGCACAATGTTGGGGTAGTCAATCTTTTTCAGATCCACCAATACTGTCTCTACAATCCATATGTTTCCATGCACAGTTGAGTTGAGCTCGAGTTGTAGCTTGACGACACCATTCGCTTTGAATACTATGAAAGCACTAGAGGGAAATAATTTATTGAGTGAAGTGTGTTGTCCTCGCTCCACTGGGGGCAAAACGCCCACTTTCAGCTTGTTAATATTAGGAGGTTTACAGGTTTGACATGTGGCTAGTTGTTCGCATGCCAAACACAATTCCAATTACTTAAAAATCCTTCCATTTACTTCAAAGTATCCACTTTGTCCCACTTTGGTCTGACTAATGGTAGTAGGTTGTCTCCTAGTTGCATTATCTGGGTGTTTTAGTCCAGCTTTAATAAAGTGAAATTGTACTAATTAAATTTCACTTTATGTTTTAAAAGTATTAGTGTTTTGTTTTAGTTGCAAACATACTGACTGACCCACTGAGATGTTTATGTGGGTCTTGAGAAAACCATATATTCAAATTAAGGGAGTTTTAAAGAAGTCAGCCAATGTAACTCATGAAGACTTTGCTTCTCCTACTTTATTTCCGGGAATACCCCTTCACACCACTAACACCATTTTGTTTCATGTGAAATGGGATGATTCGTCACGGATGATCAGCATGTCATTCTTCCTTGCGTGACTGTCACACACTCACCATTAGCAGCTGTCTGGGCTTAAGTTTACCATCAAAGACAGAATGGCGAAGATACAGGCTGTTGCAGGCTAAACAAGTGCAGGAATAAACGAGTTAATTCAGTATGTCACGCTGCCAACTTGGTGACTTGCAAACCACTCTCGGCTTATACATATTCCATACCATGTCCCGATTGTTTATGCCTTCAGATGTGTTCCTGGGACCATTACTGATGAGAGGTAAGGTTAACATTCATGCCACTTGCTACACACAACCCTCTGCTGGCTGCCAGTTTCTTTAAATGTCAGTCTGTGTGTGTGTGTGTGTGTGTGTGTGTGAATGTACTGTCTGTTCCTATATGTTGTGGATTAAAATAAAGGACAAGTTTATGTGTTGATGCCCTGAGCTGTGTCTGTATGGCTTGCAGTAAGTGCCTAATGTGTGGTCACAGTTGATAGAGGCCTGGCCACATTGTTGCTTCGCCATGGGGCCTGAGGATGACGGCTCAGTGCTGCTGCTGCTTGTTTAATGCGCTCTGACCCAGAAACTGTGGTCTGACCTCTTTAGCTTCTACTTATAGAAAATCACCCTCCCTCACTCCCTCTCCCCTCTAAACCTCATACTGTCCTCTGTTGGCCTTCCTTCCTCCTATGATGTGATGTTACACCTTCTACCCATCCCCTGTGAACCGTCTTTGTAGATCGGTCTTGGACTCGTATTTATTTATTAATTGATTAACTTTTTAGCACCCTGCTTGCAACATAAATCAGCGCCTCTTGTATCTTTGAGTTTAAAAGTCCCAGCTGTCTGTCAGATTCATTGGATCATGTTGTGATCGCGATTATAATAATATTTACAAAAAAAAGAAACAATCTTTGCTGTTTTATTAAACACAAGGATTGCATTGAATTATTTGGCGACCTGCCCTCTGTTTGTTTTCAGTTGATAAAAAATAAACAATTACCACTTGGTGAAGTATTGACTTGTTGACTGCTTGATTTTATCGGCTGAAAAAGTACCTTGTCATGCTCACTTTATTCATGTACAGTATGTGTGTGAGTTATGAACATTGCAAGTTATTGCTCTTTAAATCTCCTGGCACAATAAAAAAAAAAACACAGATTAAATGACACAGTGGGACTCAACTGCCACCTCTGCAAGATGTTTTAATGTATGTTTATTGTACATTTCCCTGTTCAAAGGTGGTTATACATAACACCATACAGTACATCTGGTAATATTGTTTTCTTTATTAACTGCTGCCAAATCTCATTGCTGAGATTTGACAGAATGGTCATTTGCCATCATCACAACTGCACTCATGAAAGAGAGAGAGACAGACACACCTCTCCTTTGTTTTACTGTGTTTAATCCAATGTCTGTAGGCTATACAGGGCTATGATGTGTTTTCAGTAGCAGCTAATAATAAAAATGAAATGCACATTTCCCAGCAACACAAATCATCAAATGACAGCCGCTACTTACTGCATACAAAGAGGCTGAAGCTTATGGGCAAATGTTGTTTTGACTCATAGTTCTTTATTTTTATTTAGTCCTTTTAAATACAGCAATCACAAACAATTAAAACATGCCCAAAAGCCACAATGAGAAATTAATTTATATTGAATTGAATTTGTGAAATTTTTATTTCGGTTTTTGTGTTAAACAAAAAAGGTACATTTTATTTTTTAAGAGATAATGTGTGATGCAATTATCACCTGAAACATAATTAAATGTAACCAAAAAAAAAAAAAGACTCAGGCCTTTTTATGTCCCCACAAATACACACACACACACACACACACCCATCTTGTCCTCTCTCCCCTGTGCTCCTGTTATTTTGACTTATATAAGCTGTGTTACTGTTTCTGTTTGACCTCTCACTGTGGTGACAGTTAGTCCTGTGAGAACGTTGCCTCGTCCCATTCAATCAGGCTCAGCACACGTGTCTGTGTGAGTGTGTGTGTGTGCTCTTGCGCAAAATGAAAGACTCTGAATTATTCAGCTAAAAGAGAGCAAATATGCCTTTGGTTAAAATATAGGTTGAGCTAACTTTGAGTGCTCCAGAGGGAAATTATATTTGGGCAAAACACACAAACGTCATGAAACACAAGTTTGTAAATGTACCATGTTTTAAAGGTTTAACAGGAAAAACGTCTTTCCTGACTTGTTGAAAATAGATTCACATTCTGGTGAGTGTACTCATTGCTTTTTTAGTATTTACTCTATGCTCCGAATACTCTGAAAGTGCCTCGTGGGAGTGTGGGAAGGAACTGTATACAAAACCCACTCAGGTTATAAACTTTTCACCAAAGTGTGAGACTGTGCAGGTCTAAGAGTTTGAATGGGAAGTGCAGCCACATAGATTCTCCCAAATCCTTATACATGTAAATAATGGAAAAACACTTATAAAAAAATGCTTTTGTTAGCAGTTTTACGTGTGCGTGTGCGTGCGTGCATGTCAACATGTGTTTATCACCCCTCCGGACTGCACACTCACCTCCCCACATGTCTGGTCCATTCTAAATGTCACCCCCCCCCCCCCCCCCCCCCCCCCCCCGGGGGCCCCCCACACCCCCCCAGTGCGGGAGATGTTATGCAACTTGGTCCCAATGACTGCAGCTCTCGCCGTGTCAACAAAGCCTGCCGGCTGCAGATCTGTGCACGACAGCCTGTTGTTTTTGTTATTTTCTTTTCTGTCTGTGATTACAGACTACATTAGCAACATAATTATATGATCTGACATGTACTGCTTGGTGAGAATCACATTGAGAACATGGGCACTCGATAGCCAGCAAGCCCATCTTGTGCAGTTATGATAAACAAACTGCAAAGAAGAAGCAGGTTAAATAATAGATCTCCTTCTGTCTGTCTCTTTTCTGTGTCTGGTGTGACAAAAAAAAAAAAAAGAATTCTTAAAAATACATTTTTTTTTCTGGTCTTAGATGAGCTTTCACATGCTTGAGTTGGGAGCTGTACCGTTTGACAATTTTCAAGGTCTAGTTCTCTTACCTCTCTCTCCCTCTCTCTCTATCTCTCTCTCTTTAGAGCTATGTAACCAGTGTCCCGGTTGTTGGGTTCTTGTGCACTGACTTCACCTCTCCCTGGATGAGTCATTGCTGGATAATCAGGCCCAGAGCTTTACGAGGATAACTCAGCCCAACAGCAGACACGCTTTAACCCACCACCACCACACCATAAAAAAAGAAAACGGGGTAAAAAAAAAAAAAAAGAACAACCAAGAAACAAAAAATTATAGCTAGAAAGAGTGATGAGTAAAAAGGAAAGAGATTGATTAAGAAGCAGGAACAACATGGATGGATTTATTTGGTCTGTGTGCACATGATTTCCATTTTTTCCCTCAGCTGACTTTGTGTTTGCCTGCATGTCTTTGCATAAATAAGCTTATGCATGGGTGTATGTGTGTGCATGTATGAGCATGTCCCTTCCCTGCTGGTTTTGGTAGGTCATTGGGTACAGTGAGTTGGCACATCAGGGTTTTCCCCAGGTTAGTGCCAAGGCCAGTGCCCAGGATAATTATGGTATTATTGCATGTGTGTGTGTGTGTATGTGTTTATTTTACCAGAACATTCTCCTCTTCCTTCGTTGCCCTCACATTCCTGCTCTGCACTGAGTCTGAAGCCAGTGGTGCCATCTGTCAGTTTTGTGCATGTGTGTGTGTACCCACAGCTTCAGAGGAGGCGAGTATATTATGCAAATAAGATATACAATGAGAAAAAAAGAAGAGAGTGGCAGTGAGCGGAAGGGCAGAGAGGTGGAATGGAAATGGTCCTACATGTGTTGCGTGTTACTGCAAGTGTGTATTTGTGCGTTTGAGTGCCTGCCCGAGAGCTGCAAAGTCAGCCATTAATTTGACCCCTTCCTGGCAGCATGAGTGTGTTGCGGTTTGACAGTGTGTTTGTGTGTCTCTGTGTATGAACTGGAAAGCGGCTGGTACCACCAGTTCCTTTACTGGAAGCACACTGAGAAGCTGCAGAGGTCCAAGTGGTATACAGGATGGAAAAGTGCAACGGCAGCAGTCCAACAATGTCCCACTTCTGTCACTTCATTGCCTGTGGGAAAGACTATTTGATTGTAACTACAACTGAAGCCATTGGCATCAAACTGTATCAGAGAAGGGTGAAATAACAAAAAATTACTAAATTAATTGACTCATTAAGCTTTTAACAATACTCCATATGTGCTCAATCCCCCTCTGTGATGGTGAGCGCACACACCACATTAAAGCACAACATATTTGCTGTTACAACTTAGACAGTCATTATAGTCATATGGCATTTTAGTAAAAACACACTCAGTCATTGTTTGATGTAATCTGGTTCATTTTCTTCTTACTCGTCTTATAAGAGCTTTGTCATGGTGACATGTTCTTCTCTTTTACAGTGATGGGCTTGGAACAGAGCCTGTGATGAGTGCCTCCTTATATGGGGGCTTAGGAATTACACACAGGTGTGATACACTCAGTGATCAGAATAAATAAAGCAGTATTGCAAGTACTATATATGTATATTTTGTAGTCTATCTTTTCTTTGAAATATAGTCTGGCCACTCTCAGAGCCCACTGACTATTGACTACTTTACCCAACTGAACAAAATTAATTGTATCCATCTACATATCTCTGAACTGAAGAGAATATGGGTATTGTGTATTTCATCTTTTATAACTAAATACATTTCAAGATTCCTTCTTTTTCCTGCCTTTTTCTGCCACTGTAACGTTATAGATCAAAGTCTGTTTTTGGCTCCTTGACATTGCAGCAACAGTAATAATACCATAAACATACACTCAAGTAAAGATAAAAACAATCGTAATGATGCAAATGTGCATTGTTTGCGTGTGTGTTTGTATGCACAGCTGTGTCCTGCACACTGTGTTTGTATGGACAGCTGGAGGGAAACTCACTTCTTCTGATGCACTGGACTCTCTTCATGACCCACTGCAATGTTCCCATGCCAGAGTGGGTAGAGCAGTTCCCACAGCATGCAGAGATGCCTCCAGTCAGGATATGTTCTGTTTTTCCTCTGTGAAAGGCGTGTGAGATCTTAGACCTTGTGCCAAACCTTTTCTGCTCTCTAAAGAGTTATTGGGGCTTTGCTGTCTTTTTTTAACCTCATGGCACTGGTGCATAAGTCTCAGGTGAGAGTCCTTGTGACACTGAGAAAGAATCTGCCCTGGCACCATAGTTTGGATACATCGAGACATGTTTTTTTGTGGGGACAAGGTTCTGTATTGAACCGGATAAATTATGTGACTGCCTCTATGTAATTGGTATGCACATTTCCCAAACAAGCTGTAGATCATAGTCATAGTGTGTGCTGCCTGCTTCAGTTTCTGCAGGTGGACTAAAGCGGGATGGAGGAGGGATCCGCTTTCCCAAATAGCAGGTGATTGAACGCACCACAGAAGAGAAGGTGCATGTTCACTACTTCCCCTTATGTTCTCATCAGTATGTTGGAAAATAGCAAGACGCATAGAGAGGCTTTGCTTTCCAGGATCCATTTTTCATATCTTATTTGACATATAAAAATATGTAACCTATCAATTTCATGTTTTTTCTCTTCACCATTAATGATTGTACTGGATGATGTTGTTTTTTTTGTCAGATATAGACATCTTAACCCTTAGGACATACGCAAAATTGCATTGTTATCAATCTCAAAGTATTGTAAATATTGAATATTGAAAAAATGCCACTGTGGAATTATGAGGTTGATCTTCGCCAAACAACCCAACAAGGACAAGAGCACAGAGTTTCAAGTAGTTGATCCTCAGAAAATCGACAAAATAAACAAAATAAAAAACCTAAATTAGAACCAGCACATCTGATTTATTGTCATTACAGCTGGCAGAAATGGTGTGTGTGAAGAACCTGCAAGCAATTTGAAACGGAGCAAAGCAAGAAGCTCTGGTCAAAACATACCTTGAGGCAAAATTACAAAGTGCAAGCACAAAAAAAGACCCAGTTGGTTGCAGATGAGGAGAGTAATTGAAATTTATTACTTCCACCCTTTGGTTTAGCTCGGGCTACATTAATGCAGCACAAGATCTGTTTGTTGGTCCCAGTGGCAAAAGTGTGGTTCCAACTTTTGGTCATGTTATCCTCAAAACGTTTTACAGTAATAACTACTCACTGTTTGCCACATCCTCTCGAGTTGTTGTGAGCGGACCATTAGGAATTAGCTGTTTTGCATTATGTTTCATATACCTGACGGGGAAAAAAATTCCCCATCTGCAGTCTGACATCAGACCTTTGGTCTTTTAAGTATATGGACAGTAATCAGTGGAAATGGAACAGAACACATCTGCAATATTATAGATTTAGTATGCTATTAGTAGATTAGTATCCATCACTGAAAAGGAGGACAGGTGAAAAGGAAGGTACACACTGGTCCAGTCACCAGACCATAGTGCCATCGACATGTAGAGACCAACAACCATTCACTCTTGCATTCAGACTTATGGGCAGTTTGGAGTCTCTAGTTATTGCAGTTTTAAAGAGGAAGCTGAGGTACCTGGAGGACAGAAATACATGGGCAGAACATGCAGTGGAAGATCCTCATCTTACACAGTTCTCTCAAACAAACGATTCAAGAAAAAAAAGATGTTCAAGTCAAAAAAAGTCTTACTGAATTAAACAGTAAGACATGTCATCAGCCATTTAATGTCATTTCTTTGAGGTCTCCAAACTCTTAGCATAGATAATAAGAGTTCATCCATAAAAAAAAAAAAAAAAAATCTGGAAATTGAATAGTGATGCAATTCATGTCAATAACAAAGATAAGCTTTAGACATATTTATTTGATAACACACAGCAGGCATCTGCCTTTTCTGTTTGCATGCAGGATACACCCAACTCCTGTTGAGAGCATAGTTTGTCTGGGTTGCTGTGGAAAAGGTGGAGGTGGAAAAAAGGGAGCCGAAAGGCGCATATGCCACACATACCAGCAGCACTGTAAATGTTAGGTCAGCACCAGTACATGTGACTTAAGTGACTGACTCCAACAAAATTTGTACTGTGATAAAATATCTGAAATATCAAATTCATCACAGCATCTCTTTTGCTTGCCACATTTTGGTTATTAGCTGATAGTAATTAGGTGCCGTAACCATGGCCCATGTGCCACCAGCATTTCATCTAACTATCTTTCCTCACCTTTACCACTAAGTCACAAACAGCAAGCTGTCATGGCCAAAGGGAGTGAAGCCGTGGTCTGATGTTTTGTTTGACCCATCCTACAAAATGCCTCTTCTATGTCTATATAACAATATCACACAATATCACACAACAACTTAACTATTTTGTATCTTCCAATAAGAGTCATACATTTTACTTGTGCTTGAGGTCTTTGTCACCTAAATATCACTCACTCACTCTCTCATTTTCTACCGCTTTATCCACTAGGGGTCGGAGGGGGCGCTGGTGACTATCTCCAGCTAACATAGGGCGAGAGGCAGGGTACACCCTGGACAGGTCGCCAGTCCATCCACTTAAATATCAATGCACAGTATATTGTTTGAAGAGGTTTTCTTTAAACACAGATCCAGTTGTATGAAGTGGAGTTTCTGAGACTTGCAGAATCTAGGTGCAATTCCGCTATACAGAGAAGCAGCCACAAAAACAACACCAATAGCAACTAATTCCCATAGTTAATTTTGCAGCTTCACAATGTTTTGACAAGCAAGTGAAAGGTACCTTGGAAAAGGAACACAAGAACAGTCAGTGACAGCAGTGTAAGAAGTACAAAGGTAAGGAATCAGCCATGAAAGCAAGGTCAAAGATAATTAAAAAGATAATTACATGAAAGCTAGGAGAGTTTTAGGGCAAATCTGAAATGGTGGTTCACATTTAACATCCTCCCCCCCATCAGATAGCTTGATCTAAAGTTGGAGAGCCCTGCGGCCTTGTTAATCAGGTCTTAATATTTAATTCTTCTTTATTAAAAGAAAATAAGTATGTTGAAGTATAAGACAGCATGTGTAAAACTGTTGCTGGACCTTTGTGTTGCTGTGGAATCTTAAGTCACAATTTATGTCCGTCATGGGGATAAATGAGAAATAAACATCAGTGTGAACAGATGTGTGTAAATCAGATAGTGAAACATATCAGTTTCTTTTGTTACGCAGTGTATTTAGTCGGGAATGTTTATTTTGACTTGGAATTCAAAGTCATTGGCTTCTGTGTGGTGATGAATTGGCCTTTAGAGCTAATGGTCAGTGTTTGTGGACTTCTGGTAAAGACAGCAGTTATCTGATCTGAGACTTTCATTTTACTTTTGCTATTTACTGTTCTCAGCACAACTAATATTTTAAGACATGAGAATGAAGTTAGAGCTAAGAGACAACGTATACGATTGCAGCCGGTGCAATCTGGGTAACAGTAATCTGTCAGTTTTCTGCTGTCCTCATAGATTGTTGTCTATTGCCGTATTGTCTCTTGCCCACAGATTCTGCATATTCACATTCTAAATCTGTTTCCTAGAGATTATATTTGACTGACCGTTGTCTCGTAGTCTCTGTTGCCACAGACTGATAGGTTGCTAATTTGTGTAGCCAAATCCAAAACTTTCTTGCTTGTTTAGTGGAAACTAGTTGTGATCGTGTTCTTGTCCACCGTCCCACCGGTGCGTGGGAGTCAGATTCGCTAGACTGTCTGCTTAATCTGCTGCAGTGCTGGTGCATGGATGAACACAAACACGTCAAGTCTGAAACTCTTTTGGTTTGGTGCAAGACATAGAGCTAATTTCCTTCACTTTGTTTTTTCAAGAAGATGCTGCTTTCTTTGTATTTCAGTCAAGATGGCAAATGTTGAGAGAAACAGCCTGCCATGTTGACATTAAGCAAAGTGACTTTTTAGTACACAGACACAGATTAGGATCATTTTAACCACTGAGACACTGAGATGTGACAGCAGTGGCGTTAAACTCAAGCACGATGTGCAAGTATGTGTTTGTGTGCGTGCTTGTGTCTACATCTTGTATCCCTGACTGGGCAGACATCATTCTCATTGTCCCACGGGACTGTCGCTCTCTTTCTTTTTTATCCCTCTGTGGGAGTTGATCCAGGGAACAGGCCTGTAATTGCAGTCAACATGGAAATGCAATATTCACACCATGCTCTGCTCGCTTAATGGACATCTTCTGTCATCTCCCACAATCCCTCACTTTTTTCCCCTTATTTCTGTCAGATCTATTCAATGCTTCTATCATTCCCAGATGCCAGATGGCAAAGTTATCACAACCCAAAACTGGGAGAGTAGAGCGTCTTCAAAAAAAACAAACAAGCAATAAAAAAACCAAAACAGAATTCTAATATGATTCAAATATACTAACATGAAGTACAAGTACTGCTACAGCCAATTGCTTGTCTCTTCTTTCCAACAATTGGGTTTTAAGCACAATTATTTCTTAAAATCAAGACCACATGTCCAGTAAGCAGTGCTGCTGCCTGTTACCCAAGATGTTGCTGCTTGTTACATTCTTGTCTGTCCTTGTTACATTTCTTTGTCAGTTTCATGTAACAGATCTTTTCGTGGGTTTGATTAACGGTTGTTGCTGGAATGATTCAAAGTTTTAAGGCTGGTTTCACACTGGTTAGTGTGTGTGGCACAAATGGCTGTCAGCATAAGCTTAATTCTTGTTAGGATTATGAGGGTGTTCCTTAGAAAACCATATTTTCTGTCAGGATCCCTGCTTCAAAAAAGTTTAAAGAACCTTTGCTCACACTTTCACAGCACCGTTCAAAGTCATGGCTAGTCCAACCATTTAACATGGCTGTTGAAATAAGAATAACATGAGGATGTACTGTATGTGCACAGGCCTGTTGTAATTTAAAGCTCTACCTTGGTTCCGATTACAGTATTATTTATGCACTTCACTGTTGCATAAAGAAGAGCACTTTCACTTGTGATATTGATCAGTATCAGATTTATACAGATGCTGAGTATGATATCAGGTCATAGGATAAGGATGATACATTTTTGCAGCACATGTTGTCAGTGTAGGATATTCAAGTCTCTCTGCAGGGATACATTAAAACCCTATTCATAACCAGTATACTGTTGTGCATAGAAACTCACTTTGTTTCTTTAGGTTATACCAGTTTCTTACCCTGAGGCTTCATATCTCTTGCCTCCTTTCCTTTTCTTTTTTTTTTTGTCTCTCAGCAATTAAAAGAGTTAGCCTTGCGAAAAGGCTGTTGAGCGGCTGTGCGTTTCCATGCCTTGCCAAACAATAGCCGCTCTTACTCATTTAAGCAAGAGACACGGAGCGCAGACAAAGGAAGAGAAAAGACAAAGTGAGGGGGAAAAAGCACTGGAAGTTTATATCAACAGAAAGAAGAGCACTGCCTCTAAAACGCTCATCATATCTGATGCAGACAGAATTATTCTTAAGTCTGAGATGTGGCATGGAGGTGTGTGTGTCTGTGTGTCTGTGTGCATCAACAACCCCCCCAATAACTGATTCCAATCACTGCCCCAGTGTTGTATCCCAGTTGCCTCTCGAGAAATAAAGCAGGAAAGATAAAAAATGATGGCAGAGAGAGAAATCCTAATTAATTGTGATGAATATGCAGATTGGGTTGAATCCTCTGGATAGCCGACTCTTTTTCACGACAATCTGCTTCAATATTTAGACAGAGCTTAGGGACAAAGACAAGTCTACGCCGAGAATACAATCACCCTCAATTTAACTCACTGCTAGTCCTTGGACTTGTGTGCGTGATCGGGCATGCTTTCCGTCTTCGTACCAGTCCTCTGTCGGTCTCCTCTGCTGATCTGATCCACTACAAGCCTTTCCATCTGAGTCTTCTCAGCTTCTGTTATTTCTATTTTACTACCACAAAAAAAAAAAAAAGAATAAATAAACTGTCTCAGATTTGACAGCATTCTTTGTTTGGTATTTGTTTGTATAAGTGTTCTTATGTGATGGTGTGATACTTTCATACTGTATGCTACAACTGACAGCAGAGCAGCGACATACGATATGATTCTAACTATCATGAGCAACATCTTTTCTGGAATGTGAAGGCCACCTTAGCTTATTGCATACTCTCGGCAGTAATTCACGCACAATGGACCTTTATGGGCAAAAAAATCCTGTTCGTCCAATCACAACCATCATGGGATGTGCTAAATCCAAGAAAATACCCCCAGAAAAGGTGTTTTTCACATTTCTCCTGCCCTTGTGACCCTGTGGAATGGGAGAATCCACATTCACACCGGGGGGGGGGTGTAACATGTGAACACACAGAAACACTCATGAGTGACCAGGGGTTTGAAGAAGTGAACATCTTGCTGTGATGACAATTTAACCTCCATGCCACACATTAATTTAACATATTTGTATTTTCAGTATACATACAAAACGGCAGTGCAATGATATGTGGATCCTACATTAAACTGCTAAGCTGCACGTTCTGTGTAACAGAGTGTGAGGGCTTTACGTTCTGAGAGCATTTCCACTCATTTCCACTTCATTTTAAATCATCTGGTCATCTGGTTTCTGCTCAAGTTGCAGGTTCACTTCATGTTCATGCTCTACTTTTTTTGGGGGGGGGCAAAGTAAATCTTTCAACCAATACCTCACATAAACTTTGATTACATCTGTGAATCAAACCCCAACCTAGCCAACAGGCAAACAGAACATTTTGGCAGCTGTGATCCATAAAGGGATATGGAAATTAAAGCTCCATTTTATGAAATGAATGTTAATTTGCTTTTATTTTATGACAGTTGGTCCCAGTCCTTAGACTGCATGTGTTTGCCTTTTTCTTTTTTTCTTTTACAAAAAGCAGCTCCAGAGCTAAAGGAAGAGAATCAAGCATAATGTGAGAAAACAAGCAGAAAACAGTTTATAGCTATTTAAAACGCAAATGCTAAAAATTGTGACCACATGGAAACGTCCTTCACCACTAACCATTACTGAGGAATGGAAAGTTGTCAAAAGACGAGGTAACAAAAAAGGCTTTGAGGTCAGGAAAGAACTGAAACTCAACCTTTACTCTTTTCATCATCTTTCCATTTTCTTCGTTTCTTCCATTTTCCTCTTTATCCTTCCTACTTCAGCCAACATATAGACTGACTTCATCCTGACAAACTTAATGAGGTGTGTGTGTGTGTCTGTGTGTGTCTGCGTGTGTGTCGTGAGACAGCGTGTGCATGCGCGGATGTGCTCTGTGTGTGTGTTTGTATGTGAATGGTGAGTCACGTTAATGTCTGGAAGCCGTGTGGTGATCTCTGACCACAGCCTGGCCGACAAGAGCCAGCCTAACAGTTGGTCATCTGGTGTGGGCTGAGATATCGCAGCCTGGGTGTAGAACTCTGTTTTTGTGTGTGTGTGTGAGAGAGAGAGAGAGAGAGCGCCAGTGTGAGTGAGAGACATGCAGAGCCACAAGTAGTCTCACTTGTGGTACTTGTTAGAGCAGCCAACTGTGAACAGAACCCTGGGAGTTAAGGATCCCATTAGGCATAATAGGGTAACCGTGGCTATTAAAGGGGCACTGTTTTGTGTTATTAATTATTGTGTTAAATTGTGTTATTAATATTCTCTGACTGGTCAGCATGAACGCAAACAATCTAACATTATTTGTATGCTGCGTCCTTCATCTGAAAATGGGCTCTGTCAAGCAATACTATCAGACCTGATTGAGGAAGCATTTGTGTGTATACAGTAGCAGTGCATGTGCAGGAAGGGGCAAGAAAAGGTTTATTTCACCAAACTGCTGAACGACTGGGATGATTGAGGAGTAGGATTCACTTTTTAACATTATGATTAACGCCTCTGTGTTTTTGAGTCATACTTTCATGTCCTGCAAACAGGTTAGCTACTGCTTCTGTCTTGAAATAAAACAAATCACTTCCAGTGTGCAAGGCGGCAATGTCGAGATCTGAAGACTGCTGTACTCAAAAATAGCTTATAGGCTTTATCACCGGTGATGCAAACATACAGTAACAGACATTGGTTTATATTTAAACATTTTGCACATCTTGTTACTTGGTCATTCACTATAGAAGGCTCTGTTGCAGTTGTATTTGTGTCCATGTGTCCAAGTTCATTAAGGAAGTTATGAAATAAAGTGTATATGATTCCTTGGTGTGTGTTCTCTTGTTTCTTAGAAATTTGCTTGACAGTGGTAATTCTAATCACGCTGAATTGGCTGTAAAGCTGCCGACAAAGGCTAAAGGTGCTGCACACACTGGATTGATGCAATCTATGGATTGTCA
The DNA here is from genome assembly GCA_016785285.1 of Brachirus orientalis. Classification (NCBI taxonomy): domain Eukaryota; kingdom Metazoa; phylum Chordata; class Actinopteri; order Pleuronectiformes; family Soleidae; genus Brachirus; species Brachirus orientalis. The sequence continues at coordinate 660,554 of JAFBJR010000434.1, forward strand.
TCCGTCTAATATATGTAGCTGCCCTGACATAACATTATAATGTGTTGAAAAACAGGAATGAATGGCCCCACTTCTGCATTATTAGCCAGTATTATTTAGCAAACACTATTGATTCTTGTAAGTGTAATTTTTGACTGTTGATGTTTGTCAATAATAGATTTGCAGAAACAATCACTGTCATTATTTTATTTTTTTTTTTAAATCTATAGTTCACACAAAAGTGGTAGAAATAGATTGTAGGCAACACTAAGCCTCTTACAGCAAAGATTTTAAAAGATGTAGTAAAAGAAAATTTCAGGACGTTTTAACATTTAATCTGCACTCATGGATGTATTTATCTGCTTGAGTGACTACAGAGTAGACTAGTGGAGCACATCTCCCTCACTGAGGTTAGTAAAATACACAACTCCATGCATTGCCAATGAGCCAGTGCATTAATGTTGCATGTGATGCAACCATTAAAAAGGGATGCAACTTTGGGTATATATAAAATTTAACATGATTTTTGTTGAATATACTGAATACGTTTGATTGTAATTCTGTGTTGGTATGCAAATGAATATTCCTCTTAACCAAACACAAATCTCACATTCATTTCAAGAAAAATCTCCTTTTTTGTTTCTCTTGAGTTGCATGCATCTAATTTCTTTTATGTTGACCCTTCCCCAAAGACACTTATTATTATTGTATACAGTTACTCTTGTATAAGCTCTATAATTTGACAGTAAATAATTTCAAGAGTTGCCAGTAAGTACTGCCAGAAGGTGCTTTAAACCTTTAGCAGGTAGTTGTTCAAAAGTGACCATAAATCATTGGCGCAACAGTGGAATGGCATATTTTGTCACTTGAAAGTGTCATTTATAACTCATCCTATTAAAAAAAAAAAAAAACTTAAAGTGTCACCAAAATTGAACCCTTAAAAAGAGATTCAAATTCAAAATATTCGGCCTAGAAGTGCATCGGACTGTTTTCAGCAGTTATCAAGATGTCCAGTAGAGGGGGCACTCTGAGTACAACTACTCACAACTTTTTACATTCAGGCTCTCCTTGCAAAGGAGGAGCAAGGAGTAATGTTGTGCTGTTTTGATAATGGAGGACAATCACCTTTTTCACCACCATCTATGGCGAATAGTAGGTTGATGGGTAGATAGACAGATAGATACTGAATGAGAATAGATGAAGAAGTACCATACTGTAACAACAACTACGGACTTAGTAGCTGGAGTTAGTTGTTAGGCATCTGCTCTCATCTGACAGCCCTAATGAAATTGGTAACATTTCTTAGAAACGATGCAGCTTGGAAGGACTTCTAAACACTGAAGGACCAAACACTTCTGTTGTTCATTCATATAGTGTTTCTGTGTTAAATGTGGATTTCTGTTTTTAAACTCTTTGATATAATTATGTCTTTTCCCTTATGCCTTCCATTGGTTTCTCATCATCATTATGCTGTTCAGTAATGAGCACTCTCTTTCTTTTGAATAAAGGAAAACATGCCGTTCAACACAATGGAATATTTAGTAGTGCTACATGTTTTTGATGGGTTTGCTCTCTTTTGCTGGAAAGCATGGATACAGTTCAGTGTGTGTGTGAGGGATGAGGAACAGCAGGGGGTTGAGACCTGAGATTGGGTGGGCCATGTTGTTCTCCCTGAATTATTTAACACATGGGGGTATAAACACAGCCATCATGGAAGACCACCGAGCAGAGAGCACTGTTCGCCCGAGTGTGCATCTTCTTATGTGTCACTTTTATATAGCACATATGAAACCCATAATGGCCTACCAGTGTTGTATTTATGAGTCATGTAGTTTACCAAAAGAGGACATGCCATGAAGACATGTCTGAGCTCAATTCAGTGAGATTGACCAAAAGCTCATTTGGCCTCGATTTGCACTCTTTAATCTGGTCGTCAGTTTGTCTGAATTTGACAGAGTGAGCAAACAAGCAAATGGAAAATATAAGATTGACGGGGCAGTACATGAAAGTGTGATCTTTTCTGGTAAAGCCTCTTAGAGCACTGTGGGTTAACACTCCTGTCAAGTGATTTGCGGTTTTATGTGTGTTTTTGTTTTCTTTGAAACGCCATCACTAGGATACAACGATGAGACAAATCCCTTTAAAGTACAGAATGCTATTGTAAAATAATTTCAACTTTGTAGAGAGAAAGAGATTTGGTTCATCTAGGCTACAGGATCAGAAATGACCATCAGTCAGTGGAAAGTCCTCACAGGTGCCGTTTTAAAAACATGTGTTTTAATATTTACTCCACAGCACTGGAAGTCCCTGAACTTGTGAACTCTTGTTCTAACCTCAGCCCCTGGAGCACAACACACAAACATGAACACACACCCGCTCTCTAAACCCTCAAGGCTCCCTGCAGGTGTCCCATGGAGCTGGGAATGTGTGCACTTTAAGTATATTTATTCACCTTTATTCTCATTACACCAACACGACCTGCTGCCTGCTAACATGTTCTCTTTCATCATGCGGTTTTGGTCCTGCACTCATATTTGAAAGGTTTATTTAGTTTTCATGTCATTTCCCGTCTTCCTCTCTTTCTGGTCTATACCCTGATCCTCATGCTCTGTCTCTTCTGCCCGGCTACTCGACATGTTGGCACACAAACATAATTTTTAGAAAGCAAAACAACCCAGGGAATATGACTGGAATATGGAAATGCTTAATCTCTCTGGGCGAATGAGTATCAAATCCCCCAACCAACAGTTGAGGCAGGAGAGAGAGGGAGAGACTGTAGAGGAACACTGTGTTCATTTTGCCAAGGCCAGATGGTGAGGGGAGCTTTGGTGCTGCACAGCATCTCTGCCTGTCAGGCCGTGACACACACACTCACACACACACGCGCGCACACACACACACACACGATTACCTCAGCCTGTTTGCACACCAGTGGTCTTCTGTATGTGGTGGCCTAAGCAAGTAATACTTATTAGATTAATCTTCTATTTGTCTCTGTGCTATTACCACTGTTTTATGTGTGTTGCTGGGGTTTAGAGGCAGCCTCCACTTTTCATTCTCCATGTTAGGAGAGTTTGTTTGTGTGTACATGGGCCCATTTCATATTTGTCCTACTAAATAAAGTACCGCTGTACTGCTGATTGTGGTATTCCTTGCTTAGTCACTGACTGTCAAACTGAAATAGCATAATGCCACTTTAAATGGTCATGTTCATTGTCGTTCAGGTCTAATGAAAAGCTCATTTTCTCCCTTAGGTTATTTGTGTTTATATATTTGCCTGGTCCTTGTTTACTTGACTAAAGCAGCTGTTTATTGTGCTTGTTTAACAAGTTGTTATAGCTAACCAACCTAATCATACAAAAGTCACATTCCCACACAATTAAATTGCATTTGCAAATAATGATCCATAAAGGACAATATTTTCCCTTTTTCCATTTATTTTTGCCCACACTCTGTCATAATCATGTGGTACCCAGAATAGTTTTGAGGGACTATGAATATTAAGATGTCAGGTGATAAGGTTGAGACAAATGTGTGCCACAGTTGCTTTTCATGAAATGTGTGGTGTTATGAAGACACCACATGTGTAATAATACAAATAATTATAAAGTGGATTTTGATGTTTTTGTGCTTAGAAATAACTACAGGTTAAGGCTGTATCAAAACTGTATCACCATACCATATCATTCATAATCGTATATAAATTCATGATGATCACATGGCACAACATCATGTATAAAATCCACCTCTACAGTCAAATGAAAATACAATAAATTACTTAGTCAAAAAGTCAAAATGTACAACCTTTTAGAAAGCAGGTTTAAATCATGCCAGTAATATTGCACGTGTTTTTAGATACATTAAGTAATGAGTTAACAGAGATTTGCCTCAAATCAAAAAGCATTCTAAATTATTTAGTAAACTTCGAAAGTCTTTTCAGCATTCATCTCATTTTGGCATCTTTTCAAAGGAAATGTTTATCTGATAAAATGAGCTGATTATCACACACTCCCCCAATACATGTACAGTTAGATCACAATTCTTTGTTCTAATAGGATGGGAGATCGGACAACAATTAGGCTTTATGTTGTAGACATTTCGCACCATCTGTGAGGTGCAATGTGGTGTCACGTCTGTGTCGAGTTGAAATCGGCATATACACTGTATGTATGGAGTCACAGCCGCTCAGACAAACTGGGCCATATTAGCTATCAAAGGCAAGTGTGACTTAATTAACCGATCCAAATCTAGATATGTGTTTAAACAGTTAAGTAAGTTTGAAGTCAAACTACATTAATCAAAGAGAAACTTCAGCCAGGACTGCTGGGTTTAGCAGTACATCTGTCATAAGAGCTCATGTTATTCAATGCAGAAACTGATACTCTATGCCACCTTCCACCAAGCAGCAATTCCCAAAGGATCAAGAAGTCACAAAGCATAATTACTTCATCCCCTGAAGTCAAGTTGGACTAGCTAACACTTCCCCTTCGTGTAATGAAAATGAAAAGTGTATGAGATCCAAGTAGAGCCTTTGTTAAAGCTCCTCTCAGGCAGGCTGGAATAACTTTTGCATGTGTAAATTTGAATACAGCAATTTGAATTTTAACTTTTTAAAAATTTGCTAGGCTTGTGAAGAACCATGTCAACTTCAGATTCTCTTTGTGTGAATTTGGTGAAACAGTTTATGTGGTATGATGTGCATCCTGCACTGTGTATGATAATGTACTATGGAACTATTAACACAAGTAAGGGGATAGCTAGTTGAAAATCCTGGAATGCAATTTTCACATTATTTTGCTGTGACTAGGAACAACAGGCAACACGTGTACAGTTGTAGTTCCATAAAAGAATCCTGAACTGAAAAAAAATATTCGCATTGTATGCCACTTAGGAATATGTTGTCAAACAGCCTGTTTCTTTGGCAGTATATTTTCTAATCATAGTCTTGTGTTCAAAACCGCAGTTTGGATCTAAAAGTACAAGAGAGAGAGAAAGAGATGGTAAACCACATTGATTATTTTCAATTGGGCTGTTCAGTGACAACTACTTCAAGGTACTTAAGGTACTGTACACTAATGCTTTTTACAGAGATGGGTTCATTAGAGTCCTGGATGAAACTGAAGATTCTGATGATACAGTAAGAAGTCTTGTATCTGTGTGCCTTTTCTTTTCTCAGAACACCTTAAAGCAGTTTGTATTACCTGTTGATCTCAACAAATAGATCCATGTGACTGCACTGATATACCTTAGATCTCGAAACACTAACTACGTGTTAATGTACCGGATCCTATGATTCTGACATCTGTTTTTTCTTTGTTCAGGAGCGGCTCAGCAGCATTCGTTCTCTTGAATCCCCAGCTTTTCCCCCACTGAGTGTAAATACTGTAAGTGTCAAGTCAAGAATGCTCTTCATTTGCTCTTGCACTCCAGCTGTCGAACCCCCATTACCTTCAATATGCGCAAACATGGCGTCCTAATGCAGTGCTATATATGAACCCCGAACCGCTGACAGCCATGTGAAAAAAAGTGACCCATTTCCCGCCAAACACCATTTTATAGCTTTTTTGTGACACTGGAGCGTCACTTCAACTCACAAAGAACAGGCTGAATCTGCAGAAGCAATAAATCTATACACCAGGTCTTTGTAGAAACCCCCCCCCCCAGAGTGTGCAGAGTACACACTGACCCTCAGTGACGTGTGGAATGCACTTCTGTTTCTAAGAATGTGGCTCTGAACGTCAGTGCTCCTTCTCTGACATGGTTTATGTTAAGGGTGTACGTGACAATCAGTGAGTATTATCAACACAGGCAGGCTGTGTTGAAACTGTCCTTGATGTAAGAAGCATCCATTACAATGTCCGATAAGATGTCTTTAAAAATGTATCTAAATTTTTATAATATATATATACATATACGTGTATACGTATATACGTATACGCGTATACGTATATGTATATGTATATGTATATGTATATGTATATGTATATATACGTATATCTAGTATATTGCAATAGATAAAATAGTCTGCAAAGGTTGATACCTTTTCTGCCCTTGCTAACAACTTTGCAAGTCCAACAACAAATTGTGTTTTCTATGTTTTCCACGTCTCCCTGTTTATTGTTGGGTTTTTATAAAAGCGTTTCTTTTCAATAAAGGAAATACTGTGTCCTTGCTGCGATAAAGTTGTGGATGAATGCTAAACCTTGCCTGTTGTTCCTCAATGCATTCTGGTTCTGTTGTCTCAAAAAATTCTCTGTGACCCTGAGGGTTTAATAGATAAAATGTATAATTCCTTGGTATGGAAACAATACTTGTGCTGCAGAGGTACTGTAGTACTGTGTGCCCCACTCTTTTCCTTGTGTAAAGTGTTGTGGGTATGAATATGTGTATGTGTGTTGTTATATTTGGAAGGCTTTTATCTGTTCTGTCTCTTATTCCCACTGTATTTCTGGCATGTTTAATCAGCACTTGGCTCACTTACACTGGAGCAGCCGCTGTAAAAACACGTTTTACCATTCTCTCCTCTACGTCTCTTGCTAATGCAAGGTCAGACTTCCTCACTCATTTTTTACTGTTGATAAAAGTGCTTTCGTCCCATCTGAGGTATCTGGCTCTTGTAGTGCAGAGCGTTGTTCTGGCCTTTATCCTGGCCTTTATGAAAAAGACCAGGGGTCTATAGGTCTGCATGTAAATGCATAACGAAGCTGAAAATACAGTAGCTGGGCTCATTGCCATTCCAGAAAGACAGGACTTGGCCCAGAGTGATGTGGAGAAGAGAGAGACAGACCCAGAAAGAGGACAAAGACAGGGTCAGATCAGGTTACACACCATGCAGAGGTCAATTATCCAGCCCAGGTGACCTCACAAGCACCCAAAGAGTTTTAAAGCCAGGAAGGGAAAAGTTCTCTCTCTCTCTCTCTGTGTTTGTTGTCTGTGTTTATATGCAGTGTGTCTGAGGGATTTTTCTTCTGTGTTGATCTTGGCCCCTGACATACTTGCATGCAGACTAATGTGCTATTGTGAGTTTTAATCTCCACTGCCTATAACCACATTGAGTTACACATGCAGATGTGATAAAAAGCAAATATAGATGGAGATAACCGTAACAGGGTTACATATGCACTTTGCGCATCACAGAGAGCCAAGATGAGAATGATTGATGAATGATGGACAAGTATAAATGAGGTAAACCATTAAGAAAACTGTGTTTTTACAGGCATAAATTGAGTATGTATTACCTTCAAGAATGTTGAAATGTATTATAAATTTAAAAGTAGTTTGGTTTTCATAAACTTGGAAATAATACTTTCATGTGTACTTCAGGCCAGGGCCTTGCTTTATTGAGGCCGTGGTCAAGTGTTGCTATGTTTCTGCAGTAGCCTCAAAGAGCAAATCAGCCAGAGCATGTGCCTTGCATGTTGACGAGCAAGGATCTATACAAAGACAAATATGTCCTTTCTAGTTTGCACAGACCAATGTGGTTCAATTAAGCACTTGAAAGTAAGAGGGGTGAGCTGAGGGGAGCGATGAGCAGGTGAGCAGACTCATTATTCGATGTTACAGTAGTAAATCTCACACACTGGACATTTTAATATAATCAAGCTAAACTATAGAATACAAGCTAAGAAAACCTCTTTAAGCCTGAGCTATGGACAAGTTCCCATTTTAAACACTTCTGTTGAATTGCAGTTGATAGACTTCCCATAAATATGGCCCTTAGCACTTGTTTGTATGAAGTATAATTGCAACCGTGTGGCATTTAAATTACAAATCAATCTAATTATTCACACTTCAAATCTATTTAGTCCACATGTGAGTAATATGACATAGCATATATTGTGAATCCGTTCATATTTAAAATTATACTGTACATTTGCCTCATGTTACATCATATTGACCTTATACTGATGGTATGTAGCATGGTAATTCTTGTAGCACAACTGCTGCGTTGGTCACACACACAACAATAACAGAATACTGCTGTTACCCGTACTTCTATAATTCCTAGTTGATGACAGTTTATCATCTGCCATTTGCTGCCAACAAGCCTGTAGCAAAGCACTGCTGTTTTTAAACATCTGAAAGACTTGTCATTTTCAAACATCACAACTGAACAAGTTAAATCTTTAGTGAAGGATCTAACAGATGCTGCCATGCAGAGAGCAAATTAGCAGCACATGATGTGAGTTTCATTTAATAGGCTGGTCAACTCCCGGAGTTAATGTTAATTAGCTACAGTTGAGAAAATGTGTTGGTCACAGTTCACCTCTCAGCTTGTTAGGAGAACATTGTTCATGTTAACTCTTCGCTCATTAACATTTTTTGAAGTTACAGTGTAAATACAGCACTCTCTGAAATCGATTAATGGCATAAAACCCATTTATTAATCAGTTTTTACAGTTGTCAGTTGTCAAGTCTTCTGATAAATGTCAACCTAACAAAAATGTATATGTATGACAGGTGACTGATTACATTAATGATGTTTTCCGGTAAAATCCATAACATTGTGACAATGAATCAAAATGTACAACATCAATACCCTAAAACTGCAGCAGGTAATCTGGATTCATCCATCATTACATTAATAATTCACACCTCTGCTTTTCCACAGTGGGTCTTGTCTCCTAAAGAGTCTGTCATCTTCAGTTCAGCAAAATCAGTGTGAAATTAAAAAGTTTTATCATCTTATTTCATTTTCACAAATACGTACAGTATATATCAGTGTTTTGGGGCACATCGCTCCATTTTTCTTTAATGTCTCTTTTTATGCTAATATACATTTCATTTTTTGGCTGCGCTTTCAAATTATTTGCTAGTGCAATGACTTCTCTTCTCCCAAAGGAAGTTGAAGTTAAAGCATTTTAAAAACACCGTGTCCCCATAGCACCTCAGCAATTCCTTTACTGTCTCAACTCAAAGATGATTTACCAAATTTCCATTTCCAAGTCTTTACTTATACTTTGTTCATGTACTTTCTCAGTTCTGCATCTGCATCTGCACTGAACTAAGCCAGAGGGTGATGGTGTAGCTTACAGTGGATCCTGGTAGTTAGAAGATAAGCTGTGACCTGTCTTAATTACACTGCTAACTCCTGAGGTGAATGTGTTAATGAATCTCTTTAAAGCATAGTGTGTTGCATGCAGAGCTGAAGTGAAAAAATGGAAAAAAAGAGAGAAATCTTGTTATATTACTCGGTGAGTCAATTCTCAAATAATCTATCACTATGTTTGTGCTGCACAGGCACAAACAGCACGCTCACTGTAATGCCAACGCAGCATCAGAATGCTAATTACAAACGTACACATGTTGACATGCTGCTGTATTTCCAGATAAGACACCCCTGTGGTAATTCACCTGGCAGTATAACCACCCGTACTGTATCTTCAGAGTGATCCTTTGATTTAATTTGCAGCCACATTGATTGAACATCGCCTCAGGTCTGTGTCTGGCCCCTGCATAAACACATCCAGTCCATGTTATGTTTAATTCAGAGTCCTTCCATTGGAAGGGAATCAAAATGATCAGGACTTGTTTACGCTCGTTGGCCCCACCAAGCCCTGGCCTACTTTTAACAACTTTGGTGCCCTTAGAACTGAGCTATATTTCTATGTGTGTGTTTGTGTGGGTGACTGTATACTGTAAGTGTGTGCACAACAAATTAGCTTTGCATGTGTAATGCAGGACTCTTCAGCTATAGATCCATATATTGCTAGACTTGAGGGAGTGAGATATCTTAAGCTGTGTGCTCCTTGAGACCTTGCTGTGCAGCCTCTGTATATGTGTGTGTGTCAGAGAGAGAGAGAGAGAGAGAGAGAGAGAGAGAGAGAGAGAGAGAGAGAGAGAGAGAGAGAGAGAGAGAGAGAGAGAGAGAGAAAGTTTGTAAGAGGCAGCGACCGGTTACATATTCTTGCCTGGGTGGAAGATATATAGCCTTTTAGTATGACCTCCTTTGGCTCTAAGATCTCCATCAGTCAGGAAGCCTCAGAACTTTGGGCAGATAAGAGGCAGCTGCACTTGATGACTTATAAAATAGGCCGATAACGTGTCTGTAGTCTTTCAAGATGTTCAGCTTTAATGCTTTAACAGAACAGGACTTTATCAGTCTTTGCCGTTATGACATTGTGCCAGAGCTGGTCTGTGTTAAATGTAAAATTATATAACTAAATGCACATATATGCTGGAGTCAAATCAGCTACCCATCTGTCTCTTCGAACGTTTTTCCTCTATCAGTCAAGCAGTGAATCTTATACACAGATACATAGCCATTTAACCACAAAATCTCTGCATGTGTGTGTGTGTATTACTGTGTCCCTGACAGCTCCCTGTACTTACAGGCCCTGTGGCAGAGCAGATACTAGCCAAAGATTAGGATGTAATTACACGCCACTTTCTGCTCCATCTCTCTGCCCGAGAGAGGAAGAGAAAGAAATGGAGGGACAGAGATGGAAGGAAGAGGAGGGGAAGTAAGGTGGAGATAAGGATTGGCTGCATGTCTCAGTCTGTGTCTGAATGTGTGTGTGTGTGGGGTGAGTTGAAGTGAGCACATCCTAATAGAACACCCTTCTCCACCCCAATCCTGAACACACACACACACGCACACACACACACACATAAAAATGAAGGCACATGCCAAAAAAAAAATCCTTTCACCCTCCTTACCTCTCTCTCTGCACACGTCAAATGTTTTGACTCGAGATTTACCCCACAGTGGATTCACTGGCTGGTGTTGCCATGGTAACATAATGAACATCACTGTCCCATCCTACACATGCAGAGGGTGTGTTGGGCCCTAAGTGTCAGACATTAGGATAATCCCCTGTCTCATTTAAATGTAAAGTCAGCAAAAGAAAAAAGTTACCCTGGCAAAAAGTGTGAGAGTGGAAGATTGTGTCTCTTGTGTTGTGTGCACACCAGAAAAATAATGTACAGAAAGAGGAAAAATAAGTGGAAGCAAATTTATTTTTTTTCTTCCATAATGTTCACTGTGTTTTTGTCTGCCTGGCATGTTGTTACCCTGTTTTCCCCCTCCTTTATCCTGTGGTGACATTTTTAGGTCACCCCTCAGTCACTTTCATCATGTCTACCCTGGCATGTTGCACACACATCTGTGGCGCGTGTCTCTGCAAGGTGGGGTGTGGGAGCGAGGTGCAGGAGGAATCCCTCTTGGGAGCATCAGGGAAACGATGAGCTCCCAGCATTTCTGCACGCTCCCACTGGCTTCCTTTTGAAGTTGGAAATGCTGGTGTTAGTGGAGACAGCTGTCACTAACACACATACACCTATAGAGCCTCGTAGCACCTATACGTGTACACACACATAGATATCCTATACTCTTCCTTCTCCTGATTCTTGATCTGTCACAAATGTTTTTGTATTAAGAACAGGAGAAGAGATTCCCCAGTCAAGATTTAAGTGGACTTGAACGACTTTAAATTTCATTTCTGAGAAAGAGAGGTAGAGAGGGTGAGTGTGTATGTGAGAGAGATACGAAAAGGGGAGTTCTACATTTCTGCAGGATCAAAAGCTTTCAGGGGATTTTGGAGCTTGGAGCTGGTATCTGTGTACTGTGTATGTGTGTGTGTGTGTGTGTGTTAAGGGGGGGGGCAGAGAGCTTTGACACAGATGTGAATATAGGAAAAACAAAAACATCACGCACAAACCTCCTACACTCGCACAAGCCACATCCATGCATGTGTTTTGTTAATCTTATGCAGATACAGTAGAAGCACACATTGATAGAGGTTTACTCAACTAACACTACTAATATTCACTCCACACATGTGCAGTGGCCCATCAGGAATCTATGAAAAAAGCACAAATTCCCCACACCGGAGCATATTCATGTTATTTATGCAATTTATTATAATCAGCTCACACCATTTTGAGGTGGCATGTGTGAGCCTAAACCTTGAAAGGTTCAGTATAGAGTCACATCATGTGATATTTACACACAGGCTCATGCATCAATCATTTACACACACAAACGCAGCTCTCCATCCCTAATAATCTGACAGCATGTTAAAATTATGAGTGGATTATCAAAGAATTTCTAAATCATACTGAAATCATGGCTGGATTAATCCTGTGTGACATCAGCTCGCCGGCGCGTTCTCCACTCCTAAGCCATATTTAGTTGACGATCAAAGAGCTTAACCTGGTCAGTTAATCACATCCTAATATTCCACTAATCTGTCCGCAATCCAACTTATAACAAAATCAGCACTGACAGTTTGTTGTTTGTGTTGCTTTTTTTCCCCCCACTTTTGTTTTTCTGCTCATATTTTGCACACAAAGTCAGTTTTGACCAGGACACCTGTTTGTGTTTCAGAAAATGTGTGTGTGCGTGTGTGCGTGTGTGCGTGTGTGCGTTTTCCTGTAAACATTCACCACGTTCAGTCACCATGACTCAAACTCTGGCAGATGCAGTGCTGTGTAACACACACACACACTCATGCACATAAACACACGGTAAAAACACTCTCTTCCCACTGTGACCTGATTGAAGCCACGTACCTACACAGAGGATTAGTGACTTATCATCATCAAGTCTTTGGGACTTTTGATGTTGATGAGGTTATGTTTCCTGGTAAGGTTCTTATGGTTTACAATAAGCAGACAATGTCCAAATGTTACAGAGCACTTTACTTGATGAAAATAAAAAAAAAAAAGGGGGTGTACAACCTCCTTCTGTACTTGTTTGTTTATAGCTGGCAATAATACCATCAGATCAACATTTTCCACTCTGGATAAAAAGGGGGGGGGGGGGGGGGGGGGGGGGGGGGGGGGGGATCTGTGATGAGGGTGATGATGGGGATGACAATGATAAGGGTTTGGCTTTGGGGGACACCAAACCAGTGAAGAGGAGAGCGAGAGTAATGGAGTGGTGGGTGGGGATGGTGGAAGGGGGCAGCAGAGCTTCAGAATCTGGGGAAATCATTGTCGGGTGGATGAGTGGAGGAGGAGAGGGTGCAGAGGCTTGTCATGGACCAGCCTATCTGTCTGCTGTTTTTTTTTTTTTTTTTGTTAAAAATCATTTATCAGAGTGTCAGTGCCTTTGCTGTGATGGATGTGGTAGTTTGATTGATCACATATTTATTGGGAAATTGATGAGTGACACAGCCTTTATTTGGAGCAGTACTTAAATGGAATGTTAATGGCAGATGTGCACAGAGGTATTGATTAAATTATTAATCAATACCTCTTTTTAGTGTCCATTTGAGATTCCATGTTAAAATAAAGCAAACAAACAAACAAACAAACAAACAAAAAATAGTGGAATCAGATGCAATTCAACAATGTTTTGTAAAAGCTGAGTTAAGAATTTTATTTTGAAGGTTAAAAGGCAAGGGTGACACCTCCTGCACAGTTCCAGCTTCTGCTTCTGAACCAAATGTATAACTAACCAGTGCATTCACACCAAAAGCAATTTTGTTGGGAAGCTGAACAAAATTATGTCATCAGTGTAACCTTCAGTGTCAATGTAAGCTGTAGGCAAGAGTGAGTGGTCTCCAGAAGAGACAAAATGTTTGGTGGTGATTCGATCCCTGAATATGTTGACTTCACAGAGGGAAAGCTCAGTACAAGCCACCATGTTGCGACTGTTGTTTACTTCTGCTCATGTTGTGCATTGAGTAATATTGCTGTTGATGACTGGTGGAACTTTGGTCCTGCCTAACTGAGAACACCAGGTTTTGAATGGAACCATGCTGGTGCTTGCTGGTGGGAAAGTGTTTATTGATTTCTTTATTAAATCCGCAAAGGAGGTTTTGTGCTGAGTTTGTCTATCTGCCTGTGAGCAGCATAATTCAAAAAGTAAAAGACAGATTTGACTGGGGATACAGATTATGGCCAGTAAGGAAGAATATGTTGTTTATCTGAATACAAATCCAGATTCAGGATTTTTCATAGCGACTGTTAATCTTGCAAGCTAGGGGAATGTATTAATATAGTGGGAAACTAAGCTGCTTTGGCAGAGGCTTGTCCTTTCTGAATGGGTTTTCTAGTTTGTTTATTTATTAACTTCTTTTGGTTAATTATCTGAATATTCTCCACAATAGCACAGCACATTTATTTAAATTTAGCTATGACTAAACAGAGCAATGTTTACACAGACATGAACCAGCCATTGAGTTAACACATCAGAACTTCAAATACACATCCAGGGTTATGAAAACGTTACCATCAGTAACAAGAAGAACTGGGGTGGTGCAGCAGATGGAGTAACTCCCACAGGGCCCTGATCTTAGTCTGTCTGGGATCATGTGTAGAGGCAGAAGATACCAAGACAGACTTAATCAACAGAAGGGACTATAGCAAGTTCTCAAATAAGACAGAAACGACTAACTGGCCAAAAGTGGATACTATTTTGAATAAAGTTCATTGATAAATCAAAGAAAACAATCATTGTTTGAAAGCATCAGTTTTGCTAAAAGGTGTTTTTTTCTTAATTCTGGATGATGCAAATCCTTGCATCACTCCAGCTGACAGCTCCATCCCCTGATGAACACAACTGAAAGCTTAAACAATTTTGTCACTTAACCCCTTTTTTTTTTTTTTTTTTTTTAGTAGGATTGGTTTACACAATCAATGGTTTACACAATCAATGAGGTGCAATTGTGTCCATCTCATGTGTCTAAAAGAGGTCACGGTCAGCATCTCTTGAAGTGGCTGTAATGTAATTGTTATGCAACTGTGACATCACTCCACCCTTCTCAGCTTCGCCTCTTCACACTGTCTGATTAAAGCTTGAAACATTTTTTCCACCACGAGAAGCTGCTAATCAGTTGAAGCAGTTTGACTGCATGTTCGTGCAAAATGAATATAACAGATTGAACACTCTTCTGCACTGACAGGCTTCTCTCCCTCTCTCTTTTCCCAAAAAATAAGTTTGACTGAATATTACTTGACATTTCTTTACTTAAATGTTACATAAAAGATATTTGGATATTTGTCCTGCCTGCACACAAACACAGACACACAACTGTGGCATTATTTAATATTTCTCTTAATATTAGTCTCATGAGGTTGACTGCCCGTCTGTGAGGCCTCCCCTGCAGCTTCATTTAGGTGGAGCTAACAGGTAAGTTTGCAGTTTTGTTCATTATTTTGTTTCTTTTATGGTGTGGAACCCAAAATGCTTTCCTCGTGCTACTTTTCTGATGCTTTGGTGTAGTGATTGTCCCTTCAGGACGGTTTGAGTTTTCACAGAAATTCAACATAGCATCACTGTCCCATTTGGGACAAAAGGCCATTCTAATGCCACAGTGCCCTTCACGAAACCACAGACTAATTACTTCAGATGGTCTAATGCAATTTTTCTATTTTGAATGTGAACAGATTTTTATGGTTTGTCTTTGAACCCCCTCCCCAAGTTTGAACAGATATTTCAGATAAAAAAAAGTGAAAGCCCTGTATAATCTACAATAATTAGTTGGAGTTTGTGGGGTTTTGTGTGTGTTTACTGGAAGCTTGTACATAAGTATGTTTGTAGTAATTGTGTTCGCAATAACAGCTTCAGTGTGGGTGTCTGCCTTCAAAA
Source organism: Brachirus orientalis (assembly GCA_016785285.1). NCBI lineage: Eukaryota > Metazoa > Chordata > Actinopteri > Pleuronectiformes > Soleidae > Brachirus > Brachirus orientalis. The sequence continues at coordinate 676,071 of JAFBJR010000434.1, forward strand.
ACCCATTCTGGTAGAACCCTGGCAGATGGTACCATAGTGGGGGGGAGGTTAGGATTGAGTTTAAAATGACCAGGAGCAGAAGATGGGGTGATGGGCTGTGACCGCTGCGGCTGCTCAGAGTAAAAATGAGGTGAGGCCAGTGACATGTCTCTCAAACCAGATGCAGTTTTCAGCATGATTAACAACCTGTCACACTAATTCCTCCAGAAATTGCTACTTAATGTTGTTAACTACATTGTCCAACACTTTTGGACTTGCTACTCATTTCAAATAATACATTACCGGGGATGGTGCTCACAGCATTATTTTCAGCAGCCACAAAATGATTTATTGAACGCGGAAGAATATATCCCCAATGTGCAAAGTTGTTCCGTTTTTTTAATCACAGTAATAACTGGGCTTTATAGCTGTCAAGTAATGAGTATTTGCTGCCTCTAGGCTTCTAACTGTAATTAGAACAGTAAAATTGCCTGTCAAGGGAAAATCAAACTTGTCATTTTGTATCAAAGTTTAATGTTTTGTATTTCAACACCTGCAACAGTGTATGCTGGAGTGGAAGTAGGCGTCCCATCATAGTGGGGGGCTTGTGAGCCAAAAGCTCCAGAGCCACTGTTAAAATTCAGTGAGGTTTAGTGTCAGATGGCAGGCGAAATGTGTTACCTGCTGTGCTGGCAAAAACATTCTTGCAAGACAAACGCTGTGTGGAAAAATCAGACAAAACCAGTGTTGTCTCAGACATTTGTTCTAATGCTGTTCTCAGTAAACAAATATCTTTTTCTTGTGACATTTAATTGCATGATTTTTTTTTCTTTTAAAAATTCTCATAAAGTGCTGAAGGCTACATGACTATTTTCTTCCACCAGTTTTCTGTATGATAGAAAGGGCAACCCTCCTGATCGATATCCCATGATATCGTTTCATTTCAAGGCGCTGTGTGGTTGTTGCAGCTGCAGCATCAGTGGAGCGAAAGCCAGGACAGAATGGTCATGGGGGTACGAGGCTTGGTCAGAGGAGGGGTGGAGGTACCCCCATCTGCACCATCTGTGACAGATCCCATGACCCCATTCTCCACACACGACCCAATGAAAAAACAGCCCCTGATCCAGAATCAGTGGGCTGTGTCCCACTTCATAACATGTCATAATGATAAGTCACCAGGAAATGATCGCGATGCTCATTTCAAGTTAATGAAATGGTGTGATTCTGTTGACTCTCAGGAGGATTTCTTCACAAAAGTGCTATAATTAAAGTTAAATGTCCTAATAAATCATTATAATTATACTTATGGTCCCATTCTCACCACAAAAAGCGTTACTTTATTCCTCTTCTGGTTACTTTCAATACTGCCATCTTGCAAATGTGCATTTTCTAAACCCCTGCTGCTCCTATACAGATTCATAGAAAATGCAATCTAGTTGTTAAAGTTTGGGGATTTATTTCATTTTCCGTAAGACAAAAATGATTATAGTTGTTATATAGCTGAGCTACCACTGAGGAAATATGGTGGATAATTCTGCCATGCAGATAGATATATGTTGAGCTCTCTGGGGTTAGAGGATGTACGGACATAACATGGTGTCTAACAGCGGTAATGTGATTAATGTGGCCAGGATTAGAATAAAAAAGCTGACTGCATCGCATGGTCAAAAAACAATTTATTCTAAATCTGCCTGTGCATATATTTTTTTTGGTTCTTAGTGATTGTGGAGCATATGTGAAAGGGATCAATCAGTGACATTTTTTTATTGACCCAATTCCACACACACACACACACTTAGTCAATATCACTCCACATATGACTCAGGGATATTGTGTGGTTTTGTGGGGTGGCCTTATTTAGGTGTGACAGATGTGTCTACAATATACCAATCTGCCATACATGATGGGATTATTCACAATGGACACCTGTTTTAATTCCCACTGTTTATGATTTGATTGAAGGGCATCATGAGTGGGTCAGGAGGTTTGAGAGTGTGTGTTTTTGTGTGTGTTTATACACACACTATTTATTACCTCTGGCATAAACACTGACCTTGTCAGGACCAGTAGTCCTCATGGAGACGTAAATCTGGTCCTAATGAGAGAGAACCTCATTTCTGATCAACTTGGCTCATTTGGGGCTAATATTTGAATTGTGTTTAGCTTTGGGTTAGGTAAAAGTTAGGGATAATGAATTGTTTAGGCTGTCCAAACGAATGGAAGTCACTGCAGTGTCCTAAGAAGAATAGTGCAAACCTGACTATGTGTGTCTGTGATAATCTCAGTGAGCAGCTGTGCTTCAGCCTATAGAGCATCTGGTTATTTTGGCAGTCTGCTTATATAACATAATGTTGACCTCATATTGCTGACAGTCAATAATGATGATTTGGCCTGATGTAATGATAATTACTGAATGGATGGAGCGCTTATGCCTTAATGTAGTGGCTATTGTGTCACTGCAATTCCCAAGGTTTCAACCTGGCTCCATCATTGACCTCCAGCCAGTATCTTAGATCCCATTCACCCAATTGTTAAACAAGAGCTGGCAAAGTCATTTTGTGGCAAATGCAAATTACAAGCTAGAGGTTTTCCAATTGTTTATGTAGGTCAGCCATTCACAAACTTCAATGCACAGTATGTAATTGTTGCCACTAGGGGTCTGTGAGTACAAATAATGACAAAAGACCTAGTTTGATGATGTGAGGATGTAACTTGGAATCATGGGAATTGTTGTTCTGCTGTCTCAGCTCTCTCACCTTTCGAGACAGATCCGGTGGCACCATGTGCAGTAAATGGCATTAGTAAAAAATATGCGTAATAAAAGGAAAAACAAACAAACAAAAGACACCACACTGGATAACTACAGTAGGACTGCCAAATATTTCCTGCCAAAATTCAATTTTTTTCTGTTTGCCCACCCAAGCCTTATATGTAATAATAAAATAACATTTGAATTTTAAATGAGGACTCTTTGCTTATAAATGTGGTCCTCTGCTAAAATCTAGGACACCACTTGCCTTGAAAAGGGAAGTATATATAAAACTCTAGCCTTAAGGTCTGTTTATTTTATATTTACTTGTTGATTCCTTAAAATTTAAAGGATTTACTAACATTTAGTTTGTTTGTAAAAGTTGTTATGGCTCATAAGTAACAAGTTTACTTAAGATGTGTAAGTTAAACCACTTCGAGACATGAAGTCTGGGAAATATCCAGAGGTTTGTGACTGGAAATTCTCTCCAGATAATTATTGTCCACAAATGGCAAATGCAGCGACATTTTGTCTATGTGAGATGTGTTTACAAAAGCAGGAGAATGTTGCCTGACTTCAGAATGCAGGCGGCAGGAGTCTGGCCCATTTACCTGCTATGGATGAGTTTCTTCTGCCGAGTTCACACAAGTTCAGTGAAAGTATAAAAGTAGCTTTAGTGATTTTCTTTTGTGTTGTTGTGCATTGTAGCTGTGTGTAATGCTAGTTGCTTTGTGCTTGCTTGTGTTATGGTGATATTGTCATGCCCACAATATTGTCCATAAATTGCCTGCCTTTACAGACTGGCAATATAACGCAGTTTATTCTCCTATGCAAGGACTTTTCTTTCACTCTCTGCTCTGTGAATCTGTCACTTAAACTCCCAGTCCTTTTACATGACACATAGATTTAGCCAAATTACTGTGTTAGACAGACTAAAACCAGACATTTTTAAATACAGAGAAAAGTTTTTATTGTACTACATCAATTGTGCTCGATGTAGTGCTCGGAAACATACCGTCTGTTGCACTTGAGAGTGAAGATCAAGTATCAAGTGCAAAGAAAGTAATTGGATGCAGTAGTTTTGCCCATTTGTATAAAATTATAATGTTTTTTGATAAATGTAAACTAGCACAGGCCTGTAGCAAGAACAAAGGTAATTGGTTTTGTAAGCTGCAGATGTCCTTTGAAATAAAAGTAAAATTAAAAAAAGCAGTGGCAAATATGTCAACAAATTCTGTTTTTTGGACAGATCACTGTACCATTTCATATTCTAATTTCATCACTGTGCTTGGAAGTTACATAAGCATTCATGAAGATGAAACTAGATGTTCATATCATCATTTTGTACCACTTACAGTGTGGAGTTTTCATACAGTTGTTCACTGCCCTATTTTGATGTAGCATTTCTTCTCTTAAAAAAGTACTAATGGGCTCATTTGACCCCATCCAAGACAATCTTAGATCAAACACTGAATTTCTAATGTCTGTGTGTTTGAACTTAAATAATGTATGTATTTAAAACAGCAAAGGGAGCATGTGTAACATTATCTCGCACTGGGAACAAGTGTCTTTGAAGTGTTGTGATGCTCTGTGTGTGTGTTCTGTATGTGCATGTTCACAAACTTGTGCAGGGTTGTATCCTAAAGTAGTATAGGTTCTTTGCCGGGTAATTGGATTACTGAATTCCTCAAACGTGAAAGGGTCCGACCCCCCCCTCCTAGTACTATTTTATGCCTCCTCAGCAACCGCGCTGCTCTATGCTTCATCCTTTGCTCTCATTTTAACTTTCCTCCAGACATTAACAATAGAGACCCTGTCGATTTGCAAGAAACATCCAGGAGCGCTGACGAGTAGCTGTGGCTGCACAGAGGAGTCTAATTCTAGTCCTCTGACCTATTTCTACACAAAAAAGCAGGGACTCTCCTCCCACCATCTCCTGCTTCTCCTCGTAACACTGTACTCAGTCTGATTGCATCAGCACGAACTCACCTACTAAATGTAGAAAAAGGCAGGCAATGGAAATGTGTGTGTTTCATTTGACCGTATCGTGTAGTTTGTGTCAAGGTCGACTCATGATTCATACAGTCTCTTCACATTTCTCCTTCTATCTAATTGATCTAGAAGCTGAAAGGTGAGAAGACAAAGTACTATATGTGCACATTTGCCTGAATTTGAGACTTGTGTGCGAGTCAGTGCATGTGCTTCACACTTAGTCTGGGGGCAAGGTATTACCCACGGATAAATCCAGCTGAAATAGGTGGGGAATGATTTAATAGGGGGAGTGTAATAGGAGGTTGGAGAGAAGGACAGATAGGATGGATGAATGTTTTGATCAGAGCAATAAAGAAAGACCGCTCTCCCTGCCCCTTTTCCTTTTCTTTGCCCTAGGCACTCTCTCTGTCTGTCTCTCTCTCTCTGTATATATATATATATATATATATATATATATATATATATATATATATATATATATAATACACACACACACACACACACACACACACACACACACACACACACACACACATATATACACAGATAGATATATGTGTGTGTTACCCAGGAACTTTGGCTCTAACAATGCATTGGGATGTGAATGAAGGGAGACAGCCAGGGGAATAGTGTAGAAAACAAAGCGACAGCTTCGGTGGACTCTATTCAATCAGCGCAGAGCTGGACCCATCTCATCTGCTCTGTAACAATGGAGGGGTCACTATGAATTAGAGGCACGCAAAGATTTGGGAGATGGAAGTAGGCAATACACATACATACACATAGTCACTTGCTCACTCATTTTCCCCATCCTTCCATCTACCTCCCTTATTCCCCCCTTTTCTTTTTCCATCTCTATCGGCCTGTCTCGGGTCTAAACAGGTCCACCAACAGGCTTGGCATTGTGCAACGCCCCAGAGACTGAGTGTGACATTTAGTGCGCTTGGTTCCATTTCCTCTGTCATTATTGGCTGTCCATTCTACTGAGGTTCTATGACAATAGCTGCTGTCTGACTCCAAACAGGCCTGCTGTTGTTGCTGATGCCTGTTGAGAATAGGAGCTTTTCCCAGTTTCCTGATGGGATGTATCGACTGGGCATCTTGACTCGGAGCACAGCTGCTACTGAGGGATGCTGGGAAGTTTGTGGCTGTATAACTTCTTGATTAGTGTTGTGGAAGTATTGGTGACAAAATAAATAATGAGGCTTTTAGTCAGGTATATGCTTTCCTCTTTTAATAAGCAGGCAAGATTGTGCACAAATTATTACTCCTGAAGAGGAACATAGGCTTTGACACTATGATTTGATGTTCACCTTCTATAGAAGTGCAGTCTCTAAGTTAACTACATTAATATCATGTTTGGGTGTGACAGGACACAGTTGCATACAGGTGCTTCTGCAGTGATGAAATAGAAGGTGAACTCGCTCTTGATGTTTGTCTTGAAACCCCCTCAGACAAAGTCAGCACAGTAAACCTATTCATGATAGACTTTCCTACATTTTCTTTCCAAATTCATGCTCAGAGTAATCTTTAGTGCCACATGCTCACTGCTTTTGCATAAAATTGGATCAGTACATCAAGATGAACCACTCTTATAATTCTCAACTCTCAAACTCTCAAATTTATTCCTCAGTTTGGCAGATCCAGACACTACATCTACATCACTCTTTCTGTTTGAGTCATGGGTTCAATGTCTTTGCTGCAAGATTGTACAGCTTGAGTCAAATGACTCGCCTGACAGTGTGTGTACATTGCAAGGCTGGTGTGATATGTTTTTGTGATCCTCACACAATGTGATTTATGTTGTGATACTGATTAACTGTGGTTCTACAAGTATTGCCATTTGACAGTTGTGATAATTTTCCTCCGGTCATATTTCCAGAATCTATGCCCATCGCAGTATCTAAATAAACTTCAAATAAAATAAAATAAATATTTCTTTTCAAATCCCTGGATTGCAGATAACACTGGGAAGGGGAACAATTTGAGGTATTTTTCCAACTGCTACTTGTAGCTGTTTCTCCTCATCAAACTAATAGAATCATCAAATTCTGGGGAGGAAAGGTTTTTAAAAATATTCCCAAGGTTTCAAATATTTTTACTGTACCCTTGATAAGTTTAAATGATTACTAGCTGCTTTACCATGCCAATAAGCTATTTAACTCATTAACTCATTCATTAGAAAGACTTCCTCAGGAACTTGTTTTGATTAAAAGCCTCCACATTTTAGTTACACTGAGTTGTTTATCAGCAGAAGAGAGAGCTGCGTCGTCAAGCTGCCTTCAATTCGGTTCTTAGAAAATCTCATCACATGTGCCCCGTGCTGTGAAAAACTTATGAAACCCTCAAGGGATTTAGTTTGGATTCTGTGGGTCCAGCATGCATAATATGTTCTGTTAAAGCTTAACTGTGCATTACATCACTGCTCGAAAAAAATCTACCTCTGTTTTACATCATGTTATGTGACATTACTTTTAAGTTATTTTTATATTTTTAACAGGCTTTTTTTTAATGATTTAGGTCAAACTACTTTATTGTGTAGATTTTAATTAGGAAAAACCTAAATAATCTCGTGATCAGTATTGTATTGTATCGGTGGTCCTTAGAAGTGTAGAAACACTGTAATACTACAGTGGCTCAGAGGATGTCTGCTGAGAAGGCAGTCTTTAATGCGTCCTGTGGAGTGATTTGCATTTTCACATGGAAATGAAATCAAATGTGGCCCCATTGTTTCCAAATCTGGTTCGAGTGATCAGATGAGAAGCACAATCAGGACACACATGGGTGATTTTACCCCTGAACTTGGAGCTGTACACATATGAACAGATCAGGACAGATGCTGACACTAAATCTGAACAAGGTCAGACAACGTACCTGACCATGGTTTAGCTCTCGACCACTTTGCTACTTTTTATTCATTTATTTTTTTAAGAAAAGCTGAAGGCAGCTTGTTCATTTTGCATTTGCTAAACTGCTACAACACATCTATTACACCTTTTTCTTCAAGAGTTTTACAGCACTGTAGGGCACCTTAACACTGATATAGGATGCACAGCAGGGCGTCTCAGTTTCAGCCTCAGCACTAATGCAGGCCTTCAGATTGTTGGTGAAATTACACTGGCATTAATGTTAATATGAGACTATACAAGCCATTACAATAAACTTAAAGGCTAACATATTGTTAGCACTGTAAGCTTATGTGGTCAAGAATCAGCCTGAGAATTCGATGCTTGAGCTCACTAACAACATGGCTGCCAGAAGGGAGACGAGGAACAGATTTGAGCCACTGATCAAAATATGTATGAATATGTATGTCAATTTAACTCACTCTTACTACATCCTATTCTGCCTGAAAGCGGTTTGTAAACTGCTCACTCCCTGCACCAATGTCCATAAAAACTTTCATTTTACATCAGGGCACACCAGAGTTGTTGTCCTACTGCTCCCTCCGTCTGTAAGTCACAGTCTGTTATTATGTAACGTCAGTAGTTGAAATCCTTTATTTATATTTACATAAGTGATACTACCTTCCCAAAAGAGACAGTGCTAAACAAGCACTTCCTGTGCTCTTCAGGACTAAAATAAAGGATTTTCCCTTCAAACTATGGTGCAAAGATATTGACGACTTACAGTAATTAGGTGTCGAGTTTATTTGCTGAGCCTTAAGTTGAGTTGCTAAAAATCTGCTTTGCTTCGTGTCCCCGCTGCCAGGATAAACAAAGTGTTTTTCAGCACTGAGCCCCTATGGTTTTACCTGATTTATAGTGTTTTTATATGACTAATTGGGGTCAGGGCACAAGCATTAAAAGAGAATGGCAGAAAGAGAGAGCACGGATGGAGGTCAGTTTGTCCTCTCCGCCTTGTTTACCATCTCTCACTGTCTCCAGCGAGCACTGCTAAATGTACACACAGACAGCCATGTGTTTATGTGGGTACACACATGCACGAATGTGCACATGCCTGTTAAGCCGTTAAACACATTGTATATGTTTATCCTCAGGGATGAATCCAGGACATCCAACTGATGAGTCTTGGATTTAGCCTGATCAGTCTGGCTTTGGTGTGAGAGGGATGGGGGTGACAGAGGGGAAGCTGGGGATGAGTCACTGTTATTCAGCCGATGGCTAGTGGTTAAATGAATATATAAGTATGCAGCCCTAACCCTGTTGACACGATGTGGGTTTAATCTGCACAAGTAAACTAGCACACACAGGAGATCCAGGCGAGACCGAGTTAATCAAATAAACTGCAGCCTCATCAGCAAAGAAAAAAAAATAAAAAATAAAATAAACATGTATGATGGAAACAAGCTTTCAGCTGCATGTAAATCTTCCCACTGGCACATTTGTGTATAATACAGTAGGTGGAATGAATCCTCTGACTCCTCTGTGGCTCATTTTCACAGAAGCAGAGGTTATTAGTTGGCCTTAATGTGCAGGGAGGAAGTGAGGGAGGTCAGCTAACTCGATTCTTTCTAATTCAATCAACCTTTGTTTAACATTAAAGGACTCTGTGTGTTATAACCAGCATGGCCTTAAACAAACTCCCTGACCCCCACCACCCCATGCCTCTGTCACCTCTCATTTGTCTCCACCTCTTCTCTTTGCGTCTGTTGTGATTCACTTGCAGTGTACACTCAGTGCTGTAGCAAACAAAAGTTTGCTTCATCAATTCTTAGACACAAACAATTCTGTTACATGGTTATGCAAAGGGAACAACCACAGACTTCATTGATGGATCCGCCTACTTAAACAGATATTAAAGAGCTTGTCAAATAGTGATACAGTTTCCTTGGATTGTGCTACAACTAAAAAGCTCAAAAACGGCATTATACTTAAATGTAGGATGAAGTGTTTTTGACCAGTTCTAAGGATTAAAAGTCAATATTATGTTTCAATTTTTTTTACCTCAAGGGTGAAGCCAAAAGATATAAAAAGAAGAAGAAAAAGAAGATCTCCCCACTTTATGAAAGTGTAATATTCCTCTTTGATGTCATTTACCTGACTAAATACCCACATCCCACACCATCATTTTGTTTCGTCTTCGCTGAGAGTAAAAACACATGGGAGTGGACTGTGACTGTCTCATGTCTATTTAGAGCCCTTGAGTAGAAGAAACCAGAAACTGTTCTGACAGCCTATAAGCCAAACGTATGGGCAGCATTTTTTTTAAATCTAGATTTTTAAATGCAGAATATACTACAACAGAGTATACTATGCAATCTACCATGATTAATATGTATACACAGCTACATTTGTCCACATAATGCTCAGGAACTTCTTCTTTATATCAGGATTCAAGATTTCAGATACTTTATTGTCATTTCCACATACAGCGTACATGCATTGCGTTTCTCTGTTTGTACCGCCGAAGGTGACCCAAGCTCAAAAAGGCAGAATCAGCCTTATTAATTTAAGCAGCACACAGCTTGAATAATAATACAATACAATAATACAATATCGAGAATACATGTCAGGTTTGTATTTGATGACTGAGCAGACTTTATTTGCTGATGGATTATTTATTGTACATTAAAAAGCTCACAAGCAACTATTAATTAAGTGGACCTTGAATTCAAATTGTTGTGTCTGCAGTTTAAGAATGATTGTCAAAAAAGTGCAACCAAAGTGCATGATATGAGAGCATAAAACCCTTCCAATAACCAGTATCATGATTGTCCTTTATATTGCCTGTATAAATGTAGCTAATAGTCTGTTTGCACTTTCTTTCAGTATGTTTGCTTTCATGACAACCATGCTTTTAAAACGCATATGAATGTGCAAGTCTGACTGAAATTTTACTAAATCTAGTTAATCAAAGTCGAAGTGACCCAGATAATGTTGTTGGGAGAATTACTACTGGAGACAAGCTGGCCTAGGTGCTCTGCACACATTCTCCGGGCTTTGACCTGCAATTAAAAGAAGATGCCAGAACAGAAATAGACTAGAATGAGTAAAACATTCATCCAACATCCATGCACTTTTGAACTTACAATGAAACTAAATTTATGCTCCGCCAACTCAAAGATTTAAACCTTTTGAAGTTAATGGATGGTAGAAAGACTCAGAATGGTGCTACCAACCAGCCACCAGCTCAAGTTGTTTTTGTGTGTGATGTAATTGGTCAACTGGAAAATGCCTAATACTGACAAGCTGTAAAAGGGGAATATCACCACTCAGCAAAGCAGAGGCTAAATTCCCCGCTAGTGTTTGTAACTATATTGGAAGTACAATAGTCCAATTGAATGGTATAGTTTAACTTAATTTTGCATGGAAATATACTGACCCTGTGTCTGTTCTGGATCAGATCATGCTTTACCTCACCACCTCTCTCTCTCTCTCTCCTCTTTTCCCTCTCTTATTCCCTACTCCAGTGCTGTTTGTTTCTGTTTGCCTCTCCAGGAAGTTTGAACAAATGCTGGCATGCCTCTCTTTCCTCCCCCACCTCTACCTTGCTCGTCCCAGCTGTTTCCTCTATCCTACCTCTTTCTGCCTCAGCAGGGCTCCCACACGTCCCCTCCAATACCCATCCATCAGTCCTAATCCCTAACCTGCGATTCCTCGGCAGGGGATGGGGTCGGTACAGGGCTCCAACAACTCTCTGCACTGCCAGTACATCCATCCCACACTGCCCCTCATTTCCCTCCCAGCATGCTCTGCACTCCCCCACCCTGGCACCCTGGTGCAGTTGTCTGCTGGTTTCTGATTGGCCAGTGGCCACTGCATCAGAAGGGAACATAAGGGGTTAAAAAAAAAAAAAGATACTTACTTAAAGCAAGTATGTTTGCTCTTTTGAAGTTTTTATAGTTGCCAAGTCACTGGGGGTTATGTGACCAGCTGTTATGCGCATGCAAAACTGTTTACATCTGTCACTGAGTGTGTGAATTCCAGGATGTTGGCGGAGCACTGCCACCAACCTCAGAGACAGGAAACGTAACCCCCCGCTTGTTACTTTGTCATTGTCATTGTCTAACCGTCCGACTGAACAAGGCCTGTCTGTCAGGAAAAAGCACTATGAATGAGCATTAACATCTACAAAAAATGTGACAGAATTACATCAGATTTAATTTAATTGCATGAACTGGGTTGTGTGGTTATGAACATAATCTTCTCACTGCGAAGCAGCCCTGCTCCCTTTTACATTACCAATAGTTTGAGTTTGAAAAAGTTTGAAACCTGGTCAAAAGGAATCAAGTCTTTTCTACATACTGTTTCTTTGGTTAATAAATGTATGTAGGTTTTTAAAACCTATTTCAGCAAACTCTGGGTGGGCCTGCATATCAGCCAATAGTTAGTTGAGGCCTCTCCATACCTTCTTTTCTGTGTCTGCAGAGAGTTGCACAAGCATATTGACACTTTTGGTTCCATGCATATTAAAGTTAGGGTCTACGTGGCATGCCATGTACACGTGTAAATTATGCCACACAGTGAAATATTTTTGTGCTGCATATGACTCTCTGCATAACCTCCTGACATGGGTCGATGACAACGTTTTCATGACAGTATGTCATGTGGACCTCAGTAGATGCTAAAATATGAATTGGCCTTGGCCATGGCATATTAGAAGTTGCATGTATCTCACAGGTCATATAAAATGAATGCCATGATGTCATACTAATAAAATCAAGAATTTGTACATCAGAATGTTAGAGCTCAGCAAACGTTTAATCTGAATCATGGAGATTGTGGATGTGGTAGGAGCTGTCACAGAAAACAGTAACATCCAGTGTGAGCCATGCAGTTAGTGCATGAGCTACAGATGTGAAAGCATAAATCAAGCAACTGTTGCAAATTAACTAATATAAGCCAGACAATGTATCCAACATTGTGCTCCTCTGCTACTATTACTCCTACCATTAAATGCTGATAAGTCATATAGTGATGGAGCAAAAAAGAAAATTGTCCCTACTGGCCACTCTGATTGAACATAAAGTCCTCTTTCACCTCTGCTGCATCTGCTGAGCCTCATTATGCAGAGCTAGCAGGTCGATTACATCTGAGTCTCTGTCTGGGTGGTGAGTGAAGGTTAGGATTTCAGTTGCTCTTTATTGCTTCCAAAACAATGCTTTGGGTCAAAAATAAGTTGATTATGTTGAATTTCCATCATCGGGAAAGTGACTTCCCGATGATGGAAATTCAACATAATCAACCAACATTTTGTTCTGTTGATTTAGAATTATTTATGGATGGACTATCATGCTCAACACCACTCACCAGAAGTCACCCTCTTACTGTATCTTAGTGTGATTTAAAGCCGAACTTTTTCGGCCTAAGCTTCTGATTTAAAACTTTTGCACAGTCTCGTGGATTTCGAAAAATGCCACGGTTCACATGTATATTAGTCCTCTATAAGCCTCCCTGGCACTGTGTCACTCTTTTGGCAACCAGGATGCAGTTTCACCTCTGCAGCATCTGCTGAAGCCTCATTATGTTAAGCTAGCGGGTCGATTGCCTTTGAACCGCCGTCTGGGTTGTGAGTGAAGGTGAGGTTTCAGTCATTCTTAATTGGTCTCAGTTTCTGCCCTGTTGGAACAATGCTGTGGGTCATTCGAGGGAAAAAATTGTGGAGTTACGCATGGTTGTATGAATTATGGATGATTTCTGGATGTTATGTATGCATAATACATACCATTATGTACCGTATGTGTGTAATGTTTGGAGGTTTTATCTTTTTGGAGGTTTTATTATGTTGGTCAAAGATACAATACGTGAGTTTGAGGAAAAGTCATAAACATTTTCTGTGAGTGCATGGAAAATTCTTGACTTGCTTGGCAACATAGAGAGATTTATTTTAGCACACACAAGGGGGAGCCTGCATCTTTTAAGTCATTTAGAAATTTGTGAATTATAATTACTTTACTGAAGATTCTTGTTGGAATCTTGTGGAGCTGGGAAGGCTAACAAGACTAATATGGGATAGGTAAGCAGAAAGAAGAGAGACAAGACAAAACAAAATAGCTAGAAATAAAGGAAAATGACAAACCTAAAAAAACAAAACAAAAAAAAACAAAAACAAACAATAATTCAAAACTGTGGCCTTAAATTGTTGAAGTCAGACTTTAAAAAGCACAAATGACAGCAGGTGTGGTGGAAAATGTATGATGTCGGTTGATGACACCTTTTTTTGTTCCAGGCCCCCTAACAGGATAGACCGGCCATGGACGTCAACATACAGTACATGCCAGTATGTGTTGTGTGTACACACACAATTATTTCAAACACATTCACAGAATGACCCATTCCCCGAGGCTGATAACTGTTTAAATATTTTAAATGCACAACTCAATGTTGTTCTTTCCATGACTCCCTCTTCTGTCACTTTCACATTCTGTTGTTTCTTGGAAAACACTCTGTTGTCTCTGGATGAAAATATGTGATATAGACAGTTGGTAGAAGATGATAGTCGAGAGAGACTTTTATTAAAATGCTCTCTTTTCAAGACTCAATTGAAAATGCTTCCAGAGTCAAAGAAAAGTCTTGATTTTTTTATTTGTTCCTCCCCATTTTTAACTCATTTCCAGTGCTTTTTCCATTTGCAAGCACAACAAAAACAGGATATCCCATACTGCCTGTGTTATGGCTGTACATGTGAATGCAAGTGCCTCCGTGTTTGTGTTTTTTCCTTTTCTTTCTGTGATGTAACTGTAGTCAGCAGTTGGCTGTTTGTTTGGCCTACTTTCTCTCTATCTGCTCTCATCATCTGGCAGAGAGGAGGAAAATCCCATGGTTCCCAGTGTGCATAAGTGATGGGTGGGGATGTGGGGTGTCACACCTGAGCCTGATGATTAGTTGCAGTAACCCCCCCCCCGTAGACACATGCACACGCACACAAACACACCAAGCCAATCCCCAGGTTAATGACACTGACATGAAGGATATTTGCTTTCCCCTTCCTCATTCCCTCTGCAATCATTAGGCAGTGTTGTGCGACCTGATTTGTCTTCCCTTCTTTAACATGTGTCCACTGGCCCACAGTTCCAGCAGATGTATGCCCTGCAGCTATAGTCACCCTGCCATCTCTCACTGTGTGTGTGTCTGGGTTTTCTGGCACAAAACCTGCATTTTTCCAGGCTGTTCAGAGGATAAGAAAACAGGGTCACCGTTATAGTTTTGTGCAGAAGATTGCAGCCTCCTCCACCTCCATCTTTATATCCTATGCTAACCATCTCTGTCCCCTTTGGTTGCTCCAGGCTTCTTTCATTACTTTCAAAGGTCCAGGGAAGAGAGGATCTTGATGGGAATGCCCCCCCCCCAAACACACACACTCCCTCACTCTTTCTCTCCTGAGGATTGAGAGAGAGACTTAGAGTGTGTGAAAGAGAAAGATGGAAAGAGATGATGGGGCTTGGTGGGGTGTAAATGGGGTGAGATGACAGACTGGATTCGGGAATTGGGAGGTGGATTATGGAAGCAAGGGACTGAACAGAAGTGGGGCTGAGGATGGGGTGACTGTTGTCATGGAGACAAGACACTGTGGAAACAGCCCTTTTTCCAGACAGGCAAGTAGGCAGAAAGGTGGGTGGGGGTTGGGGGGCTGACTGCTGAGTGTGTAAATATGAAAGGGGTACGTGGGTATGAGATGGTGGCGACCACACCCACACACACACACACACAGTCTGCTCGACTGTGTACTGGGGAATGGTGAACACTGGAAATGAAGAATTTTCTGCAAAGGAAACAAAAAGATGTGTGACAGGGAAATATGTGATGTAAAAATGTAGGCACACATAATCACCGATATGTTGATTTATCTGACACAGTTAATTCACTTTATACACACTGGATTTGTTTTCGCTTTGGATTTTGTGTGTTTTGTCGTGGAAAAATGCTGTCTTTGAGACACATCCATTGTAGCAGGAACTACCAGTGATGCAGTCATGAGTACTGTACATAGACAGGCGTTTACTGCAAATGCATGAAACAATTTAAACATGGGTGTGGTCCCATCCTGAACCTGTCATTATTTAACATTGGTTATTGTGTTCTCACATGTTGAAACTTCAACTTGTTGACGTGCCTTTTAGATGATGTGTGTTCACCTTTTCAAGTTCAAGTTTCAATGGGGCCTGTGGTACTTAAGTAGAGGTGTGCTGAATTTCCAGTAGGCCACTGTGGAAAAACATTGATGGCAAGATTTACACACATGTGTGGCACTAATGTTTATTAATTAGACCATTCACATGGACTGCATGTAACCCTAACCTCAGTCTAACTTTAAAACATGTCTATACCTTAAAATGTAGTAGCTTATGTTATGGGAACTTGAGTTTTGTCCCCATAAGGAAGACAAGTCCCATAATGCAACTGTGTAAACAGATTTAGGTCCCCACAACATAAGGAATACTAGGTACACACAATGCACACACACACACACTCTTCCACAATTTTTATTTGCTTGTGTAAAGCAATAACATCACTCATGTTAGGCATTGCTGTGGCATGCACTTCTCTTGCTGTCTTTTTCAGCATGTCATTATAAAATAAAAAAAAGTTTACTTCTGCTGTTCCTTTTTTACATACTTATTCCCTTTCCTCGAACTATCTCTAAAGTGGTGTTAATAACTTCCCCTGTAAAAGTTGTCTGGAAAAAAACAAAACAAAACAAACACCAGTGTTGCAAGAATGCACAGCATTTGTACATTTACTGAGGAAAACTTTCATCCTTACCAACTGTGTCTGTTGCCTCTTTAATTGCATCCATCCAATAGTTACCAAGATATTTAATTGTGGACCAAAGTTGCGGGCTGCTACCCCTGTGGACAAAACTAAATTTGTCGATTTTCAAATGCAGTGCAGCGTAGCCCATTTCTGACACTTGCGGTTGTTGTCAAAAAAATTTGTGCAATCAACTTTCCTGGAGCCTCATTTGTCAAATAAATAGGATGGCAAGCCTTCATTCCCACTGCACTATTGTTCAAATGTGGCTTTGAACTTTCTGTCTGTAAAACGTGTCCACCACAGGCTCCCAGAAAAATCCTACCATCTGTTGCTTCCTTTTATAAAGCACCCGCTTGTGGTTGTGAGACAATTGCTGTATGTTGCAAAGCACATGTCTGTTTTTGACTCTGAACAATGTGGAATCGTGGGCAAAAATGACCTCCTTAAAGAGTCATTAAATGATTTTCATGCAGCTGGACATTCCTGAATCTTACCTGCTTTCTTTTTAAACCTTGATGATGCAGATACACCAAGTCTACATTAAAATTATCCTCCCCCATTCATACTATTTGCCTGTTTATACCATAATGATAAGAGTTGTGCTTATAGTTGAGAGGCCTTGTAGTTGCCCTCAATGCTGGTTGCAGGAATTGTACATGTGAGATTGTACATGTGAGATTTCTTTGGGAGAGAAATCACTGTAGATGCTCTGAGTCTCAGTGCTGCAGGTCATATCACATCACCTCCACTTCACAGGGCAAACATACACATTGCAATGTGAGGTGTTGCACTGACATTTCATAATGAGGCTAAGTAAGAAAAATGTAGCACGTTTAATGAACTGAATCAACTCACTGTTTTATAAATATCCGACAAGGCTTGGTGTTATTTTGTGGTCTCACACTGACTCTATATGTGATAAATGCAAATGCAGGACTTGGGTGAATGATAACAAACCAGTGATTGATGTGTGACAGCAGTCACAGGGTGTGACTGGTCTGAAGCCAGTAAAAATCGCTGTAAATGAACACTAGGTTTATGTATTAAGGTCTGCCGGCATTTTTGTCAGCTTTCTCTTACTACTTGTTGAAAGTAAAATTTGTGATTCTGTTGACGTTGTATAACACTCAGGTTTGTTATAAAGAATCAACCTCATCTAACCCCAAGTCTGAGAAATATTTGTTTAAGGAAAATATTAAACATTTGGAAAAGTGTGTGTGTGGACAGGACACAGCATCCACTGGAGACTGAGGGAAACTTCTGACTTTATCCAAAATAAAACACAATCCTCAGCAGCACATCTACAGCCATCTAATTAACACGCTGAAGCATGTCATGTCACTCTTTTTTTTTTTTAAATAAACACCTCATGTTAGCAACAAGGACACACATTAGAATGCCTTTTAGCTTCCTGTTTATGCAAATGAGTGAATGTGTCACTGAGTGTGGTGTCATCTAATGCTGAATACATCAACATGACTGTGCTTTTGCATAGTTTTATGATACATCACCAGAGATATAGGGACACAAGACACTGTCTTTCCAAGATTTCTTAAAAACAGTTGCAATTTATCAGCCACATGCTGCCACAGCAGCAATAATAAGTCCACAAATCAACAAGATCAGTCACTTAAGTCAGCTTTATGTAATTTAGGCCAGTATATGTCATTACTGAAGTTGTCTGAGTGTGGTTACTTGCATGCTAATAGAAGACAGATTGCACAGTTATTTCTTTAGTTTAAAATAGTTAAATTATGACATTTCAGATGTACTTGAGTCTATATTACACTATTCATAGAATACACAAGATTATTTGTTGCTTTTACAATAAAATCACATGTAGAATGTAAGGCACTTTTGAAAATGCAAGTAATGCATGCTAATTATACAGTAAATGATGCATTTCTCATTAAAATTCCCTCAAGCTACTGCAAAACATAATCTTTTTAATCTGATATATCTATGGTGAACGCAGTGGTGTCAGGTCACATAACCTGTTGCTTGTGTTAGCAGCAGGTCATGAGGAAACAGACATGTGATCAGAAACCAGAAATTCTGCACAACAATACATAACAGATGGAAGTGTTGTTTGTCAAGTAGCTTGGATATGCAACCCGGCATTTCCCTGAATTGCTGGAATAAAGGGACAAGATAAGTCTGTTGAAAACAATGAGACATAGAGTACATGTGGGTTGTTATAATATATCAGGTCATACATGAGTCATGGAGTGTGACCTCATGGCACCTGAGGCCTTTGCTGCAATGTTTGGAAAAACAAAACTAATGAGCTTTGAAGAAAATTTACAATCAAGCAAACTTCATCATATTGTTTTATTATGAAAAAAACACCGGCTCTCTTTGGTATACAATGAGGAGACAGTTCTTTACATTAATACATGAAACAAACACAAATATCTTTCCCCTCTTGCTTTTTGCAGCTTGTTTTTCACAGTTTAAGGTTTGACTTGACACTTTTAATCACACCACTGTGCTGCACCCTCTTCCCCTGGCATGGTTTGATGTGGCAGCAGCAGCGGAATTAGCCCTAGCAGCCATTTTACCTTAATGAATTGCCTCTCAATGTACACCTAACAGTCGTGGATGGAAACATGACTTAATCTGCGGCTGATGATTCAACATTGCTGACTAAAGTAACCATGGACCTCCAGTAGGCTGTCATAATAAAGCAGTAATGGCTGTAATCAGGTTGAAACCTGTGTTGTGCATTCCCAGGGCAGGAGCTTGTGAGGTGAATCCTGTTAAGAAGCACCACCCATCATCCATACACTGCAGTGACTCATATAGAACAGATTGGTTCTGCAGCAGCTGAGAGAAAGCCACGTGTCTAGAGAATGTGTCCTCAGGTCACCTCTCCATAACTTCGCCACAGCCGCTTGAGATAAGTCCTGCAGTTCCACATGTTTACACGCACCACTCTTTAGATTTCAGTTTGTGTCTATATTCTCTTCAAACAATTTTGTCCTCTTATGTTCAATTTTCTGTTCGGTCTCTTTTGTTTGTAGCAATGTTAGAGGGGAGGAATCTAATAACAATAGAATAAAAATTGCCAAAGCTAAATGTAGCTTTGTCAGCGTGTGAATGTGCCTCTTGGTTCGTCTTGTTTGACAGCGTAAACATATCCTTATCTCTGTCTGCATCATATTTTTATTTCCATTTCTCTTCATTTGTTCTGGACTGATTTGAACTCCCCTGTCCCCATTTCCCTTTCTCTCCCTCCCTCCCTTCCTCTTCCCTCCTCCCTCCTCTCTTCCCATCGTCCCACCTCAGCTACCCTCATCTTCTCTTGTCCTCCTTCACGTCTCCTCCACTCATCCACCTCCATTTTTCAGCCTCACTGCATCACCCACTTTCCTCTTCTCTCCCCGCCCCTCCTCCTCTTCCTCCACTCTGCTGACTCCTTCTTTCCCTTCACTGTTTTTCTCCTCCCACCTCCCTCCTCCTCCTTTCAAACATGACGGTTGACTTTAGGTAAAGAGGGCAGTAGATGAGGTGAACCGAGGTGAGATGGAGGGAATGGGAGGAGAGAGATGGTGCTAGAAAACAAGGGAGGGACAGGCTAAGCGGGGTGAGAAACACTAAATGAACTGTATGAGTGAGAGAGAGAGAGACAGAAAGAGAGAAAGAGAGAGAAAAAGAGAGGTGGGGAGCAATAGAAATAGTTTCCACTTTGGAGAAGCACAGTCTGGATCCACTCAGAGCAACTCCCTGGAGGATGACCAAGACTGTTTTCTCTCCGCCTCCCTCCTTTTCCTGACTGTTTAGTCCTGATAAACTGTTTGCATCCAAAACAAAAGCCGATGAGATAAGGCTCCTGTTAAAATCATCAGTGGACTCTGCGTTTAGAATTTTTCATGTCTTTGTTTTCTCTCCTCATACTCTCTCTCTCTCTCTCTCTCCGTTTGATAGGGATTAAGTGGCTGGTGAAAGTGTGCAAATACGCTCTACCTTATCACAGTCGCCCACTGCTTTAACTCAGTGTGTGTGTGTGTGTGTGTGTGTGCACCTCTATTTATGCATGCCTGATAGCACTACACTCGCACTGGTGTTTCCAGTCCTTATGAGTCAGACACACTGGGTCAAGGCTCCCCTGCACATTCAGCAGATTTTCATCATTGTTGAGGAACAACAGCGTCCATGTCTGTATGTGTCTCAGCCTGGGTGCATACTGGATGTATTTGTATTACATTATGTATGCCTGCTTGTGTTGTATGTCGTTTTCCCTGGCGCTGTGAATAACTTTGCCTGTTTCACAGTTTATTTACATACGTCTCGAGGGTTTTGAACCAAGCGGAAGGTTTTATGATTTATTGTGACAATAAAAACAAGCAACTATAATGAGGCAAAGAGCAACAACTGAACACATCAAAGAAAATATACTATAGAAAGCGTGTGCAGTGTCTTACTTAAAAGTTGTACATCTGCATATCTACAAATACCAACAATAGCACTGTTCATGTACATAGTATGTAGCCACACATAGAGAGACATATTCTTTATATTTGCATTTATGTGCAAAAATGCAAATCTACTGTAAGTGTGTATGTATGTGTGGAAAACTGAAAAAACCCGACTCTCATTTAAACATAGAAGTGGATCTAGCTTTAGGCCAGTTGTTATCCACACATCAGTTCGCACCTGGCATTACAGTGCGTCTGGAGTGACCACATGTAATTGGATCTCATTTCCCTGCTCCATATGCAAATACACACATCTGTCATTTATGCTGGAGAAGACCAAATTATATTTTAGCCAGACTGACAGCCCTGTCAAATATCTCTGTGTGTTTGTGTAAAGCTACTTTCCTACTAAAAATAGCAGGTATAATCAAGATTTTTTAACATTCCCACTGTAGGTGATTAGTCTTTCACCAGTGCATCACCCACCCGTAAAATGCCATGTCTTAAACGTGTTGGATACAAAACAAGTTGGAGGAGTCGATGCAAGAAATCAGCAACTCGCTCGCTCGCTGCCATTTTTACTATTGTTTCTATTTTGTGTCTTTTGGTTTTTCGGCCCATTCAAACTCAATCGACAATAAGATATGGAGAGGTGCTGATAAATTGCTAAAAACTGTCATGGCTAACAGCTAATGGCCAGAGGAAGAATGCTTATCTTAGCATTGCACTCGCAATTACACCTGGATTTGCATCGCTGTCAAAAATGAAGCAGACTAAGAGGAAATTGGCAAGTTTACCTAGGTTTTGTGTTCCCACTATTGCTGAGCCAATAAAAACCTGTGTGCATTGCGGAGTCATTTGACCTGGGAATGAATGCCAAGCATGCACATTTCCATTGGGGGAATAAAATGTAAGACACAAAAACGAGCATCAGCATGTGGTGGTCAGAATGCGACAGTGGCCACAGATAAATTTGAGTCAGGGAAACAATGAATTTGCAGGATTTAGGTTCTTTCTGAAACTCTAGCTGAGTCTGAATATCGCAAAGACATCTTTAGTGCATCTTTAAGGCATTATTACCTGTTCTAACTGTACTTGTGATTAGATTCTTCAGGATGAATGTGAACACCAGGTCTCCTCTGACTCTATAATTACACCTGACTTCACCTTCCATGTTTTTCTTATTGGATTAGCTGTGGTGTGTGTGTGTGTGTGTGTGTGTGTGTGTGCGTGCGTGTGTGTGATATATTCACGGTCTGCTGTACATTTGCGTGTCATCTGTGCTGAGTGTTCACTGCCTTACTTACTTTTTTTTACTTGAGTTTTTTTGCTAAAACAGAGAGGTGTTAAGTCACAGAATGTCTGCATTTATTCATGTATATGTTACACTATGTGTGTGCTTGTGTGCACAAACCTAAACACTGGTAAGTGTGGATAACCAAATAGGGTAACAGCTTAACTGAAAAACCATAACAATTAATATACATTAAATCATTCATTTGGGTTAGAATCAATTTTAAGTCTTTTAGTTTTACTTTAATCTTCTAACAACTAGTTAAGATAGTCAGAGAACAGTGTGGTCAGAGTCCCGTTCTTGTTCAGTTACCTGCTGTAAAAATTGTGTGAAAGATAAGAAAGTGTTTGAGTTAGTTTACAGATTCAGCCAAGGCAAAAAAAAAGCAATGCTCATATTTTCTGTCCAATCTCTTTGGTTTATATACTTGTTAAGATTGAACTAAAATAGAGCAAAAACTACAAAACCTGAATGCCAGTATGTGAATGTGCCCATTGGTAATCTTGTCTGACAGAGTAAACATATATTTATCTCTATCTGCATTATATTTCTATTTTCATTTCTCTTCCTTTGCTTTGATTTTAAGTCATCTGTCCTAGTTTCCAATTTTTCCCTCATTTCCTCTTCTGTGAAAAATAATGTGTGACTTATAAAAAAAAAAAAATGTTTGTATTAGTATACAGATAAACAATGAGAGAAGAAAGGGAAAATGAAAGTCAAATGAGGGCACAATGAGGCCTGAGCCATGATGTTTTTCTTGTAAACGTCAGTGACACAACCTTTCACCCATGAAGTCATCATCTTCCAAGAACCGACAGCAACAAGGACTTTGGATTTGTGGACAGATAATTACTGTTGTGAATTCATCATGTGACAGAGACTGGGTAGACTGCACTGTGTGTGCATTAGCTGTGCGCTGAACAAAGTGCATATGTTAGTTTCATCAGCTGCAAAGTAGTGATGATAAATCACCATAAAACTTGTATGTATGTATGTATGTATGTATGTATGTATGTATGTATGTATGTGCATCACTTTGAATGCGTCCTTTGCTCATGTTAATGGGACAATACTACACACTACAGCAGAAAACCTCAGATTAACCATTATAAAGTGAGCGATTGCTTGGCTTAAATGTGGAATAATGTCACGTTCTGCCTCACAAGATATCGGGAACCAAATTTTTAGTAGAATACTAATGTCATGAGTAGAGACTGATATCACAATTATTTTCAGTTGATATAAGGGCTTCTGTTTTAGCGTTTGGGCTGCAACACTTGAGTACTGCAGGAAATACTCAACAAGAATAAGACAAGCCCATTTGAACACTCCCATATCAATAATCCACGACCCGTTGATGCTCAACTTTTCTGAGAGCCGAGTTCAGGATGTCAGGATGTCCTGTGTTGATAATTATTTAAATTCTTTATTTGTCATGCAATAAATATACAAAACAAAACAATACTAACAAGACTGGTCCAAAGGAAAGGAGCAAGAGAGAGTATAAAAAAAGCAGGTTGTGACAACTTAGTCAAATAATACATATTAACTCCTCAGGTCTGCTTCATTCTCACTTCTGTCCATAAAAACTACCACTTAAGTCCTGATTGTAATTAAGACCCAGAGATTCCAGGGGTTTCTTCCTCTTCTGTTCAAAACACAATAATGCCCTATTTTGACCAATTCAGATATCAAAAAGTTCCATGAAAATGTAGAGATGATGTCCTTTATACATACTGTACGTACAGGTATGTCGAGATTATGAGTTCCACTTGAACATAGCAAGAGACAGGGCGAGTAACAAGCTGCTCTGTAGTGGCAAAACATTTAGTAAAAGCAGAATGCAGAAGGCTAAAAAAAGAGCTTAAACACCAAGAGGCATAAAAACAGGGTTAACACTAGTCTGGCATATTCAGGTGGAGAGCTCTATGAGTTGTGAAGCAGCTCCAACAGGACTTTGAGCTCGCCATACTCTCAAGTAACTAACTGCAAAGGCTGGTGTTGCTTCTAATTTAAAAATCATTAACTGCTTAAATCCCAGCACATATACTTTGCTACATTCAAAGACTGGACTGCATTTACTGTGTGGACAGTCATGCACATGTCTTTAGTCCTGACCTATCACTGACAGAATCAGTGAACATCTAAGGCAATGACCTTG
Source organism: Brachirus orientalis (assembly GCA_016785285.1). Lineage (NCBI taxonomy): Eukaryota > Metazoa > Chordata > Actinopteri > Pleuronectiformes > Soleidae > Brachirus > Brachirus orientalis. Next base: position 700,321 of record JAFBJR010000434.1, read on the forward strand.
TTCGACCTTTTGAAAACAAGTTCAACTTGAATACCTGTCATATCTCCCCATACATTGGGCATAGCTACATGTAGCTATGCACAATAGACCAGAGCCTCTTGAGTGCCAATTAACAGCTGCCACCCCTTTAACTATGGCCCTGCAAAAGGCCCAGCACCTTTTAAGTGTCTTGCCATAGGTGTAACAAGCTCTCTTCATTATCAGGCAGCCAGACACCTCACACCAGCTAATTATGTGAGGCCAGCTGTGTCATCGGGGACTGATAACTAGGTTTGTCGGTGTCTCAGGCTGATTATTAGAAATGTCTTTGTATTAGCATCTTTCAACAGGGGTAGGGTGGACATTCCCATATGTCTAAGCGCACATTCAAAAGGTGCGGGCATTCCTGTTCCTTGGCATGGCTCACCAGATGAATCAAAATGCCATCTACCAGTGAATAAAATCCAAAATATCTGTATTAGAAGCTGCATTGCAAAAATCTCATCAGTCGGCCCACAGGCAACAGATGACTGTCTGTGGTCAATCACATATGCCAGGATCTGACTATTCAGGCCGATTTTCTAGCGATTTGGTTGAGGATTTCATTATGAACATCTGGAACAGACGCGTAGTGTAACAGAACAGAGCTTTAGCATCTGGGACGCTCGGCAACACTCTAACATGTTATTGTCCTTCTTAGTCTGACATCTCCTATGACGTGCTACTGGATGTTGACCAACAGGATAACAGAGTGCTCTGACACGGCGCGAAATTTAATCCATAAACATGGCAAAGAGGAAGACGGATGCTGCTGTTAGGTGGAATATTGACCCTGAAAAACATTTCACTGAGCACTGGCAACGGTATTTCTCCTTAAGCGACTACCACGACTAAGTTAAACAACAAAAATGTTGGTGAGAAATAACAGTGGCACTTCAGCCACCTGGTGAGTAATGACTGACCCCTTGCCCCATCTCCCTGATGACCTATGAACCTGCAGTGTCATCATTTGATGATTGGTTGGACACGTTGGTCATCGTGAAAGACAAAAACATCATGTAGTCTGATCCGGGCATGATACAAACAAAAGTTGATGTGTGTGCTGCTGATATGCTTTAAACACCAGCATCTGCTATGAGAACCACAAAACTGCATGCAGTGCAATATGATCTGTTATTGACTCAAACCGCAGGTGAAAGAAGACATTCCTTTGCTTGACATCTGACTGGAAATCAGATTATCATATTCCATCAGCAAAAGATTATCATATACTATAAATCTGTAGGCGTGTCTTGTCATTGTTCCTGGCATCTGTGTCTTTGTCTCTCACACGTTTTCTGGAAGACATTGTGTAATGATCAAGATCGGGCCGAGGTCTCCTGGGGACAGAGTGAGGGCCTGTTCTAAATTTAAATAAGGTAAATGAGGTAAAGGACTGCAGTGTGGCAGGACATCAGCAGGACATGGCTCATCAGCACTACATCACTTTCTTTCTGCGTTGTTCACTGATGTCTGCCTGTCTCACTCTGCACATTGTTACCTTGACATTCCTCAGTCCTTTCCCATTTTTAAGGTCAGAGATTTTAGTCTCACATTATCAACTGATCTGCAGCCTCATGTGAAATATCCACTGCAGCTACTGTCCTACCTTTTCAAAGTGTTTGGAGTGACTACATGGCACACTCCTTGATATATTGATATCCTAGTGATAAATGCTAATTAGATTTGACCTGATGCTATTAAATGCCTGTGAAGGGAATGTCTATCTGTGTGTTCATTTCAGAGTTCATTGAAGTACTCTGAAACAACAAACAACTGAAACGATTGAAACAACTGAAAGTAATTTTATCCGAGAACAGTAGTCACCTCTATTTGCCACTTTGCAACAACATCAAAATTTAAGTTGGCATCAGAAGTGGTGTTTTAAATTTACATCTGACACACTGGAATGGCATTTGTGAACAACTCGATTCTCAAATTCACGGATGAACGGATATCATGGTACTGTAGTTCAGTGGTTGCAACTGGTTTCCCACAGCAACAAGGTTCTTAGTTTACATCCTGCTCAGCTGTATGGATTATTTTTGTCTTGACATTTTTATTTTTGTGCCTTGACAGTTTTTACAAGTGGAAGTTCACAGACGTCACCTGCAACCAGGCACCTATTGGACGGTACCAGCTGTCAGTCACACTGGCGTCCACTCACATGTGCTGTATTTAATTCAACATGATTAAACATCATTTACAACACTGCCATTATGTGCTATTGAAGAAGACCTGAAACTAGCATTTTAGACCATGAACTCTTTAAGAAAATGTTGAGTGATGTTATTAATGAAGAGAATACATCAAAAGTGCTTCAGTCTTTGATGTGGAGTGTCCTTTGCATGTCGGTGCTTGTGCATGTTTGGAAAGTCAGCATGGAGGAATGAGTCTTTGAGTTTAGCCACATTGTACACTTTCTGCTAAAAGATATTTACCAAACTGTGTTTGTCTTTTGGTATTAGATGTGAACAGTAATTGAATTTGAGCCTGCTACCCACACACTAGAACAGAATGTCAAAATCCTACTCATCAAAATGGACAAGAAGTCAATGGATATAATTGGCCTATTCTGTAACCGTAGTCTGATGTAAAAGCAGCTGATCACAGAAATAACTGCAGCCACTGTAGGAATGCCAGCCTCTCTAAAGCACCAGCCTTCTGACTATGCATTTGTGAGTCAAACCTTTAGAAGACATCTGGACCTTGTGAGTACATTTTGGCTGGTCCTTCCAACCTTAAAAAGGGATACGATTAGGGTTAGAATTTTTTTTAGTGTAAGGGTAAAGATTAGGGCTAGGCATAAAGTTGTGATGGGTAAAGGGCTAGTGAATGCATTTTGTCTATGGGTGTCCTTACTAAGAATGACAAATGAGAATGTGTGCATGTTTGTGTATGTCACTGAACAGTTGTGCACTAGTGATAGTCATAACAGTAGGAAATGGCCTCCCACTCTCTCTAAGCCTTTTCCTTCACTTTGCTTTCAATAAACTAGCAAGAGGAAGTTCCTTCCACTGATGAATATTCGGGACAACATGTTTATTTGTGCAGGGATATGTATGTATGTATGTATGTACAGTACGTATGTGCATTTGTCCTTGAGTTCATGTCGTAATGCCAGCTCCAGCGCACTCCTACAGTATATCCATCAGTCTGTCTGGGTGTGTGTGTGTGTGTGTGTGCCCGTGCATTCATGCATGTGTGTGTATAATGCAAAGAGACAGCTCAATATGCTCCCTCTAATCACAAGGATACTGCAGGCCCAGTAAAAGACACATCCTATTTCCTGTGACATGGCTGTAGCTTCCTGTCGCCTGGTTTTCATGGACGTTGTCCCAGTAGCCTTCTAGTCTTGATTAGCTTGTGTGTGTGTGGATGTCAGAGAGTGAGAGAGTTCATTGACTCACCCGTAGCTTTGTTGCCACTGAGCTGATAAGTTGATTACCAAGATAGAGATGGTATCTGCCTTTACTCTGAGTCAGAATTTAATGTGTGTGTGTGTGTGTGGAAACCAAATGTCCTTACAATGATAGAAAGATGTGTGCAGTGATGACATTTGTGTATCTCCACTTTTTATTTTGGGGTTAGTGAAACACTTTTGCATTCATAAAATATTTATTTACAATAATTTCATTTTCAGTAGTGTCAAGTGTGAAGTTGAGGGCTGCATTTTATACAGCATTTAATCCTGTTTTATGTGTCTCTTCCAGATAACGTCAGTAGATCTCACTTGTTTAACACACAAAACATCTTTAAACCAACAATGATAATATTTTTCCACCACCTATTTTTCCAATGAGAATTAATTTGTTTGTTACTAATGATCAGACAAACAAAAGACCAGTGTACATTTTCATCTTTCGTTGCCAAATACTTCAACAAGCTTGTAATTACCGTGGTACCCAGGGCATTTAGAAGTCCTAAAGACAGCAGTGAGTGCTAATAAAAACCAATCAAACAAAACCAAAGAGCTGAAATTAATCATTACAATGTCAACTGTGAATTTCAATGTTTAGATTTTTGCCATTGAAAATTGTGTAGAATTTGAGCACTTATTGTTCGTAGTAAAGCTCACGATAACACCAGTCTGCCAAAATGGTTTAAAATAAAAACTTATTAGTTAGTAATATCCACACTGGGATAGTAATATCCACACTGGGATGTGAATCAACATTTTTTTTTTTTTTTTTACTGTGCTTACACTTGTTACTGGCTTAGGTTAAAAAAACGTTGTCACATATGCAATAATCCAAGTGTTAACACCATTTCCTTTATACACAGAGAGGGCGTGAATAGATTTTATTCTTTCCTTGTGCGAGACAGAGGCCATGTGGGGTTTAAAATACTTTAGGAGCAGCATTTTCTTTTTTTCATTTTTTTCCCCCCCTCCCTCTTTAAGCACATATCCACCTTGTTATCACCCTGCAAAGCCAAATACCTATGTTGCCATGGCGACAGCCTCCCTGTTGGAGACGGGAATGTGTGACTTGGAGGTGCCACAGCCATCATTAACAACTCCTCTACCTTCTCCTACATCTTCCCATCATTACCACAGTGTGGCCTTTATAACTGTATGTATACAATCTATGTTTCCATTCATTAAAAGGAGGCACTGTGCAGTGAATCAAAGCACTTAATAAGCAGTTAACTGTTAATGAAGACAATGAAAGTGCTGCTCAGTGGCTGTTTTTCACCTAGAGATACTAGAAATGTGATTTACATCCTTGGCACTGTCCAGAAGGGTCACAGATTCAAATCGGATGAAATATTACACGCAAGTAGTAATTGGATGTGTCAAAGCAGAAAATAATGTAAATAAGACAAGTCAAGGGTGGAAGAATTACACATGCATGCAATGGGCAACCACAAAAACAACCAGAATGAGGCAGCCATGCAGGAAAGAAAGAGAAAGGCAAAGAATAAATACAGTGTTTTTAAAAGCTTTAAGGGGAATGAGTTAACATAAAGAAAAGAAAAGACATTGATATTGATTTCGAAATATAATACATAATATAAGAAAAACAAACATTTGCAAGGTTTTAGGTCTTGCTGTGTTTTGTTTAGAACAAAAGTAACATTTTCTATTCAGAGATTAAAAAAAAAATAAAGTGCAAAATAAATTCAGTCACTTGTGGCATTACATGTAAATAAAAAAGCCACTTAGAGTTTCATACCAAACAGAATACTTTCAGTAAGGCCTCATTTTTCAAACTATGCCGCACATTCTGCCTTTAGTGGCTTTACTTCAACTGTAAATGAAATTGCTACTCTGCTTAAATAAACAAAATGCTTTCAGTATGGCATAATTTTTCAAAATACACTACATATTTTGCCTGCACAACACCCAGTCTATTCCCCCTATCCATCACCCTCTTTCACCATACTGACAATATTTTGTGCATTATCTGTAGTACCTGGTATTGTGACGAGTCTTGGAGGTGCCACATTCCTCAGTATATTCCTCAGTTCATCAGCTATGTGTGTGCTTGTATGGCTGTCATATAGGGGACAAGTATGTAATGCTGCACTTTTCATCTTCCAGTTAGAAAGATAATGGACACTCAGTCGCAGTCATGCAACTCTCACTGTCACTGGTGAGAGATTTGTAAGCTTTTTTTTTTTTCCCTAGGTGTTTCATGATATATTCACATGTCTTAATGTAGAGCTTGGGAATTACCTTGGTAACGAAGTGCGTCCGGAAAGGGCACAATATAACGTGTGTCAAGTTTTTTCAGTTCTTTGTGTTTGTCTGTATTTGTGGGAAAGTGCCTCTGAAAGACAGAGGGAAGTTGAACTTGTGTCTTCCCGACCGAGTCCAACTCATTCCTCGTTCCTGCCACAGAAATGCCTGTTGCTGTTCAGTGTAGCCATCAGAACATCATACCAGTGTATTAAAACGATAGGTATTTTATTTTGTTGGTGTAAAATGAGCAATCAGAATAGCATACCACTATAGAAAACTGCAGGTAGCCTATTCTGTCAAATAAATCAACTTATAAAAACCTCATACTATATTATAAAACAGTAAGTATTTTATGGTCTAAAATTTAAATAATCCAAGACTCTGTACAGGTATTTTATAATAGTGTACAGTCAATGTACCTTTCAGAACCTCATACCTTATGTAGGTATGTTATTTTAAGGAAGTAGCCTCAACCGAGAGAAATAGCTATCAGGTTGCATGACCAGTAAGCTATTCTGACAAAGTATAGCAAAATAAAATCAGCGTAATTGAGCAGTCATGTTGGACTTTATACTGTGAGCATACTTATTTTGTGTTAAACAATGTTTGCAGATGCTGCAGTTTTATTTACATAAATGAATGTACAGTTGGAAAAACACTGTGTCATCACACTGCTATATTCCAATATGACATGCATTTCAAAAAAAAAAAAAAGAATACCAGCATTAAATAATATGATATGGCAGAGCCCTAGATGACATCTTAGTCCTTGTCCTTCCCTCCTGTATCTCTGGTTGCCTTCCGTTGTCACCCACAGTCCAAACACTTCAGCGAGGCGGAGTGGAAACTCTATATTACCTGTCAATGTGAGAATGAATGTGTTTGTCACGTCTGTGTTAGCTCTGTGATTGAGTGGTGACCTGTCCTGGGTGCACTCAGTGTCCTCTCACACAATGCCTCCTGCAATAATCTCAAGATACCTCTGACCCTGAAGTGAGTATAGAAAATAGGATCAGTATTAAGTTCTGAGCACACCCTCTACAACCATTGAAAGATCTTAAGATTGTAAAATATAATGTGGGAGTGAGGATTACCACGTTAAGCATCAATTATGATGTTATGATCAGTATTTTGTCATCACTTGGCAACACTACTCCAGGCAAGTAGGCAAGAAACCTTCCTCAAAGTGTTTGCTGTGGAGCTGGCTGCACGCAGGAGACTGTGAGGACTGAGCGACTCTACAATAGGTGTAGAGAAGAAAACAGATTACAATAAAATTGGCAGTCAATTTCCATTTTTAAGAAGTAATGCAGTAGAAATTTGAGGCTTGTGCACTCCATTAAAAAACAATATACAGTAAATCTGGGCAAGTGTCAGCTTTTTAATACACTGCTGCATAATCAGCCCAGGGGCGCCACCAGGAATTTTTGGGCTCTGTGAAATTATATCACATTATTCACCATCCCAGTACCACCACAGGCCAGTGCTGACACTGAAAATATGTTATAAGACTGTACAGATATGCATGCAACATTCTGCATGAAGGGAAATTCAATATTAAATGCAACACCTTCTATATGACTTGCTGAAGGCCATGCTATGTGGTAAAGTTCTTGAATTAAAGTTTCTCCTAAAATGAGTAACTAAAATGAAGTAACTGATCATCATTTAGCATCACCCACAGTCCAAAGTGACAAAAGTATTAGAATAGCGACTCATGAGTCATCTCGGGTGAGCTTGCTGTGTTAAAGCCTTGCTGTTTGAATGGAGAGGGCAGTTTAGATCATAGCCATTTTATAAATATAGAACGTAAATCACTCCAATTTGCAAACACAGAGATGTTAAACAAATGTATATACAGCACTGCCAACTGCAAATACCCACCTGGATCTGCACCCATACACACAATGATACAGTCTCAGTCTTGACAACCAGACTGAAGCAGCATTTTCTTTTCCTTGACTGCTGGTTTAAATTGGGCCCTGCAAACACCATCTGCCAACAGCCCAACCAGCACACTTGCTGTACAGTATATGGATAGTCAATGTCAATTAATTTGTTTCTCAAGTGCTCTCACCAGCAAAATCACACTACCATTTCAAGAAAATGTGTGCATCTCTATGTGTGTGTGTGTCTCTGCGTACACTACACATGTGGGTAGTAGAGGGGCTCTTAATTAAAGCTGCTTAATATGCATATGGATCTAATTTTTTTTTAGGGGTGAAAACAAATTTGTGTGAAACATATGGTGCCCCAGACATGACACACACCCACATAATACATAGACACTTGCAGCCACACACAAACACTTTCCATCTTCAAAGTGAGACACACACACACACACATGCAGGCATGTCTGGGCTCCTGCAGAAACTGGAGTGATGGATTCTGGCTGATTGTGTGTCAGTGTTTGAATATCATTAATCCTTTTTTTGCCATTTGGGAAGGTGTGTGTGTATGTGTGAGAGAGGGGAAAAAAAAGAAAAGGGGGGAGTGGGGGATTATTTCAAGCAGATGGAGGGAGCCATGGCCTCTTCTACAGGGCCAATGTGGAGAAGTTAACCAGCACAGATTGTTGCCTCTCCCCCTTTCCTCACATCCACTTGCCTCCTCTCCCTTTTCTCTCCTCCCTTCATCCCTCTAAAACAGCTTCAACGCCCACCTCCGACATCTTCACTACCTTTTCTTCTCTTTTCAAGGGTAGAGATCCACAATTCTACCAGACAGATTAATGAAAACCAGTATTTACGATGGCTTTGACTGCATACAAGAACAATTCCTGCTTTCACTTTGATTCTGACATTGACCTGTAAAAAATAAGCGGCGCTGAGTAGGTGATTCACTTGTGAAAATTGAATACTTTTTAAAATTGAGTTTTAAATAGAAGCTGTTGTAGGAAGCAACATTTCCATGGAATAAAAGGAAACTGAATGAAGAAATATTTGTAGAGCTTACATTCAGCACAGTGGCCAAATGCCTGAGGACAAATGGTGGAAATCCATGAAGTAATGCATCCACAGCCGTTATCACTGTAGTTCATATGTCTTAGCATGTGTGCATACGCGTGTATTTTATAGCATTCCACCTACATGTTCCAACCTGAGACGTCCAGAGACAGAGGAAGCCATGCAGAGGATTAGGAATCTGTACTTCCTAAACCCCAAACACAAGATTCCTCCTCCAATCACACAGCAGGCAGTCTCCTAGTGATCCATGCTGGGAAATCATGCAACAATACTAGTCAAGGCAATGCCGAAAGGCAGATGGATCTTAGAGCAGTGTTTCTCTGATTATCACCCCAAAAAGATTGCTTTCAAGCATCCAGAGCAAAGAAACTGGGGAAGGTTAGGGTTTACAAAGGACTGCTTTTCAGGAACCATGTGTTGACAGTCGAGTCTTCTCGCTGTCATGTCAATTTAACTTATGTGCCCACACACGCGGAAAATCACCCATTCGCCCACAAAGGTGAATATATATATATATACACTTGAGCACACACAGAAAACTTGCCACAATTATCACCACTGTTGCCAAGAAGAATAACCATTCCAGCTCTTCTCATTCTCGTTCTTGTTCTCCACTTTTCTTTTCATTCCCTTCCCGCCTCCCACTTATTTCCTGTTGTATCTCCCACTATAAGAAAGCAGCAGAAGGCTTCTCCCCTTGGACTGCTAGTGATCACAAACCGAGGGGAGCGTGAAAGAGGTGATGGCCAGGATGGATGAGCCAAAGAGACTAATGCTAATACAATAACAACATACTTCCCTGGTCAGTCGATACTTGCCAATACCTGGTGAAGAAAGGAAAACAGAAAAAAGCAGGAAGGCAGTGGGCCAGGGGTGATACAGTAATGAGGTCACAACCTCATACATAGTTAGTCTGGCATTTGCTGTTTCTTCAAATTGAAATTTACTTCCAGTATAGCTACCCTGTGTGTGTGTGTGAGTGTGTGTGTGTGTGTGCTTGTTTGCCCTGCAGCTTATCTGTACGTCCTCAGGGTTAAGATGATGTTTGACAGCATCTCAGTTATATTAGTTGTTGCATTGTGTTGTATGTGGTTTTTTTTTTGACCATGAGAAGCTACAAGCCAAAGCCTGGATGGTGTTTTATAGGAATCATTGATCGAGAGGCGCACATTGATGAGCTGAGGCGAGGCAGCGTTGTGAATGAAGCAGGATATAGTGATGACCCAGGGGGAATCACAACACACTCCAGCCTGATCTCCTGCAAAGCCGCTTGGAACCTGATGTTGTCCTCCCTGATAAATTTACTCTCTCTCTCCCCTCATTTGCCTCTCTCTGACTCCACTGCTATCTTTCTCTGTTTTCTGGGCCTGATGAATGCAGAATGAATCAATAATTCTATTCCCCTGCTGGAAACCTGATAAAATTTACAAGGACAAGCTTAATAAATTACTAATGGGGTGGCCAATCAGTTTGTGTGCTTGTGCGCTTGTGCAGGAGTGCTTCTCTGTGTGTGTGTGTATCAGGGCCTGTGTGCAGTTGCTGCCTGTAATACAGGACGTGTCTGAGCACATCCACACTGTAATCTCAATCTCTGTGTATCGTGCCTTTTCAGGTTTTTATTAATGCTGTATTATTTAGCTACACAAAACACTGTAATATATTATACCTTTGTGTCCATTTTTGCAACATCAGTTTGAACCATTGCAGAGTTATAGCCTAGTTATTAGATTTTTTGTTTTGTTTTATAAACTCACTATCATCAAAGGGAGTACATTTTAATGATGTACAGTACAAGAGCACCCTTAAGCATTCGAAATGGTTGCTGCAATCCCAATTCAAAACATTGTGGAGCGTGGTTGCCAAGGTTTAGGAAACTCCAAAACAAAGGGGCTGCATTTATACCCAGCATTGCACTGTATTCATACACCAATATACAGTCATTGCCCCACCATTTCTGTCATTTTCAGAAACAATGAACATACAGCACTGTGCATACGTTTTAGGCCACCATTAGATTTGTTGTTTTTACGTCAATTTTGTGATCATTGGTGTTTAGATTGAAAAGACGTGACTAAAAGTCAGTCTTATACTATATGACCAACTGTCAATGAGTTGAACTTGTGCAACATGTGTATGTAATGCTCAAACATGTCTGGAGTAAACCAGGTATAACAGACCTTTTTCACAGAAGCTATTTGTTGGCATGAAACAGTAGGAGAAACACAGGTTTTACCAATAACATTAGGGTTCCACTCCAGGTTTTAAAGAGCCATGGTTGTGTTATTGTTCAAGTGGAAATGTAGGTCACACTGAATATTTGATATTATAGAAGCATTTTTGTTGTTTGTTTGTTGTTTTTGTTATGTTATTTTCAAACTGCATATGTGCTTCTCCACATTTTCAGGATGTGTTCCAATAAAGTGACAGTATGGTCATTATAGCATTGCTAAAACAACAAATCTAATGGTGGCCTAAGACTCATGCACCGTACTGAAGAATTATCACATGATCAGAGGAGACAGCAAGATGACAGTGAGTGATGGGCTGTAAAAACCTTACACTTAACTTTAACATTCTTTAACAAAGTGTATGTGAGATTAGAGAGACCTTGGCTGTTCTGTTTTCCTGTCTGGTTGAAAATTAGTCCCACCAGCATATCTGTCTTTAACCTCCTCTCTGCTTTCATCCATTTGTATTTTAATGCAGCTCCATCATACTTCTCCTCTGATCGAGACATTTTGAGAGAGGTAGTGAGGGTTTTTTAGGTTTGGTGATAACGTTCAGCATTCCCAAGCAATAGCTGCAGCTTCCTGTGTTCTCTGCTGCCAACCCAGGTGTCAAAGTGCTATGAGCTGTGTTATTGGATGGGTGGGGGGTGCAACAGACCCAAACGCCAAACCAAAACATAAACAGAGTTTGTGAGCTGCAACTGAAATTTTAAATGTACTGGCTGCACCACTGTTATCAGAGAGGCCAATATATCGGTTAAATGTTTGATCTGAAACCCTACTTATGACCATGATATGTTTTGATCTGGAAACATATCATGGTCATTTTACGTCTTGTATAAAATATGTCTTACAGCCCCTTTAACATTGCAAACATAATTTTGTTGAAGATATGTGCAAAAACAATTGTTCATTTTCTCAATGAAGAATTTTTGTAAATTAGGTTCAGATTATCAGTACTTTTTTTTCTCTTTATTCTGTTCAAAAAACTAAAGAGACGTGTCATATTGTTTGGCGCCGGTGAAGATAGACTTTTCTCAGTGTCGTACAGTCTTCCCTACCTTTTTTCCTACACTAAATAAAAATAACCTGGCATTTTTCACATCCAGAAATGCAACCTTTCAAAAACAGTCTCTGTTGTGAGTGAGAAAGGGATTAGCAGTCATAGGCTGTGTGGCAGCAAAGTTAAAGGTCCTGAAAACCAATTTTCTTTTTTGGTTATTATTACAAGTAGAACACAACATGATATTGGCTAGTAAAGGAGAATATTATGCATACTGATGGGTTTTCCTTTAGCCAGATATGATGCAGTTTCTTTTTGGGACAATGTTTGGCTGAATGTTAGTCCTCCTATCTGATTAGATACTTTTTGTATCTGCAGTGCAGTAAAAAACATTAATTGTTTGAAACTGGTAATGAAAAAACTACAGTACCTCCAGCCCGCACCGCGATCAGGATTTGGCAACATTTTAATACACATATGAAGATAGAAGATAACCCATAATTTGTTTTAAGGTCTGCTTTTTTATAGCCTCAATGCTGATTCTTCCTTATTTATTCTCCAATATGTCAAGGGTTTCAGACTTTTAATGTGAATAGTATGGACACATTTCTGCATGTAAGTCTCAGTCCTAGCGAATGTACACCTTGAACCATGGGTGAACAGTTTCCGGGGAGTGATAGGTGTTTGGTGTACCTGACCTCCCCCTCCCAAAATATGGATGTCATTGTGAACAATGCTGTACATGTAGATATGTAGATTTTGCGAAGCAAAGTGTAAGCGATCCCAGTTCTGCATCTCATGTGTCTCTCCTCCACTACCCGGCATAACATCAATGAATCTTTTGAGGATTGCTATCTTCAAAAGGCAACCCAGCTTTGCTCCCTCAGACAAGACTGTAATTATTTTGCATTTGCATGATAAGTGTGTCTGCCTGTGTACGCATTTATGTAGGCTATGAGTGCTTAAACGCACATCAGCTGCAGTCATGAACGAGCTCTTGTCTTTCATCTCGGTGTAAAACAGGGAAAGAGGCCTTTTTAATGTGGAGCCTGGATTGCTGTCTCTTTGCTCTTCATCTGAGTGTTCATCATTAGCCACTGTCAGCCAGAGAGCTTTGAAGTGGAGTCGGGTACTCGCTCACGATGTGGAACAGTTATGACTCTTGGACTCCATGTTTGTGTGCGTGTCCGTGTGGCTCTCCCTACATTATGTACATCCCCTTTTTTTCACATTTTAGACAGGGAATCTTGCAAGTGTGTTCCACCGAGAAGGGACTGTTCATCATTTATTTTTTATTCACATCAGCAATGATGCTGCATGCACTAATAAGATAAGAGTTGTTTTTCTTTCAAAGCAAGACATGATTTTTTTTTTCTGAGGTCAGGACTATTCTAATAACTCCCTATGCTTCACTGACCCTGGTAAAGGGGGGGGGGGGATGCGCAGATAATAATGGGCAAAAGCGGAACCCAAACGGGGTAAACGAGTGTATTGAACGGTGCTCTGCCTTGTGAGATGTCCTGTATGTACAATATCAGCATGATGTGTAGCATCACGCAAGCATAAACATACACCGAGGCGACCAAACAGAGAAACATTTTTAGTTGTGCACAATCTCCCAAGGCCTCATTAGTTGTGTGAGCACTGAAGCATAACTGCATATGTAGTGTATGGGCACACAGCAGCCCGCACAGTGAACATTTGACTGGCCTGAAAGCTCGCCTCAGTGGGCAGTCAGGTGCACCATGTAGCATTGCTGTTTAGTTTATTAATTATGGATTAATGTATATTCAGTCTGGGTCTACCACAGCTTCCTCAGTCCTGATCTCTTTTGTTAAGCTCTTTCTCACTAAAATTAGTGGGTATACCAGAGATTTTTTAACCTGAATATACCTGCTAAAAACAGCAAATTAACATAAGTTCCATTGCCAGTGGTTGTTCTGCCCTTTGGGTTTTTTTTTTTTTTTTGGTCACCTCTACATCACTCGTGCAATCATGACACAAATGCACCAGAAACCAAGTTATGGGAAGAAAGAAACACCCCCCCCCCACCAGTGATAATGTTAGAGTGGTTACTAGTTCCCATCTTTTGCTTCAGTTTCTCTTGAAATCAATCATTTAAATGATCCCATTGATAAAAAATGATCTTGAGTCCCGAGTTTTAAAATGGAAAGATCACTATAAAGATTGATTCTAATAGCTATATAGAGCAGATGAAGAAGAAATTTGCATGTTCACCCTGGGTTTTGCATTCCCATTAATGCAGATGGTGAAAAACCCTTTCAATCCTGAGATTAAACATTCTTTTCTAAAGAGGAAATACGGTATTAAAGTTAGACCCTATGAAGTTAAAACACTTTGTCTCCTCTTTGTCCTCTGCTGAGAGCCATTAATCACAGACAAGATAGTGAAACAACCCAGGGCAGATTTCTTTCTTTCTTTTTTTTTTTCCTTTTTGCCCAGATACCCATCTTCAGCAGGATGTTGAGGGCATCTGGTGCAGGAAAAAAAAATCTGATGCAAGTGCAATCCTGCTCTTGAGGTTTTAATTGTTGCCCAATTCCCGGTCAGGTCTCCTCCCTCTTCCCCGAAAAGAGATCAGTAATGGTGAGGTTGGGAGAGGCAGAGTTACTCAGTTTAGGAACACATACAATGGTTCTGATACTATTGTGTGTAAACCTATAGTCCAATGCAGAGCATAGAGTGTAATTAAATTTTCCAAGTTGGTATCCTGTGTTCATATTCACTTATCTGTGGATATAAACCAAATCATTGTAAAAAAAAAAATCATTTTAAGTCTTTCTATCTTTCAATGACCCCAATGACGTTAACTCTGAAACTGAATCAGTTGATGTGTAGTATATTGGAGCTTGTTTGTAATTCAAAACATAACAGGACAAAATAGACATAGTATTATAAATGCAACCACTAATGTACACTGCAACAAATGTGATCACAACCGTGATTCACATTGAAGGCTTATTGCATTAAAAGTAGAATATCACAGTTTCCACAGTTTTGGCCGGATGTCTGCATCATTTAAGACAGCTCCGTGTGTAGGTTAACTACCTGAACAAGTAAAAGACCAGTTTGACAATTAAATTAAATTTTTCTTTCCATGATATTTGGGACTCATAAGAGACAGATGATGGAATAGTTAAAAGAAGCAGATGCAGATTTCTGGTGATGTTTATGCTCCGAAGGCAATATTTAGTCATGGATGCACTTATAGATTTGTGAACTCTTGCACTTTCTGGACATGGACATCCTTTTTATTATGACTAGATCATGAGTTTGACATTTGTCATCATCAAACCAGTATAATCTCACAGCCGGCTTTATAGCAGAAATACAGTCTGATCATACAGTATAATGAGGCGCTCCGTTCTTAAAGACGCTACAAATACTGAGAAAGCCCCTCCTGTAACTAATCAGATCTTAATCTGAACATTTTTTACGCAGGTTATGCTGACTGAGCATGTGCATATGTAATGTATACTGAACTGTATGGTTCTTTATAGGTTCCCAGACTCAACTGTTACATATACTGTGTCAGCATGTCAGCTCAGTTGTCATCAGTTAGCAATAGGGATGATGGGAGCATGAGCAAAAGGTGGAAGCACAGAGGGTGAGACATTACATCAGATCAATAATAAAGATCCTTTCCTTCTAAATTAGGCTGTGCTGCCCATCTCCACCACTACCATCACCCCATAATGACTGACAGCCTTAATAACTGTCCTAATAACAGGAGAGCAGATTAATAAAGCATACCATAAATGATTACCTCCATCATTAATCCATCCCATGGCTATTTAAAGCCGCAAGTATTAAGTATTTGGACGGGAGGTTTCATGTGTTAATGGCCAGATTGAACACACTGAATGGTGGGAACACATTAGGGAAACATATGATTTGATTAATGCCATTAACAGCAATAGAAACAAAATTATGCAGCCAGGGCAGTGCTGTTCAGCTGAGAATGAAAATAAATAAATAAATAAAAAAATGAAAACTGAGAAAGATCAGCCGAGATATGGAATATTTACACTGGTGTGTTGTCCTCGTAGTAGTTTGAGATGAAGCCTGGTGTCTCTCTCATTAGCTGTGTTTGGTGCAGACTGCATCGGCTCCACTGATTCATTTGGGAAATCCATCTATATATTGCGAAAACCCTCCTTATGGCTGTGCTTGAGGCTCAGCCAGTTAGTGTGGATGATGACAGAGCTGATTCTGACTTAATAAATAATAGAGTGTTACTGGAGGTATCACCTGATGAATATTGCATTCCCATTCTTGCCGCCTGTCTTTCTGTCTATCTGTCTGTTTGTCTAAGAGACTACCTGGCCCTATGCCAGCTTCCTGTGCTATTCAGAGGAAATATCCAGTTCGGCTACATGTCGACAGCTGGCAGGGTTGGAGGCACTCTGCATTCGAAAAAAAAAAAAAAAAAAAAAAAAAAAATTCTTCTCGTCTGTGGCACTGGAACTGGTTCCAAAAAACTGTAATGTACCGCCCATCTGACATGCGCCGCGGGTGAATTTTAAACCAGCTGGAGTGCACAGAGCTAAGAAAAAGGTTGGGGGGGAGAGGGGGACAGTTTTGAAGACAGAGAATAAATTATCACCTTCAACAGATTATTACTAGGAAAGGTGTTTGGAAGTGTGGCGCTGTGCTCTTGCACCTTTATATTTCTCTATTATAATTCTCATCCTTATAATCAGGATGCTCAATGGTCTCATGTTGCCAAAGCTCAACATGTATATAGTCATTATTAATGTTAACATAAAAATGAGATGCAATAAATGTATGACATGTTTATGGTGGAACATGAACAAAATCAAAATACACAGTAAGCACTGTAAATTGTATTCAAAGAACATCATTTATCGTCCCTATCCATCCTGAAGAGTTATCAAAGCAGCTTTGCTGATTTGACTATTTTAAAATTGATTTCTTTGTATGACACGTGAGCATCTGTCAAATATGTTGTAGATACAGTATAACATCATCATGTTAATGGCAACATCCTGTGAGCTGGTGCCATATGAATAGGTGATAATAATAATAATAATAATAATATAATAATAAAACAATACAATTAATGTAGAAGATAAAAAGTAAATACAAACTGTTATCAAACTAATCTTGCAAAAAATGAATAAATAAATAAATAAATAAATAAATAAATAAATAAATAAATAAAGGAATAAAATGAATGGGGCTCTTGTTTTCAATTAGGTAAGTTTGTATTTTGTTTTCACCATCTGTTAAGTGCATTACAGGGATTAGGCACTTTTGCAAGATGAGAAGATTAATAATAAACCAGACAATAAGGTATCACGGGGTTGCCGTCATGTGTGCACTGTACATCCTGTAATCAGGCAAATGTAATTTTCTTAGACTGTAACCAGAGAGAGCATTCGGAGAGTGAAAATCCACACCAATGCGGCTTAGATTCCCAAAGTGTCAGAACACTTGATCTGTATCTGGATCTCTGCCAAAAACTGAACTTAAAGAGTGTAGATATAAACAACTGGATGAGTTACAGTTTCAAAGTTTAAACGTTTCACCTCGTATCCAAAAGGCTTCTTCTCTTTCCACTGATTGGTTAAAATTCCAGGTATTTAGCCTCTGTAGGCTGGTTTCCTGTCTAGAGAGTCATTATGTTAAACAATGTGGGTCGTTCAGCCTCTGACCCAGTTTCAGGTTGTTAGTTTCACTTGAGTCGAGGTCTGAATGAGGGTCGACCCCACCAAATTTAATTATTTCATCCTCAGGCCATAACATACATCCCCAGAATATTTTATCAGGGTCTGTGCTTAACTTTTTGAGCTAGTTTTCGCAGGCCAACAGACAAATACTGGCAAAAATGTAACTTCCTTTGTGGAGGTAACAATGCCATGCATAAGGGTGTAATTGAAATGTAATGATGAAATTGTAGGATTATATTATCCTACCATGTGACTGTAATTAATATTACAATGTGCAGTGTATAATCTTAAGATTGTTTTAACAGATGCAGAAAAAGTATTTTTGCTGAATGCACAACATAATTTGGGGATCACTCAAATGATGTATGATTGTTAGATCAGTATTAACTTTAGATTTCTTTTTCTCTATTATGTTCACACCAGATCGAAAAGTCAAAAAACTAATTAATATTTCCAAAAACACCACTTATGTTGAGTTAGTCGTTGTGCGTGCACACACAGGTGAAATGGTCAGTAAAAACTAAACAAAACAAATAAAAATACAAGCAAACACAGGCTTTATAAAACATTTTCCACTAGCAAATTCAACAGAAGAAAATAAAAGAAAACCATAATGTCAAATCTGTGGGGCTGTAAGTAGTCACAGTTATTAATTTGGTGAAAATACAGCTGTGTTTTGTAATATAGTATATACAGTATATGTATATATACATACAGTATATACACAGATATACATATAAACATATATATAACTTGTTTTAATGTATGTGCCAGTCAGGTCTGTGTGTGCATGCTTGATTGTGCCAGCGTGTGTCAACACTGCACCAGCTGGTGACTGTGTGTGTGAATGGGAGAAACATTATTGTTGAAAATATACAAGCAGAGAAAGGAAAGAATGAGGCACCTAATCAGCCAATCAGGAAGCAGATTAGCAGACTGGGTCGGCAGCAGCGGGGGGGTGAGGCAGATCGGTAACTACAGTGGAATTTTTTATTTATTTTATTTCTTTATTTCTTTTTTTTTTTTTTTTTTTTTTTTTTTGGGTTAGCAACACAGCAGCCAATCACAATCCATAAATGGACCAAAACAACTTTATACACCAGTGACCCTGTCTGGATGTGTGGTGTGGGTGTGTGTATGTAGAACGAAAATAAGCCCAGGCAAAAAACTGCCAGCTCCAGGGATTTTTGGCAGCTGCCCAAATTGTGTATGTGTGTGTTTGTGTTTGTGTGTATTTAAGTCAGTCTCTAAAGTAGATGGACATAGTGCACACAGACTTTCTGATTAATTTGACATGGTTCACTGTTTTGGCATGCACTCACCGCTTCACCAAGTGCATGTTAGTAAATGTGTATATGCATGTGTGTTTGTGCATATAGACTTATGTCTGTGTGTGTATTTGGGTGAGTGACAGCTCTGACCTTTTCAATATGCCTGTTAAACCTGAGCTCTTGTCCCAGTGCAGACGTGCTTGTGTCAACTCCAGCACTCTGACATGAAGGTCAAACTCTCTCCTGTTGGAGTGTGGGCACACACACACACGCACACATGCACACACACCCACACACATAGTGTTTCCTGTCATGTTGTTCCCATCTCCTCTATAAATAATGTGCTCTCTGCACCCACTAGCTTGTCCAGGCAATTACCACATCATACTGATGCATCTCCTTTGCTCCCCAACAGGCGCTCATTGATTTAGTCATTCTCACTCTTTTTTCTTTCTTCTTCTTCTCTTCCTTTGGTGGCAGCAGGTTTCTGGTCCCGTGGTCACCATTGCTGTTACTGCCATAGGTTAGATCCCAGACAGGGAGAACAGTTTTGATTGGTGGGATTGCCACAATAATCAAAAACACATTGATTTACACCTTTATATTTGAGAAACAGGTTTGTGTGATATGTTTAACTTTGCCTCATGGACGTTGGTGGTGATGTTGGCTGTTTGTCTTCACACCACTCACAGTGACTGGCAGCTGCTCTTGTTTGTGGCTTATCTGTTCAGTTTTGTTGCTCAGTGCAACTGCAGTTTCTATGTCTTATCGTTATACAGTACTTTACATTTGCATGTCTGTCCATCCTGGTAGAAAGACCCCTGACTTGGGGCTCACCTTTAGGGTTTTTTCCCCCCAATTTCAAATGCTATTGTGGCAGTTTCTCATTATTCTTGTTAGAGTCAAAGCCAGAGGATGTGATACCATGTTAAGTCCAATATGCAGCAAATTGCAAATTGTGATTACTGTATGGGCTAGACAAATTGATTGATTGATTCCTTTTCAGAATAAGTTGTTGTATTAGTCTACCCCGCAGCTGCGTAATGACTCTAATGGCAGGACTGCTAGACAAATTGCTGATTGTCCAGTTTCATTGTGACTCTCTGTACTGAGCTCCTCATATAAGATGAACACAGACAGATGCTGTCATTTCACATAAAACAGATAAATTTTATTGATGTTATTATCCAACTCTCTTTTAGTCTTATTCTTTTTGGTTTTCTTTGCAGCATAGGCAGTTGTTGCTGGTGCTGGTGTGGCTACTCTACCTTTACACAGGGGGGACCTGCTGCTTAGTTGAAAAGCCAATGGGACAACAATATCACTATGATGTGTTTTTTTGACTCTAGAAGAGGTGGAGAAATCTAGTTCTCCCTCAAAGCACTTGATTTACATTATGCAGATTTTTGATAGAATCACTGATGATTATCACCAAAAATAACCTGCCCGCACCACCATTAAGGAAGCTTTTATCCTGCAAAACTGTCCAATCTGTTTGCAGCCGTCTCGCTTTACTATAACAGTGTTGCTATTACCTTTGTCCGTCTGACTTGACATAAAATAAACCATTTCCTGGGTGCAGCATGGGAATGTGGCTGGGCAACATGAGATCTATACTAAGAAGACACAGAGGAAGACATGCAGAGCTGAAAGACACAACCAGCAAAGTGCAAACTCATTTGACAGTGGTTTGAATGAACAGACATTCAGTTCTGCTTTCTGAATCAGCTTCAAGGACTGGACTGATGGATAACTAATAGAATATACCATAAGTATCCATTTGTATTTGTTTTGTGTTTACATACATGTGAGTGTATGTGTATCTAGCTCAGGCTCATTCATGCTGTGTGATTGAAACTGCAGGTGTTCATACATATTGGTGTGTTGTTTGGATGTATGCGGCCTTTGAACACGCTTATGTGCATGTGCTTGCATGTACTTGTTTACATCCACTCATGCCTATAGGTCTATGTGCTCATCAGGCTTTGCATTATGGTGTATTTGTGTGTGTGTGAGCATCTCCCCAGTGCAGTCATCACACAGGGGAGATGATTACAGTCCATTTGTCTGCGAGCACACTGACCATTAGCTGGCCACCATACATAATGTATAGCAGTGACCTTTCTGCACACTGCACCCTTAGGCCTATAAGCCATTGTTTGGTGTTGTATTGATTTTAACCCCCAACCCCCCCTCCCCATAGATGGAGACGGTGATTTGAGGAGAGAGAGACTGAGTGCAGCTGTGTTGACTGAAAGGAGAGGGGAGGGCAAAAGCAATGGAGTGTAAAGAATTGAAACGGCTCGGCATGGAGAATGAGGGAGACAGCGGCTCATACCTGTAGCCCACTTCTCAGAGGAGTGACTGCTTGGAGGCCAGCCTCCATATGAAAGACAGGGTCATGTTTAATAGTGTTAAATTTTGTGAGCCATATAAGTGCCACCTATACACAGCCCATTAGACGGAGTGGTGCTACATGGTAAACAATTTAAGTGGAGTCCCTGAAAGATTCTCAACATTCATCAGGCTTGACTTAGTGGGGGGAAAAAGGCACATGGTGGGAGAAAGGTGGTGGGTGTCATCTGCACTCCTTCCCTATAATCTGCCAAAATGTTTTTTTTATATCCCTCCTGCTCCAGCTGACAACTAAAGTGGCAATACACCAAGCAGGAAAATAGGCTGAGAAAAATGTTTTGGTGTCCTACAGTGATGGGTCTTTTGGTGGCCTGGTAGATGAAGGAGGAGGGAGAAGGTGGAAGAGTATGATTTGAATTCAGCATCACTCTGTTGTCACCCAGAAGGCCATGGCTTGACATGTAGGAGGACTGGAACAGCTATTAGGCCTGTTGCTCTGACACTCGCCTACAATGCTAAAAATAGCTCACTGATTAGTCGTTAACAGAGTGAGGGAGAAAATATGACAATCTTTCATTATCCACACTTATGTCATGCTCGGCCTGTAAATATTATATAATAGAAACCTACGGTGATGCATAATTAATGTGTATGGAAAAATTATTTACTGCTGTAAAGCAATTGGGGTAATTATACTGTTTGTATTAAAGAAATTGTTTCCATTTTTAAATGATTCATTATATTGAATATGTTGAATGATCTGTTTATTCTTCTTTTCAAATTTCAATTTTAAAAAATAAAGTAACAGTCCTCCTAATTTTCAGAAGCTGCAGTTCACATTTGTCTCCTGGGAAAGATTACATCCAGAACATAGTGTATGTAGGCTTGGAACACAAATGTGAATTTGATTCCAAAACTCATTTAGCATTGACTGAGCTCTGTTTTTGGTCACCACCACTTACTAAGTTTATGGCAGTCATCTTGTGTTACCCACTTACCAGCCACTCCCGAAAGGCATCAATGCTTTGCTGGCAGTTACGGCATTCGTCATTTGCTTAACTGCACTGCATTGTGACTCCAGGGCATACCCCTCAGTTTGGAGGGAAATCCTTAACTGAAATGTGCTTTTATGATGCATTGATATATAATTGGTTTTGACTGCACTGTACACACCCACTGCCCTGAGAACCATCCTGAAGCATTAACCTTCAGTTAAATCAGCAGGTACACAACAGAAGGGAAGTAATGAGTAAAAGGAATAACTAATAAAAGCATGGCCATTTAAGTACTTCTGCTCCTTAAGAAAATGTTTGCTGCTTTATCTCACCACAATCTTTCTCAGTTGGAAACTTTTAAGTTGTTTGTCGCTTTGTAAACCACTCATTTCCCGCACCTGAGAGAAATTCAGTGATTTTACATTAAGGCACACAGAAGTTGCTGATCCACTGCTGTGTCCATCATGGAGTTTACATATATTATTTTGGGACTTCAGTGTTTGCAATTGCTCATTTTAATTTAATACCAAATGAGGCAGCATTAGACTAGCACCACCCCTTTCCCTGCATGCTTAAAATGCTGATTTTCTCTATGGACTTTGGTGCAGGAGAGTCAACAGTTTAGAAAATTCTGTTTTCTGTTGGATGAAGGCTGTCTTATGGTAAGATTAAAAAAAAAAAACTTGAAGTGAACAAATGTGACATGCTACACTACCAGCAAAGCAAAGTAGAGACAGGTAAATTCATTTTTACTTTGTTTTGCTTTCATCTGTCAAAGCAGGCATTTGGGAACCAGTGACCTATTTACACAGAGCTCCAATATACTGTGCATCCTGATCAAAGATTCCATTCTCACACTGCCAGAAACTTTGTCTTGCCCAAGGACACTTGAACACGCAGACTGGAGAAGCCAGGAATCAGACCACCAACCTTTTGATTAGTGGACAATCTGCTCTACCTTCTGGTCCACAGCCATGCTTTTGGATCTCTTCAAGTAACCAGATGGAAATAGGGGATAAACTAAGCAATGCTGCATTTTGACAGGAAATTAAAATAATAATCTTCATTTAGAAGTGTCCATGTTCTTCGGTGCTGCAGTCTAAAGCTAAATCTAAATCTAAATCCCTGAAAGGTATTTATTATATTGTACGATAGTTACAGCTCACAAATGCTCTTGTAGTGTGTGTAATGGCCTGTAAAACCCCTTTGTTTGAGAGAGAAATGTGACGCTGTAGTGCCGACACTAATGCAGTGCTGATCACTCAGTTGACAGAGGGAGAAGGAGAGGGAGAGAGGAGCGTGCTGAGGGTAGAAAATAAGTGGCATCCCACAGAGCTTTCTAATTCCTGTGGGAGATTGACACCTGAATGTGCTTTCATGGAGAAAACCGCTGGGTGGCAACAGCCACCCTCCCTCCCCAAAACCCCCAATATCCGCTTTTTCTCTTTCCCCTTCTCCATCCATCCATCCATCCATTCATCCATCCATCCATCCATCCATCCATCCATCCATCCATCCCCTCTTCTTAATTGACACTGCATAAAATATCCATTCAAACGAGACATTTACCGTTGCGACTGTTACTGTTGTTTGTTAAAGGGCAAGTTAGTACATAGTGTATAACTTTGTTTGGATGCATCATGTGCAAAAAAAAGTTAAAAGCAAGGAGAAACTCACTGGGTGAATCAAAAAATTACATTTGAGTTAATGGTCCATCATTAATTATTCAGTTTGCTCCATAAACTATTGAAGCTTTACAGTATTGTAGCACATTATGTTTATTAGCACATGATGTGATTATGATAAGGTAATCATGGTGTGAATTCAACATTACTCCAGTGTTCATTCAGGGAAATCTAACATCAAAAATAAAGTGGAACATCAATAAAAATGTGTTTTTGTTTTTTCTCCAAAAACACATTTCTATCAATTGCACTTTTTGTTGTCATCATCTTCTTCCCCTGTAATATTTTTAATCACTCCTGTGGTGTCCTACTGCTATTCCCCCCATTTGTTCTCATTCGTCTTGTGTCTCCATTAAAGGTGGATGAGGAGGGAAGGGAGGGCTGTGGGGACAGAGGAGTTTCACAGCAGGCCTCAGTTCCATTCATCGATATTGGGATTTCAGTTACAGCACAGCACCTTAAAAGCCATCTCAGAAGCCTCTCCATTCCTCATGCCAACAAAAGCAGAAAGACGCCGACTTAAATAAGAAAGCCAACCTTTCCTTTTCACACTGAGTTCACCTTTTCACCAATAGGTACTTTTGCTTGTAAATACAAGTGGTTATATATATATGTGTTTTTTTTCCTTCTAGATAAAAATAATTAGAGGAACATTTTTCCTAAGCCTGCTTTTGAGGGGCATTGCTTGCTGTGTTTTTAAGAAGCATGTATTAATTGTGTTCTCTTTATTTCTTCCACTGTCTTCTTTTTAATACTCAACCCCAGATCTGGCTTCCATGGTGAGCTGTGGTGTTTTGTCATGACAAGGCTACAGCACTAATCATCTGTATGAAACCTATTCATCCGCCTCTGAGAAGCAGTTTACCAATGATATTCTCCAGCTCTCTGAAGGGTTAGCAGATAAAAACAGCCAAGGGTGTTCACTGACCTTCCGTCATACAGTGCACATGTGTGTCTCTAAGTGTGTGCATGCTGTCATTACTGGGTCCCTTCCACATTTAGCCCTCCATATGGCTTATGTAGATAGCTTTCTTTGGGTCGCGTCTTTGCGCGGCTTTAATTAGTGGATTTGCTGCTAATAGATGGAGCTAATTAACAGGGATTGGGGATAGTGCACATTTGCCACTGTGCCTATCTGTGTGCGTTTGCACGCATGCTCACATGGGTGTGAGCTGACATGTTTCTGTCTATCCGACGATGGAAACAATGGATGCTGTCACCTTGGTAACCATGTAAAATGGATTCCAGGGGTGGAATCAGCCCGAGCCAATTAGACATAGACATGCTATGGAGATGGCAGGACGCACACAGACACACACTCTATGTCTGTGCAGACTTTGCCCTCTCTCTCTCTCTCTCTCTCTCACTCTCTCTCTCTTTCTCTTTCATACACACACACACACATTTAGGGAGTCAGACAGCGTCTTGCCCCAGGCAGTGTGGATATGACCATCATAATCACATCTCCCCCCTCCCCCGACAACAATAACTCTGCTCAGGGATGCAAATAATTTGTGTGTCCACATATCTTATTATTGCAATCAATAATAACGAAACACCACAACACACACACTGACACACACACATAACACCTCTGTCACCCTAATGAGAAAGTATAGCCTATTCCCATGTTCTGTATAAAGTGTGTGTGTCTTTCAGCAGCTGTGTGTCCCCTTCTTCAAAAAGTGAGCTGATCAAAACTGAGCAAAGTGCTCACAGGGCGTGAAAACAAATTTACTTAAAAAGAAAAAGTAATTCTGCCGGCTGAGTCCCCCCCATCAAGTAACCCCACTCTTCATCAAAAGCACAGCAATTGAGAAACGGGCCAAATGTGCAGGGGAAGAATGAACACATGCTCGGTTTTGATTCGGCATGCGTGATTTTCCCCAAAAGCAGACTGGTGACCCATATGCATTCTCAGTGCTCCCAGCCAGCCCTGATGAAATGACCACAGTATTACTGCTGACTTTGTGATAACAGTGTTACTGATGTCACGCAGACATGCACACACAAAACACACACACACTCACATCACCTTTCAGTGTGGGTGTGTGCTTTTGTGGACCAGTGAGTGGGGACGGTTTTTGTGCTTGCATGTGTCGATAAGTGACTGAAAGTGTGTTGGCGGTTTGTGTGTATACTTATGTGTTGATCGGTGTGCGTTTGTGTATGATTGCTGATTTGTGGCAGGGTGTCTATTGTTAATGAAATCCTTTGTGCCGCTCTGATTGGCTCATCAATCAAACAGCAGTTCGTATATTACCCATAACCCCTTTCTGCTCTCTCCAGGTGGTGGATTACAATGTGACACGTGCACATATCTACACACACATGCACAGACAGATACTCTCAAACATGATGGAAAGACTTACTGTAGTCATATGCAAACAGAAAGGCCACACACCCATGCACACACACGCACACACACAGACTTACAGTATACAAATATTAATGTGGTTATTTACAAAAAATACACTTTCAAACAATTGTGGCTTATGTAGAATTAAAATTAGCACTCGTAACGTCTGTACATAATGGATGATGAACAATTCAGAAGCACAAGGTTGGTTGTTTGGTTTGATCACTGACATGTATTTGTTTCAAGAGAAGAAGAGCACAATTTGCTTGTGTTGAGATTAACGTCTGGCTCACTAGGTGGGTTTCCATCAGCCTGTTTTCATGCATGATTTTGATTTGTGCACAAAAATACCTGAATGGAAACCCAGAAAGTTTGAGATATACTTGAAACGCCATGTTATATATGGATATATATATATGGAAACAGTGTCTGAAATAGATGAGGCCTTTTAGAAATCGTGTAACTAGGATGTCCCTCCTTTCGCTGTACGAGAAAAACTATGGAAATGGTGGATACAGTGGATGAGACGTGTGGACTGATGAAGAAACCATAACGTTCCTCCACTGAGTGCGAGAAGCAATATTACTGATGTAAATAATAGATGGAAGCAGCATTGAAATGCCACCATGTATCAGCAGCTAGTGGGGCTCTTTATTTACATCATCAAGTTACACCTTCTTATTTTTATGGGGATGGACTTTTACGCATTTGCAACTCCTGATAAATGCTACAGCAGTTAATAGAAATGCATAAATGTGCATTTTCTTTTCCTGATTTTCCTGTGAAGTAAAACTTTCTTAACACAATCCTGATGATTTTGCCGTCAGAGGAAGT
This sequence comes from Brachirus orientalis, assembly GCA_016785285.1. NCBI lineage: Eukaryota > Metazoa > Chordata > Actinopteri > Pleuronectiformes > Soleidae > Brachirus > Brachirus orientalis. The sequence continues at coordinate 727,435 of JAFBJR010000434.1, forward strand.
TACAAGATCAGAGACTCTTCTGGACTGTCGACATCCAACAGTTAGGTGTTTTGCCACCAACTACTTGAGTGGGGGATAAAACAATCAGAGGGGGGGAATAAGCAGCTATTCTCTCCGCTTCCAAATTCTTAAAAGTCAAGTTGACAATATACGACCGGTAAGCTGTGTTGAGTGGTTGTGATCGTGTTGGAAAGGCCAGGGCATGACCGGAGCAGAAGTGCTTGCAGGCAAGAACACTTTTCTGCTAGTCAAGCTTGCATGGGTTTGAGGTATATGCATTTTGAGTCTAAATGAATGCTGTACAAACACACCTATACAGTTCAAACACACACATGTATAGACACAATGTGTCACACACATAGCCAAGTCTACATGACTTCAGATGGCATTATTTTATAGGTTTTGACAACTTCTAGTTGTCAAAACCTTACCTAACTCCACCCTGAAAACATAAAAAATTCACTGATGTCATGCTTTTTGTCTCCATGAGGAAGACAAGTCCCCATAATGTCACTGAGTAAAGACATTTACATCCCCCAAAATGAGTAATAGCTCACTCCCAGTATCTCCTGCATATAAACTGACGTCTTTACCAAAAGGCCAAAGTTATCATACAATATTTTAAAATCCCTTAAAAGTTTAACATCCACATAGTCTCCCCAATGTTGTTGTTACTTCACTATCCATCCAGTGAACGAAGCAGACAATGAGACAGCGAATGAATTATCTGCATTAATTTCTGCTTGATTCAAAGTGTCATGGCTAAAGAGGGCAAAAGGAGGGGCAGTGAGGGAAAGGTGGTGGTGGTGGTAGGGGGTGGGAGCTGCAGCTTGACAAGGGAAATAGCAAAGGTGGGGGGGGGAGGAGGCCTTGGGGGACACCTCACTGCAGATGGCCCCGGGGTAAGGAGAGAAACACATACTTACATATCCATAGAGATTGGAAACAGGAGACACACATGAGTGCACATAATCACATTCACACATACGTATGCTCATGCAGAAAAGCTGCAGACATAACGAGGTAAATGTCCCAAACAAAGGTTGTGAATCAAATGGGGATAAAGCAGGAATACACTAGTTATACATTATGTACATGTAGTCTGCAGTATACAGATAGTACGTAGGATCGTAAGCCCGGAGGCTGAAAATAGGCCTATAGGCAAGAAAATAAATTTCAGGCATGAAAGAAATTGCTGAAAAATATACACAGGGGTGAAAAGTAGTAAGTAAATAGTGCATTTTGATTTAATTATTCTTTCTAGTTGCTGAAATTTTAGTCTCACTTTATTGTGTTTTTACTCCATTTCATTTATCCGACAACAGGATACTGTGCGGATAATTACTCTACATGAAATTATAGTTCACACTACCTCCAACTAAGTACTCCATCCATGGACTAAATTAAATTAATGTGTTGTGTTATGTTATTTTATGTAAATGTTGTAGCTTTTATTTTGTTTTTTGTTTAACAGCAAAATTAACCACAGTTGCATATATTTTGTCCGTATTATGAATCCTGACGATCCAGCGTTCTCATAAAGGATGAGGAAAGAGTGAAATATTTTTGAGCTGAAATTGAAAGTTTAAATGACTAGTGCGATGGAAGGGATCATTCAGTTCATAATGCACCTACTGAAATATAATAATCTGAGTGAATTATTCCATCTCCAAAGAAATGAGTTAAATTAATGTCATTTTGAAATATAAAAAGAGTGGAAAATGTGATTTATGGTAGGAAATATTTTGTTTTGGATTCAAGAGTAAGATGACAAGGTCAACCATTTATTTTCTCTTCATTTTCACTGCAGTCCTGTGCAGCAGACAGGTGTCTTCCTGCTTCCTCCCCTCTTGTCCAACCTCTTGTTCTACATCTCCATTTTTTTCGTCTCCACAGTCTGTCAGTTCTGGGGCACAGTTATGACTCATCTGTCTGTCACATTGAAGACGCCAGACAAACAGACAGCCGGAGAGTCCGTCTTTATCTCCAGTGAGTGAATCACAAAGTGGTGCTAGCGATCCTCGTCCAAAACTCAGGCAATCTGTGCTGTCTGCACCCCGTCGTCTGTCTGCAGTTGGCAGTTTGCTTCATTACAGAGACATTTTTGTACCACTAATCAATAGTGATTGGGAGTTCATTTACTCTATACCCAAACTGAACAACAATGCAAGTTTTTAATTAGTGTCAACAAACTTTCTAAAATGTGTACAAATAGCATGATTGAAAAGTATTCAAAAGTGAGAGTGAAAATAAAATTTACTCTGACAGATCAATGGTGTTTGTTGTACTGTATTACCTTTCTTTTACTGAAAAAGATTCTTGTAATTTAGGAGAGGAGTCCCTAAGTTGACTGTAATTTTGTTTTGGTTGTGTAACATTTGTGGAACACGCAACTGATATGTATGAAGCCAGCTGTCATCATAGTTGCATTGCTGGCTGTCAGATTCTCACAAATGTCTAAAAAAATTGTTTAGTACTCTTTGAAAGATGAAAAAAGCAGTTGTATAATTACAGGGCATATTTACTCAGATTCCATATTCCAGCGAATTTCAGTTCAAATTTGAACTGTAATTTGTCAATATCAATTCAGTTCAACAAGTCCAGTATGACTGGGTTACAGATCGCATGCACAGACCCCAATACATGCAAATGCATGTGGTAGGCTGCAAATTGCCACGTAAAAGGATACAGATTATACTTTTCATAGTCACCAAAAAAGTTCAGGTTTCTTTCTTGCGTCTAAAATGAAATGCAAACGCTGGTTTGGACAGCGGCCACTGTCTACAGTAGTTCAGGTTGACGCATCAAATACAGTTCGCCTCTTATACTCTCAGGCATTCAACATTGAGTGTGGCTTTACATGGCATCGCTGGAAAAACCGCATCTCTCATGACGCTTTGCCAAAGTGGCTCAGCTGCCAGGGGTCGGTCCAGAAGCCACTCTTTTGTGTGTGTGTGGAGATGGCCTACAGTGAGCACTGTGAGGTTTCCCAGCTGAGCTGACTGTGGTTGGACTGGAGAGGCTCGGTGTAAACTGCCAAAACACACAGCAGCCACACTAACGGTGAACTCTTTATGGTTGACGATGGAGAGATGGAGGGATTAGGGAGAGGAAAGAGAGGTAGAGGTGGAAAGTGAGGTAAGAAATAAGCAAAAGAGCACGGGGATGACGGGGAGAAGAGGGAGGATGGAGGGAATGTGCATATACACTTACACGCACACACAGCTTGTGATCCGTTTGTGTAGTCAGTAATGACTGATGTAGTTCTGGTCTCAATGGGTAGATACCCTATACTTAGGAGCCAATTTAATCTTGTAAAACCATTCACCCATAAAACTTTCGCCTTTGAATGTGTGTTGCGCGAGTATCGCCATTTGTCTGCTGATTGCATGTGCGGCTCTTTGTGTCTTTGCTCATTAACTGTGATTGCAAGGGCGAGTAGCGGGCATTTTTGTCGAACAAAAACAACAGGTTGGCTGTAACGTGAACTTTGCAATTCGAGAGAGATGTGGGAGGATGGAGGGGATGGAAGAGCAGTCGAGAAAACAGACAGAGGGCATCTAAAGGAGGGGAGGAGGCAGTAAATAAGTGCCTTTCAGTCTTGTAGAGGGGCAGATGAGCAGGAGATTGTGACAGCTCCAATAGTTGGGCAGCTAAATGGCTCACTTAAGACAGAAGAGGTGATGGGGGAAGAATAGTGGTTGGGGAGGGACATGCAAAGGCAAAACATGTGAAGTCACCCATACAACTGTCATTGTGTTTCTCTATCGACACATGTATATAGAAGCTGCATGCTTGTTTTTGTTTAGCATGTGAAAGCCGCTGCAGTATTTTCTACAGTTGCAATTACAACCTTGGAAGGTAAATATTTAAATCAGTCTAACTAACCCGGTTTACAAGACCCTGCTGATGATCAAGACAATTTATCCTGCTGTATTTGCATTTCATTGCTACCAAAGCGAAACATTTATCTCTGGACTGAATTCATACACTAAGGGGGATACATTATCTTCCACTACTTCCATGATATGAACACCATTGGTGATTTTAGGGTTTCTGTTCAAGTGGGAAGAACAATAAATGACATTGGCTTCATAAATTAAAAAAAAAAAGTCATGTTTTTCAAAGTACCATGTGTATTTGAAAAAAAATCCAATTCATGGATGTATTGATTCTTAGCTATTCTTTTTTCTTAGTTTTGCAGCATCCTTGAAACCTCTGTGTGGTCTTAAGACTGGACAATAAGGATCTTCATATTCATCACACTATTGGTAACCCTTCCGTAAATAAATGTAAGCTAACTTGCTAGTTGACAGAAATAAAAGTCGGGGATCATGAAGAATTAATCTGACCATGATTGAAGCTGACTAGTACTTGTGTGTCCCCAGTTCCGGTGTGTTAGTGGTTACTTTTGCAGCTTCATTAGTTCACCAGCTGGTGCAACGAGCAGCCAGGACATTTCTAAACCTTAATGACTTTGCCTGGCAGAAGAATTTTGCTCTGCAAATGCTGAACCAGCATTTTTTGTTGTAAAGCTCATACAAAGTTGATTTTACTTCTTTATTATTATTTTAACTGCTATGGAACGGGGGGAAGATTTTGCAGCATAATCAAAGTCCCCCATCGGCCATTAAAGGAAATTAACTCAAATATGCATTTATAAACACAACATTTTTAGTCATTTATTTGAAGACTGTTGGCATTGGGATGCAATTAGGTAAATATATTATTTTTTTTCTAAGAGGAAGAGCTCACAGACCATTTTCCAAAAAGCACATTTACATCTATCTGAGGGACGGCATTTCACCCTTATTTGAAAGTTAAGAGTACCTTTAATCATGGGAGTTAGATAATGTATTACAGATCCATTAGGACACTAAACTAACGTTAGTTTATCTAAGTTGTTTATCAACTGCAGTTCAGTCTGAAGGTTATTCTACTGCTATGCTGTAGTTTAAAACACCTGCTTTTTATAAAAGACTTTCCTCCTCTGAATACTTGGCTTTGTGTGCATTTGACAGTGTACAGTATATACAGTAGTGTGGTGTTTTCTGTATTCACATATCCTTTTCATACATGTCATATTAAATCACTGTGTGCATACGTGAAGAACACAGTATTGGCAGTAAAAGCTTGTAACTATGTGAATTTTTCAGTGTAACCTAACAATTTATCTCCAACAAAAGTTCTTTTTAAGTTTTATTATACAAATATGATGTGATGAAAGTGCAGTATAGAAATGCAGTGAAAGCGACACAGAGTGTGTTCCAAGAAGGCGATATAGAGGCTCAGGCTGTTGGAGTCAATGTGTTCAGAACCAGACTAATAACCTTTTATTCCAGCTGACAGGGAGGATGACTGTGTGCGTGTGTGTGCGCGCTTATATGTTTTGCAGAGAGAGGCTACATGTGCACACTTTCCCCCACACACTCTCGCCACATCCATAACATTTTATTTCCAGCAGTCTGTGTTCTTCTCCTCATTGGCATAATTTACTGCAGTTTTATGCAGCGTGTCCAGCGGGTCGTCCAAAGTTTAACACCTTCGTCAGATTTTAATGCCTGTGTGACTGGAACAGAGTGAACCTTTACAAACTCATACTGATGGCCAACCTCAACCAACGTTCTTCATTTTCCCTCCACACATGTCTGACACCTTTCTGAACTTTAGTGAATGAAGCAGCTTATTTAAAGTGAGTTTTGTGTATAAGAACCTTCTTTTTCCTGTGTGTCAGGTGTTTACCTGTCCTTTTATCTGTGACATAAAGTGATCATTTTATTTCATTCATTTCCACCCTTTGGCACATAACTGAGTCTATTAGAGATATCAAGTGATATAAATGGCCCCTGCCCCAGTCTTTTATGGCATACTGAATGAAACAGAATGGAAACAGAGAGCTCTCACAAAAAAAAAAAAAACATATTTACACTTGCCTGAGGCAAAGGCATTTTTATATAAACATATTATGTAATCAGTTTTAACAGAAGTAGTCTTGATCCAACACAAGGAAATGTCTATAAATTGCCTAAAATGAGTGTACTGCGGTGTGCATGTGATCTTTCACATGGGTCACTGGTCTGTGGATTCAGTCTTAAAATATGTCATACATTAGATGACACAAAATATAATGAGAAGTTGCCGAAACACAATTTTAGCTATAGTTTATTTTTTAACAAAGCACAAGACTATAGGTTATACAAAGAACATTTCCAGAATGCTGCTGTTATTGGCAACATCCCCGTTACAGTTGTAGGAGAACGATTTTGTGTTTTCTTTTTTCTTATCTTCCCTCCAATTATATCTGATAATAATAACAGAGAGCATGCATGTCATCCTTTGTTGTGTTATATAGAAAAGCTCTAACAGGGAGGTTTATTTACAGCTCATTGCTGAGAGCTGCATGTGCCGAATTTGCTCTCCTGCTGTATGAAACTGCACATGTCAGCCAGATGTGACAGAACTTTACTCTGTTCTACCTTTCATTGCTTCACTCTCTGCCTCTCCGTGTCGCCCCAAGGCAGAGCAAGGTGATGAGGGTTCCCAGTAAAAGCAATGATCAAAAGTGGCACTCAGATGCCTACAGGTTTCCCTGACATGAGAGGAGATGCGGCGGGAAGAAGAGGGATGGAGGAGCACAGTTTGGTGGTGCAGCAGGAGGAGGTGAGGAAGGTGTTGTTGGAGGGGCAGACACACCCATTGCTTGACAAGCCCAAGTAGAGATGGAATATGTCAAGATTGGGAGAGATGTAAAGAGGGTGGAATGGTGAGGGCTGGTGATGGCAGAGGGGTGCAGGAGAGGATGAAAGGCTTGAGGCATGAAAAGAAATGCGGAAACGGTGTGAAAGGATGTGGGAAAGACAAGAAAAGGGGGAGGGGGGGAGGGACAAGGGAGAGAGTTTGGCTGCTCAGAGCGCGACATAGGAGGGAGCCGGGGGATCGTCTCAAGTTGAAACGCCGTCATAGGTGAATAATTTACGACAGGCTTGGCTGCATGCACTCCCGTACAGTTAAGTCAAAGGCAGATGTGAGGATGTATGCATATGTGCAAGGTTGAGCAAGAGTGAAGCGGAAAATCTGTCCATAATGAGAAAATTCTTGACTGTGTATCATAATATTTTCTCATTCTGGAGAAAATTTCATTTCTCAGCACTCATTCGCACCCACTGCTTCTACCCCACTTTTCCCTGAGTGGATCTGATCGTGCTGTATCGCAGAGCAGTCTTAATTCAATACCAAGCCGATGACTCGTACCCCCTGTGATATGCACTGAAGTATGACAGTGACAAGCATGTGAGTGGTGCAGCTCCCATTTTTCAAAAATATACCAGGCTTTTTCTGAGCCTTATATAAATGCTTTTACATTCTCTCCAGGGTGATGTTAAGTAAATGATTTACCTCATTGCTATTGTTTTGATTCTGTTGTGTGTATATTTGTGACTTAATATTTTCTACCACTGTATGTCACGATACCCCTTGTGCTCCTGTGTGCCCACACAGCATGTATAATGCATATTCCAAGTTATATGTTACATGTTTGTCTTTTTTCCACCCCTTTTCAAGCAAGAGTGAGCATACATTTGAATGCACAGGCGCTGACACTTCAGTGCTTTATTTGGCTGCATATAAGACCAATTTCAGGCAGATTTATGACTTCTGGAGTCGGGTTATTTCACCGACTCCCCAGACAGGACACAACTCACAGCTGTTGTGTGTGATACCTGCTCTGATTTCAAATCTGAGAGCTTGAAGCCATGTCAAGGGAGTTGTAAGGCGAAACCCCTGATATTTTCATCAGCCCATATTTAGTCCCATCTATGGAAAAAGGCAAGAGACCCCAGGCAACTTTTATTACATCCTCCCTCAATTACACCATCGTCATAAAACAACACACATTTAATCACAGCCTCTGCTAACATGATGGAGTAGTCCATCACAGAAGAAACACCAAGTCTTAACAACAGAAACATACATATCAGAGGACAGATATTAGACATTTTTCAATAAAAAAGACATACTGTAGGTCTCACCAGTGCCAACACAGCCTATGAATTATTTGAGGAAGGGGATTGCACATTCTATAACTTATTCAACTCTGGGGGGAAGTCCCATGCTCCCTATGGAGACAGCAGCATCCTTGGGGTGTTGTGACAGGGGGAGGTGGGTTGTGCTCACAAGGGGATTTGTGTGCTTTAAGGAAACACTGACAATCCATGTTGGGAACATTGAGTGTTAGTGTCTGAAATCCCAGCAGTGGGGCGAGACTCCAGACAAAGAGAGGAGTCTGTCGTAGGCTCAGGGAGGGATTCGCACTCACTGGTTCTCCAACTGGGAAGATGGATATGTCTCCAACATGCCTTTGACACCGTTATTACATGACATACAGGCCAAAGATAAAAACTGACTTACATTTCTTCCAAGATATTGTTTCAGTCCACTCTTTAAAGCACCCAGCTGCAGTAAACATTCATCCCATCAAACTGCTGAACATTTTTTTTGGGTGAGGCGTGGGAGCAGGGGTGTTTTCAGCCATGCTCAATTTTCCATCACGATTAAGCCCAGGTAGTAGGAAGGAAGTAGCATTCAGCCACCAGTGGGCGACTCCCCTGTTTGTTTGAATAGAAATCTCTGGAAAAAATTATTGAATTCTTACTTGATTTATAATATCAGTAAATGATGATTCAGACAAATAAATAATAATGAAAAATGAATTGACACAAGTGTTAATGACAGCTGGTACTATTCAATAGGTGCCTGGCTGCAGGTGACATCTGTCAACTTCTGATTGAAAACAAATGACATGGTGCCTGTCAAATCGTCATACTTTATTTTGTTTTGCAGCCAGAAATTTAATTTAAAAAAAAAAACATTGGTTCATTGATTGAACTGACCCCCTATATAACGCTGTCTTTTTCCACATGGTTGCCATCGCTTGTCTTCTTTATCAACACATTGCCTGTTTCATTTCTGGTTTGTTTTGAAGAGAAGTGAAGGAGGACACGACTTAAGAGTCGACAAAATCTCAAGAAAGCCAGTTGTGGACAAGGAGCTGACACAACTAAACCACGGGTTATGGGTTTTCTGACACAAGAGCCTTGAAACTGGCCTTGTAAGGACCAGTGTTTCAGATTATGCTTCCTTCGATGTACAGACTCAGTGATTCACAAAAATATGTAGAAGAGCAGTTTGAGCATAATTTGTGTGTTTGTTTTTCTTTATCTCAAATAAAGAAAAATTTTGTGGGCGGATGTTTTCATAGATTTTCGTAGTGAGAGTGGGGCTTTGTAATTCCTGAGCATGTTACATTTTGTACCTTTAGCACTTTATCATCCAATAGTAATCACACTCAAGAACAAGTACTGCATACCAAGATGGTGGCCGCAAGAACAAAAGGTGGATTGTAAGAAATGTAACTGAAGAAATAATGGGATGAAAGACATTGCATCAAAGATACAAGCTCTGTTTTGAGGTGATGAGAAACCCTGGACTAAACAAAACAATTTCAAAGAGGATGAGAAAACTAAAACAGAAGCAAAGATCAGAAGGCAGCAGAGACGACGGTTCTGAATTGATAGATAGAGAGCGGGAAGAGAGAATTTTCAGCAGGGAATTGGAACAATAACATGAGAGGGAGAGAGAGAAAGAGTTTGTGTCCAGAGGGCGACAAACAAGCACAGTAATGCAAGTGCAGGTAGTGCAGGAGAGTAAGTGGGTGAGAGACCAACAGGAAGGCAAGGAAAAGGAGAGAGAGAGTGAGAGAAAGAGAGAGGGGCAGGGAGGGATAGGCAATATGTATTGCTTTCCTGTTGCATCAGTTTAGAGTAACAAGATTTGGAGATGCAGGCTCAGACATACTAATAGGTTTTTGCACTGATGTCCACTACCCAGACCCACCGAGCCCCCCCCCCCCCCCCCTCAACACACACACATACAATCCTTCTATGCTCACACCACATACAGTTCTGCACAGCAACATGACTCTTCTGCACAGCTCACCACTCACCCTTGGACCTTGTTGATACTGAGCGTGTCTCTTTCTGTCTCACACACACACGCACACACACACACAGAGTCAGGAAGCAATGCCAAATAATCCCCCCACAAAAATAGGCAGATAAAGACAGCGACCTTGAGCCACAGTGAATAGAACCATCAGCAAAAGAAATTAACACAAGTAAGGCCACCATAAGAGCACACATCTCTGCCCGAGTAAATCTGATTTCGATGTCTTCTTTTTTGAGTCAAAAGCAGTTTAGACTTCAGTGGCGTTGTCATTGGCTTGTAAGGACATGGGCTTGATCTCGTTAATCCAGCAATCAAAGTATATATTCTATATTCTTATATTCTATTCTTTTTTGTTTTTTTACATAAATGGCAATAAAAGGGCAATTGTGTTTTGGAGTCGGAGTGTCAGTGGAATTGGATATCAGTGGATATCTTTTTTATTCTCCTCTCCATCTGCATGATTGAATAGGATACACAAAGCAACAGCAATATCTGGTCAGTTTTAAGTTTCCTCTCCTCCAGAGGTTTGGGATGTTTGTTTGTAAGGGGAGAACTGATCCCAGGCCTTCACTTGAGGGCAGCTTAAACCAGCAGTCAAACACAGCATGTGTTGCTGTTATGTTGCAACATCATGGGTATTTTCAACCATTGCCATAAAAAGAAAAACAGCTATTTTTTTTTTTCCTAATCTTCTGGCACAACATATTATGTAAATGTAAAAAAACATAGCATCAGAAAACCAGAGACCATTACCACTGCTTCAAAGACATAATAAATTAAAGAGAGAAGTCATCTGTTTCCACACTCTCATTTAAAATTACACTGCAACATCGATGTTCAGAAACAAATTCATATGAATATGCATGCTTTTTTTTCATCCTAAACTGATAAATATAAAAACTTCAAGTTGTTTTCCTTACTCTCTCATTTTCATCCTGTACACCACCAAATGGTAAATTTCAATTCAGCTTTGGTTTAAATCCCCTGACATGTTTCCCTCGAAGGACTCAGCCCCTTTCTTCTATTCTCTCTCTTCTTTTTTAAGCTCACTAGATCTTTCAGGTCGAAATGGTACCTTATGTGTAAAGAAGAGAGACAGTGAATCAATAATCAAAGCTCACCGTCTTTTTTGCCCAAAGGCGAATGGTTTCTCCCTTCTCAGGCTGTGCCAAGGATCATTCATAGTGTATAAAAGGCATTTCTAATGCCTTGCTGTATGAGCAATAAGAGAGGCCTGTACATGCTCCTTCTCTTCTCACAGAGCTGTTGATTTGATCCTTGTTGTTTCAGTGTCTTGTGAAGGGAAATCCAGCTCCACAACAAAGGAGATCTTTTAACTGGATGATAGAGTGTTGTGGGTTTTGTTAATTTTCGTTATAGATGAAGGCGAGGGACTGCCCCAGGTGAAACAGGTAGCTCTTCTGATCTCTTTAAAGTGTAATGTGGTATAGGTTGTACTGCTTTACAATAATAATAAGAGCAGTGAGTGCTGGGAAGTGTTCACTGTGGGTGGATGTCATGCTAACTCTGACTGAACGTGCACCAAAATGAATGCACTTGAGGCAAGCCAGAGGCCATGCATATATCACTAATTAAAGAGTGATTAGCACTAATGGTACATATTGATTGTTGGAAGCTGATGTAATGGCAGGAGCTAATCTTGTTTGTATCATGGTGCTGAGGGAGAGAAGGCCTGCATATTGAACTCAGATGAACCTAAAGTGGTTAAAGGCTCCACTGGTTGATTGTTTAGCACATCATGCTTTTATGGTATTTACGCAAGAATCAATTGACAATGCACTAAAGCCTCCCTCAACAGTGATTGTGTGTCCATGTTGTAATAAGAGTGTAAAAAGAGTTTCAATGCTGGTTTCAAAACCAAAGGAGAAAAAATGCAAGGAACAGATTTAATTTAACTTTTGTCAGCTCTAATACAAGTTGCTGGTGTAAGCATGTCCAGCTGTATTGGCATTTTCACCTGTATTACTTTATACAGTAATTCAAAAGACAGATTCATGGCTGGCACAATTTTTGGTACTCCTACTCTGCTAGATTTTGGGAAACATTATTCTTGACTTTAATGTATTGTGCGTGTTTACACTTCTGCTACCTTAGCCATTTTTAAGAGTACATGGTAAATGACATTCTCTGTCTGCTTTGGTCTGACATTTTTGTGATTTTAAAATGGAAAAATATAGTTTTAAAGGTACAGTGTTCAGAATCTAGCAACATCTATTGGTGAAGTTGCATGTTGTAGCTGAATATCTCTCACCTCACCCTTCATTTCCAAGCATGGGAGAGCAATTCAGATGATTGTACAAATTGTGTAACAAAAAAAGTACAAACTGTATATTATGTTTAATTTCTGCCAGCTGGAAATAATTTCACTTAACTCTTACTCCTGCTTGTCCAATCTTCTAAGCTAAGTAGCTCAATGTGTATTAAAGAAATAAAGTGATAGTCTGATCCTTATTTGCACATATACACAATAATCATGTCCATGGATTCATTTTCCCTATAATTCAATTGACATTAGTTTTCATTAGCTCAGTGTTGGTCTTTTCATTAAACATGTGTTGTAAGAGCTGATCTGAATAGGCCAACAGAAGATGACATTTGCCCACCTGTATTTGGAAACAAGTGCTATGACGTTTGAGTCATTAAAACTGGGGACATACTGCATATGCGTATGAGGTTGAGGCTACGTGAACTGTGCTGGAATGCAATATTATATTGAGGAAATAATCTGCTCTAAGCCATTGATGTAGGCAGACTTCTTTCTGTTTCCTTGTGAGGTTCAGTTATGGTCCATTTTGTGACCTGAAGGCACATTAGCCCATGGGCAGCTGACTGAAGCTGTGACCTTTGAGAACTTCCAGGGCAGAGGTCAGTCATAATCTGCCTATCACCATTCCAGTCTGACATTTCACTGGTTCTGACTCCAAATGTCAGGCCATAATCTGTACAGATGAGTACCACCAGGCAACAGCTTCTTTTGCCTCTCAACCATACCTTTTCCTTTTATCCCAGTACTGTCTCTCTATTTCATTCTTTTCTAAGGATTTGGTTTCCTCACCAAACTGTTTGAAATAAAATTGCAAATGGTCCTTTAGGTTTAAGTGAGATATTTTTCAGTCTCCTCGGTAGCTGAGTGTAGCTTGTGTGTACTTCCATTCCAAGTCCTTGGAATGATGGAGGAAGATCATTGGGCGCTGCAGTCCCCCCTCATAATTGGGGAAATGGATTGTGAGAGAAAGGAGCGTCGAACCTCATCTATGCCTCGATTCCTAAAAATCTTCATTTATATTTACCCCAGATGCTCAGGGTGGCCTGCCAAATTCATGCTACAACGTGTGTGTGTGTGTGTACACACACATGGGTCTGTTTGATCTCTGCATGCATTTCAAAATAGTAATGTATGCTCATTAAACTTTAATACATACAGTAACTCAGGGCATATATGTAGGTGCAGTGGTGGTCATTGCATTTCAAATGACATTTAGATTCAAGGGAACTAATCTGGTAGTTTTAGAGGCGACATGGAACCAGACTTTGGGCAACAGTGATTGTGAACAGTTTTGATGGATTTTTACTTCCTACAGTTGATGTTTTTGATATGACTGAATAATTTGCGTCAAAAGAAAATTGAATTGCCAGGATGAAAACCTAAAAATATGAATAGTTTCTTAGATGTGTTGCAGTTTTTTTAATTGACAGAACATAGAACAATCAAAACCACACTCTCTGTGATTCACTGATTATAGTGTTTCAAATTGCTGCTTTGATTTAAAAATGATTATTCTCTCGTCCTGTTTTTTTTAACTGTTTGTATTATATATTGTATTATAAGTTCACTATATATCACTGTGTGTACGTGTTACTCATGATACATCAACCTGCCTTGGGACTACAGATGGAAATTAGTCAACGGGTATTATCTGGCCCATTTACATGGTAATGTTCATAAATGTGTACTGTCCCTATTTTTAAAATTAAATAAATAAATGAGTTATAATATGAAAAAAAAAAAGAATTTTATTTTATATTTTACCACCTCCACGATACACAGATCCAAAGGCCAATATACTGTATGTTAATATGAAAGTACATTGGTCTAATTGTAAAGACAAATTGATTAAAAGACTGCTGGCCCTTTTTAAAAGATATTTTGAAGACATTCACAGACTTGCTTTATTTTGTCAATTTTCTTTAGTCCAGTGATCATCAGTGACACATAAACAAACTATTAGAGGAAAACCCGCTTCCCTCTCATCTGTTGGTCACATTCTGTACATGCAATGATTTTCTCTCTTACCATTGTTAAACACTTTCTCTTTGTAAGCTCCTTGTTATGACGCCCTATAACAGTGGTGATTCTTAGCTGCATGACCGATTGTTGGATCAAAGGTCTCTTTCTGACACAAAATATCCAAAGTTAAAGAAAAGCAAAATCACAATACCTGCATATTTGAATATAATTTATTGTAAACAATTTACAATGCAGAAAATAGTGTCCCACATAAGACAACCCATCTTTGTACAACATGCATTAGATATTGATACCACTTCCCATTATTGTTAATGCAGTTTACTTTGATGTATTGCATGGATTTAGGGCATGAGGTTTTATGGCAGCACTTTAAAGGTTGGTAAAATCTATTCCTGCAAATTAAAAGCCAAGTAAACAAATTTTTTTTTCTGGGTTTATCCTCCCCTTCATCCCTTGTTCCCATTCTTTCATCACTCAGCCAACACCCACTTCTTCCTGTCATGTACATGTCATGCTTGTTGGTGCGTATTCTGTTTTATTCACACACCTTAAGTGCTATGAAAAATGTCAGATCTCTTCCATGGCTGTGGAGAAGTGTGTGATGAGACAATGAGGAACTCTGCCACTAGGCCCATCTTCCAGGCCTAGGGCAAAGACATCATCTCCAGCTCCCCATCTTGAGGCCTGTGCATGTTGGCTGGAGCTAGCACGAACATACACATCAATGTACAGCCTCCCTGCCATTTAACCATGGGTACGTATACATGTCAAGCACATCACACCCCCACAGTGACTACCTCACTTTAAATTCCACCTCGCTCTTTCTCCTCTGTATATGGGGAAGGTGTGGAGTGGGTTCTCAATGGTTGTGACATATATAGGTCCTATGTGTTTAATGGCATGTGTGTGAGTAAGAAATAGTGTAGGCATAGGATTGGGGGGTAGGAGCAAATGCGTTTGTGTCAATCACTGAGACACACAGATCACGATAACTTCCGCTTAATTACACTTGGTGGAGAGCTGAGGAAGAAGAATGGGGAAAAGTCAAGAGCAAAGGAAAGAGCTCAGTTATAAAAATTGGAACTCGTCTCCAAACTTCAATGGGAAATCACATACAGTATCTTCCATTTAATTCAAGACTACTGTCATATATTACATATCATATATAATTCCACTCAAACAGCTGCCAATACTCTCTTGGCATGTGTTTTACACAGTAGAAACACAGCAACATCAGCCTGTATGGCCTACATTTATTACTCTGATCCATAATATGACATTATTGCCTCATCTGTCCACCCAACATTTCTCCAGCCCTAAGGCACTCATAACTGAAGTGACAGACGGTGACAGAGCATGTGTGTGTGTGTGTGTTTGTGCACGTGCGTGTAAGCAAGTGTATATAAGCTGGAAGCTCAGTGCAGGTTGTGTTTAAATTGATGGCCAATCATTGTGTTTTTGCATGTCCATATGTTTCAACCCGCAGCTACATCCGCCATCTGTCTTAGTATGATGCTAATTTAGCTCTCATGTCATAATCGACTGTTTCTGTATTCCCCACAGTCTACAGTTGCCTGCTTTGTTGCCTGTGTTTGCTGTGACTGTGATACACACTTGTTACTAGGCCACTTCCTGGCTCCTTTAAGTAGAGCTGGTGGTAAAAAGGTAGGTGCCCTGAGGGTTGCATGCATGTTGTGGAAAAACGGTATAAGCCATGGGTACAGCCTCTCCATGGCTCGTCTCAGGCATCGCCTGGGGAAACATGTCAGGATATTTTCTGGAATAATCACTCAATGCTGGGGTGTTTACCCACTGCTCACAGTGGGGGGGAGGGTGCTAAATCTGGAGAGTAGTTTGATCATGGAGTTCAGAAGGGTGAAGCCTGAGAAATTGTGTATGTGAGGGTGCATGTGTGCACTTGAGTAAAGGTTGACTTACTTACCGTGTTTCAGGTCTGCATAGAGCCATTTTAGCATGTGCTCACATGGCCTCGGTTCCGTTCATACTTTAATAAGGATCTGCTTCAGTTTAGTGTTCCTAGCATGAATACTCAATCTCATATTCCATTTTAGTAGTGGTGATTTCTAAGACGGAAATCCACCCTCCTTTGTGTTTCCTTGTCTTCTTCCCCACGAGTTTCCATGATTACCTTCCTCAAAACAAAAACATTCCACCAACTAGACAATGACAAGGCCTTAACATGCACAAAGTGTGGGGCAATTTAACCAGTGGTTTGGTCTGATTACACTTCTGACTGCTGTTAGTGTAACGTAGAGCACAAGTGTGTTAACTATGTATACTTGAACTTTAAAAGGCTGGTTTGGTGGTTTGTTAACTGGTGAATGCAGCTGCTTTGTCAACAAATGGTGTTTGCCACATACTAGTGGAGGCTTAAATGTACATAGTGGAGCACTAGAGAAGAACGCTAAAGTCAGTGGGCTAACTCATACTTTACATCCATTCATTTGTATCTAAAGTTTGCTAACGTTGGCAAGAAATACCTAGAGGTCATACTGGTCTTAAGCTGAATCGCTCACAGCAGCAGGAACATTTCTAAAACATTCACGAGTAATGTCTGAGTTGAGAATCCAGGGGGAGAACACTCAACCACTCGATTGCTATGAATTTTTCAGTTACTCCCCCCGTGTTCACATGGACTCACATTTTTTCAGAAACTTGAACAGGGGGCTGGCACAAAAGAGTTAGGAAAAAGTCCAGAATGTTAGTTGTTCTCCCATACAGCCTGGATGATTTTGGGAAAATGTATGGACGTCATGTAATCAGCATTAGTAAGACTGAGTGTACTGAACTGAGGAAGGACACTCACTCACTCACTCATTTTCTACCGCTTTATTCACTGAGGGTCGCGGGGGGGCGCTGGTGCCTAGCTCCAGCTAACATAGGGCGAGAGGCAGGGTACACCCTGGACAGGTCGCCAATCCATCACAGGGCCACATAGAGACAGGCAACCATTCACTCTCACATTCACACCTACGGGCAATTTTGAGTGTCCAATTAACCTAATCCCCAAATCTGCATGTTTTTGGACTGTGGGAGGAAGCTGGAGTACCCGGTGAGAACCCACGCACCACGGGGAGAACATGGAAACTCCTTGCAGTAGTCCCCTTGTTCCAACCGGGTTGTGAACCGGGGACCTCTTGCTGCAAAGGCAAGAGTGCTACTGAGGAAGGACACATTTAATTAATTATGAATTCAAGCATATATTACTTTTTTTTAGTCTTGATGTAACCTTACTCTAAACATTAAATTTCGCTTGCCAATCAGAGCATCCTCTAGGGTCATGATAAGTGTTACCTCAGTGTTAATTTATTTATGCTTTTTTTCTATTTCTATTTCATGGTACTTTTCACTTATTTCATTCATAAAATCATATTAAATTTAGAAATGGATGGTACAGAGAACTTTGATAAAAGCACACCAGTTATAGTTCCCCAGAACAGTCCATATTATCCGTTTTGGTTAGTAATAGAAAAGTTTTTTGGGGAGTAACAAGTGGTACACAGAAACTTTCTGTTTTTTTATCCTTATGCCAATCCTGTCCAGCACCTAGTGTTTATTAAATTTAGGTTTGTGTGCCTTTACATAGTTCCAGTGTTGCAGAGAGCTTTGGTGTCGGAAGTATATGGCAAAACTCGAACGGGAAAAACACTAAAAACTCAATAGTCATTAAAAAAGGCAAACTTTTCAAATCCCTTTATTGATGAGTGAGAGAGTAAATTAACATTCCATTCCACTAATAGTGAAGTCATAGATAAATATTCACTGTTTTTTTTTTTTTATACAAGTCAACCATCTGTGTTACACAACTATGAGGACTTTGTGACTCACCTTAGGGGACAGATATTGGCGTGGCACATCACGTCGTGGCGATAATTAATGTAGCGCACCATGTTGTTAGCAGATTCCTGGCCTTTCCCCCAGAGCTCTGCAAAGCTGTCAAGTTACCAAAGCTGCATCTGAGAGCTGCATATACATACACCTATTCAGTGATTGTATTTGAAGGTAAATATGGAGACATTCCTGTGGGCCAACGCTTACCAGAGGGACAGATTAAAAACCGAGGCAGCCTGTGTTGGTGTGGTTGTGTGTGCAGAGAGAGAGAAAGACAGATGCTCGCAGTAGAAGAAAGATAGAGACAGAAGGAAGAAGAGTGGGTGATTGAGACAAAAGTAGATGAGGGGAGAGTTGAGTGCGTCCTGTCTGATAAACAGGAACATGGCTCATCATTACAGGAAACACCAGGAGGCCACTGTCGCCCATCTGCCAGCTAATACATACTAATACTCTCACTGCACAGTACAGCCACCATCAAAGGCAGAGGACATGGACATGGCGTGTGGGTGCTATAGCACAGTTGTTGAAACACAGGAGAGAGATAAATCAAAGTGGGTTTTCAAATATGGACCACGTGTGAAACATAATTATAGATGTTGATGTGCCAGCAAACAGTAAATCCATATAAATTCACAGCTGGATTGAATGTTGAGGCAATGCCTGTGGGTGTCTATGTCTCCTGCCTTCAAATCAGAAGCTAAATGTCCTGGTGATAGTAATATTAAAACTGCTTTCAAATAGGTTTTGTCAAATATCATATAATAAAAATCTATGGGATTTGTGATAGTATACACACTTTGCTAACACCCCCAGATGAAACTTTGGCTGCATTGCTGTTCTGTTCTACTTCATATTTTCCTAATGCATAACAATACCTAAAAACTAATAAATATCTAAAATTATTATTACTTTTTTCAGTTGAGTACTTAGACCAAATGTTTCTGGCACTTTCAATCCATATAATCTGCATTTCTATGTATTTCTATTCCAGTTAACCCCGATGTTACTGTACAGTATCTGCTTTACCATAACCACTGTTGTGAAATGACAATGGAAGCTTTACAGAATGGGAAAACCGCTTATGAAACATCAGAGAGAGGAAGAAAATATTCAATACTAGTTAACCAGTGACTTTTTGCTGCACATTCTGCCGCCAAAGCTTTTTCCAGATCTTCTAAAATTGTTTTGATTGAAGCCCCTAGCTGCAGAAATTGCATGTTGTGCACTTAACCAAAAACATAAATGTACATGACGATCCATCGTACAGTGCTGTTTACTGACTCAGGATGATTTCAAACAGGTTTGAGTCCCCTAGTGGCTAGTTTTGTCACCCATTCAAGAATGCTATTACATTTGATTTGTGTTTTTTTTTTAGTTGTGTGTGTATGAGAGGTATCAGTGATGTAAACAGTAAATGTCCCCAGTGTCTTGAGGTATTACACTGACGCGCAGCCATGCATACAGGCCTAAAAGGGTCTTTCTGAATCAGTGGCCAGGACAAGAGTGACCTTTTCAACACACATTAAAACAGGGTCAGTTTGCTGTGATACAGGTTTGTGGGAGAGAGACATGAAGAAGGGAGGAAGACGAGCAGGGAGACGCAGATGGGGGATAGGAGTTGCATGTGAGTGCCCTCTTCACTTTGCCTCGTGAAAATGTGCCCTTTCATTGGCCCTGTATTCCTGTGTGCATCTGTCCATATGCATTCTTTAGCTCTGGAGGAAACACATATACTCTTTTGGCCATGATTTATTGTCAAATCTGTTGAGATGATTTGTTGGGAAAGGTTTCAAAGTCACTCTCCATGAGGGTTAATCAGAGCAGAATACACTCCGGTAAAAGCAATGTTTTACATGTAGAGCAGGCTGTGCTCCGATTTTTCGCTGTCCATGTTGTCATTTTTGATATCAACTTGTGTATCCAATCACAGTGGAGGAGCCGTTTTCCCTTATAGGCCTAAATAAAACACACGCATGGGTGCACTTCTCCTACCTCAGCAACATTCTGTAAGAAAACCGTCTTCACATATCAAACTAGTGTGTGTCTATGTGTGTGTTTGTGTGGAATTGTTTCTTTTGTGTGTCCATGTGTGCAGGAGTGCATGTGTGTCTCAGTGCATCAGACCGGTGAGGAGAAGAATAACCCAATTATACAGACAGTCTGCCTCACAGACATACAGTATGTACACGGGTATAAAGACAGGCGTGTGTGTGTGTGTGTGTGTGGGAGACAAAGATGAGCACGGAGAGTGATTTTTGATGAAAGGAACACAGCGGGGGGGGGGCGGGGGAGAAATTGCAAGGCTTGAATGAACAAATGCAGAATGAACTGAACAAAGGTGAGCTGGTAAATACACAGCCATCTCTGAAAAATTCTAATATGTGGGAAGAACTTAAATATTGAAATACTAGGATTTATTTAAATGAGCAAATCCTAAGGGTGGAGCTGCACCATGGAATGTCTTTCCCTTTGCTGTTTTTTTTCTTTTCTTTTTTTAAGGGGAGGGAGGGAAGGGAGGGGAATATGGCCCTCAACCTGACAATTTGGAGGATGTGGTTGCATAGCAACAGACAGTAGCCGACTACCTAAAAAGCAAAAAAAGCAAGGCTATTTGGCTTGTTAAATATTCTCTGCCTGCCAGAGCAGCACTCAAAGCCAAATGTGTTTCCATAGAATCAGATTCAGAAATGCAGGTTTAGAAAACACATAAGGTAGATGCTGTACACAAACCAACATTTCATCTTTTTTTTTCCTCAAACTGTGATTTTATTAAAAAATAATTTTATCTGTGGAATATCAAACATGGACATAGATGCGGCACATCATTTATTTATCTTTAGAAGATAGCCATGTTGCATATGGTACATTCAATATGACAATAAAAGATGAGTTGTCATCATTAAATCACATACTTCACTGTCCAACATGAAAAGCACATATTGCATTCTCACATTATCTAATAAACTCATACACAATGGGGAATTAGCATTTGAAATGGCATTTGTTTGCTCGTGAGCACACCACATGCGTTGAAGGCGTTCTGTCATATTACAGATAAACACAAAGCAATTTCCCCTTGAATTTATTAACATTTCAGACATGGATCCTCCATGTTTGGTCACTCAGGGATGCGTGTCTTGTAGATGTGTGTCCTGCAGGTCGTGAGATTTCAATAAAGCAATAAGCTTCAGGAGTTGTTTGTTGTCTATAAAGTCAGCTGTTGATTAAAAGAGACAGAAAAGATACAAGGATATTCCACCCAAAGGACAAAGAAGATTCCCTTTTGAATAACTCTAACATACAACAGCCATGCATTACCTGCCATTGAATTATACATCAAAATACCCGTTTTGCTTAATCTAGTTTGTGTTGAATCCACACTCGTCCTGAAAATCAAAGCCCCCTGCTTCTACAAGCTTTTGCCAACTTTGCAGCCTCTCCTCCATCTCCAGCTGTGGTTATTAAGGTTTTCGTTTGCACATGAATGGGACGCCATTGCTTGGGGATATATTGTAAGTGACTGCTGTTGATCTTGCCACCAGTGTTTCTCACAAAGCTGTGAATAATAGATAGGAAAGCTGACCAGAGATAATATGTCCCTCATTGAGGACGTAGCTCCTAGCACAATCTACGTCTGAGAGAATTCTAACAAGGAGTGAGATTCTTTATTTCTTTCTTTCTTTCTTTCTTTCTTTCTTTCTTTCTTTCTTTCTTACTTTCTTTCTTTCTTTCTTACTTTCGAAAAGCCGCAGAATGTTCCTCTTTCTGTTGGCTCTCATGCATTTATTAATAACACGGTTCCTTTCAAAACATCTCCTCTGGATAAGATGGATAACACATTCCTTTTATCATACGCTCACCCTCTCACACACATGCACACACACATATATATATATATATATATATATATATATATATATTGCACTGACAGTGATGAGCTGTGAAATCGGATGGGAGGGCTGGAGTGCGGTTTTGTAGCCTTTCAACACATAAATTTGGGTCACAGAATAGATTATTACCCCACAGGATAAGATGGATAACACATTCCTTTTATCATACGCTCACCCTCTCACACGCATGCACACACACATATATATATATATATATATATATATATTGCACTGACAGTGATGAGCTGTGAAATCGGATGGGAGGGCTGGAGTGCGGTTTTGTAGCCTTTCAACACATAAATTTGGGTCACAGAATAGATTATTACCCCACACATGTCACTCTGACACTGATAGATACACAAAACCACACACCCCTCATAAATTACACATACTTCAACTGGTAAATGATCATTCTGTAGTATGATATGCACTGTATATACAGCTTTGTTTCTCTTTCTACTACATGATTATTCATCATTGACTAATATTAAACTTGCATATTGTATATTGATGAAATATTTGTATAAACTTCCCCTGTGACTAATATAATATAATATAATAGTTATATTATGTGTATTAAATAAATGGACAGCTCATTTTTTTTTTTTTTTTTTTTTTTTATATTCGTTATTGTCAGCACTTGAGCTTAACTGAAAAAGCCCTGTGCTACTTCAGAGAGTGTATAGGTCTGGATTGCAGAGGCCATATCAAAAGGATCCTATAGAAAAATATAGACAGTGCTGATTGGTGGAAGCACTCTGATGTCAAAGACAGCTTTTAGAGATTTGGTGCAGTCTTCTCTTTACCCACTCACACATAAGAATGAGTCATGTATGTATGTATGTGAGTGTGACTTCGTGTGTGGTGTATTTGTAGGCGCAAAGACATAAAGTACAGTTTACCCTCAGAAGCCAATCATGAAGAAAAGCTGCTTTTCGGAGACTGTGGCAGTACGTCATCAAGTGCAGACTATACCTTGCTAAGGACAGAGAATGATCACAATCAAAGTTTGTTAACGAAAGGGAAGAATAAAACTGTTTAGAATGTAGTACATGGCCTACCATCCCGTTTTTGGTGTCTGTATGAGGCTTTACCGTTCATTCTCCTGCCCGTCTCTTTCCATACTTTTCTTGTTCTGTGTGAAAGAAGTTGTGTTGTTCCATTTGTAATAAATAAGTCAGTTTAGTTTAAGAAATAATCTTTAGTGCCTTTCTGTTTTGTTTCCAATGTAAACATGTAAACAATGAAATATGACGTTTAGGCAAACTAATTGTGAATTCTTTAGGGTAAAACTATAAAACTTTCCGGCTGTGTCAAACATACAGTATGTACCTTACTATTTTGTCAGCCTGTTCACTTGCTATGTACATAGATGGAGCTTGGTAGCTGGCTTGGCATGGAGAGATCATTGGTTGAGTGATTCCTTTTCACAAAGCTGTAACGGATCACTGAAAAAAAAACCATTGATCTGGATGTTGATTGAGGGACCAGGACAATCAATGCTTGTTTACTATGTTAATGGGAACCAAAGTTTGTGTTAGTGAGACAATATGGGAACTCTACTATAATAGTTCCAGGGCTACCAAAAAGGATTAGGATCAAACTGAGTACTGAGTTTTGGCCATTATTTGAATGAGTGACACGTTTCTAAAATGGTTTGTGGAATCCCTCACTTTATACAGTATAATCTGCTCACCACCATCTGCTCATTTGCACTGTTGTATGTTGCTTACTTGCTGTACTTTTTGCATAAGGAAAAGCAAAAGATAAATTTTCCACCAAGGAAAAAAAAGTGAAACAGACTTTCTGAGACCTTTACTTATAGTACTATATTTATAGTGAAAAACCATTGAAGAAGCTGTTTTTCTGCCATAAAGTAGAGCAGCAGATTTCCTGAAAGCATGCAGGGCTTCTTCATAACTAGTATAAATGTCCATCTTTTTTAGATAAAAATGATCTCCATTTAGTTGAGCATTTTTACTCCATATCAGAATTATCTGCATCCAAAAACATGTATCATATGGCAATTCCGGTATGCTGGGCATACATGTGCCAGTGTAAAACAAACAGGAAGCAGCCTTTATCCTTTGCAGATGTTTTCTTAGTTTCATTAAGTACTAATATCGAGAAACAACAATAGTGAAAAGTAAGTTCAAAGATTTCTTTTAAGAGAAAGACCAGGTGGTGAAACCTAATCCGAAACAGTCTTAACATAGCTTTTCCTCTACAGCTGATTGTCATATTGAATTTTCAAATGAAAAAGAAGACCACAGTGTTTTCAAACTTATCTTTGTAGATGTAGCATCAGAATACATGTGGAGCTGCCACTCTTCTTTAGCAATGTGAACATAAACATGCACAGAAAATACCCAATTTGGAGCTTGTATGGAGAGGAGTAAACCGATGTACTCAGAACTGTCCATTTCTGATCAGATCACTAGAGACAGATATCGATATCCAGTCTGAACAGGTTATAAGATGCAGGGTGGAAGTCCGTAGACAACACTCCTGTTAGTGCTGCTAACTAAATTGGTTTAGAAGCAGTAAAAGCTGTAAGATAATTCCTATAATTATTCATTGCAAGTTTTCCAGGCTGGTTCACACTGTTGGCTCTGAGGCAATGCAGAAACAGCTTTGTTTGTCAAATGTGAAGGTGACAGACAGGAGGTCCGCCTCTCTCGCCCCCACAGATATCACCTCCTCTCTGTTTGGTGCACATCAAGGGGATTAGCATCTTATTTCTCAGGTAAAAACAAGCAACATCAATCGAGACCTGTTCGAGATTTGCCTGGTGTTCTGGATAAACCATGGGCCGCTGAACCGTTTATGCTGCAGCCCATTGTGAGTTAAACATCCCAACAACAATCGATCAGTTGGGGAACAGAGTAATCCTGTATAGATTCACCTACACCTCCTATGAGATGAGGGTATGAGACCTCATCTTGATGGATTTAATTCTGGTAAGAAATGGAGATGGAGAAAAGATAGGAAGATAGATAGGAAGGAGAGTGGAGGGAAAGTAAATAGAAAAAATTGTAAAAGAACCGAAGAAGTTCCTGTAGAGTGTCTTTTTATTTCTATCATCTTTTCTTAAAACTGAATGCATGCCATTTTTCTCCTTTTCTATTTCTTCATGCTTCTTTTTTCCTCCTGCCTACTTCCATTTTTCTTGCTTTCTTCCTTTCTTTCTTTCCTCCCTTTCTTTATGTAAACAAGCCTGCACAACTGAGGTTAATAAACGTCAGTGCTCTTCATTAGCATCTAACCGTCAGAACCATTAGAACCTGAAGAAGCCTTATCAGTGTTTTCCCTCATTCCTGCTGATATCAGCTGCTAGTCTGGTCCTCCCGCACACACACACACATTGTTATCTCTGCTATCTGGTGTTGTTTAGCCAACTCAAAGCTAATCCACTGTGAACCCACTCCCTGGATTGAGCTCAGCAGTTTGCAAACAGATTTGGAGAACACACACACACACACACAGAGTCAAAGAGTTTGGCCCTGGAGCAGAAAACATCACGCTCCAATAATGTGATGCTGAGGCAAAACTGTGGTACAGTAGTGTTGCATTCATATAAATGTGCATCACAGCACAGCGAAGAAGGAGCATGAGGATATTTAGTACTGTCTGCATGTGATAGCTGTCTGATCTCTGCTGCAGTGAACCCATTGTCCTGACAACACACACAACTGCCAAAACATGCCTGTTAGAACCAGTCAGTCAATCCTTTATCCAGCCTTTTTAAGATTATGTCCATGACTGATTCACACAGTTACACTACTGGTTGGCCAGCTGAGGTTTGAGCTTTTTCCTTTGGCTGTTGCTTCAAAATAATTTGGTGCAAACAGTTATGGCGAGGGAAAGGGTATCATCGCAAGTTCACTAAAAGCTGTAGTGTGTAACATTTTAATATGAACAAATGTCTGTTACAATAATGCCATTGTTAAATGAGTTGACACGACGCTAATTAAACTTATAAGCCACACACAAGTCTGTCTGCATTTCGCAGTATAGCAGCTATTTTCTTTTTGTGTCTGTGGTGAACTTCTCGCACTGCATAAAGACTGGCCCATTTTACATCACGAGGCTGAAGAAGCACACAGCGCAAATAAAGTGAGGCAGCTTTTTACAACAGCACTGTATTTGAAAACACCTAGATTCTGAGGAGGATTGTACTCCAAAAACTATACCTTGACTTGACGTAGGACTTCACACTATATTTTTATTTTAATCACAATTGCAGTTTCAGATTCTCCCACACGTGATATTAAAAATGTAAGTAAGTAATGCTACATTAAAAAATAGATATACAACATATAACTTATAACAAACCGAAGTACTGTAGAAACACACACAGCATGATGTGACATGGAATAAGCATATTTGTGCCACTCGTGCACTAGGTACAAAAATTACCGAAAGTAAAAATATCTCAGCTTACTGTTGACGCTGGCACACAAATGCTCAGTAGTCATGTGATCTTCAGGTTGGCGAGGATAGACAGTGTACGGGTTATTTCTGATGCAGAGCTAAATCCCTTGTCTGGATGTATTAGTGTGGAAGAAGAATGGATCAGTACACGCCACAGGGCTAAATTCACACCTGTGGGAAACTGTGCCAATTTGCATGAGGAGTTTTTTTTTGCCTGGTTACCTTACAGCTGAATGGTCACTTGCCAACAAGTCTGCATAAACATGCTGATTTACTCTTTAAAGCATAAAAATAGCCTCACTCTAGAATTCCCCACTTCCTTAATGCATTTGAGTAGTTGGCTCATTTCCTCTATGAACTTGTTTCCACTTTTTTATAACAATGATTTTTGTTTTTTTTTTCTTTTGGCAGTTTTAACAAGCAAGAATGTTTAGAAAAAAATCCCTCTTTCAATTTAAGCTCAGTTTTCAAGACTGTTGCTTTTTCTAAGAAGGAGAGATTATTTTAAGACTTAGACTTGACTTTGTGACTCAAAAGGAATATGGATGTTTTTGCAGAGGGAGCAGCCCCTTTGAAATGACTTTCAGTTCTTAGGTTCCCTTGCATGCTGACTGGTCTATACACTAACACTTTCTCTCTCTGTGTCTCTCTCTGTATGTGTGTCTTTCCCAGGAGACCTGGTTAGATAAGAATGCCTGGGCTATAAAAGCAACAAGGAGCCTGGGGAGAAGAGACTGACACGCAGAAACATTCAGTAAGTGTAAAGTACGGAGGCTCAAAAATCAGAATGTGCTGTTCTGTAGCGATGAAAACACACACAAAGATGTGGGTGACAAACACAGACAACCCATTTTCTTTCTCTAGTCTGATCTTTCGTCTTCCCGTCTCCTCCTCCTCCTCCTCCTCCTCTCTTCTTGAAAGTTTCTATTTGTGGAATCCCTCAAGGCCTCTGCGTCGCTTTGGTTTTATTATTATTGCGCAGTCAGTCTGGGCCAGTGTGAGCTGTTTGGCTGCTTCATCTCTCAAACTCACTTTCACATATGTAAGTTGTCATCAGAAAAGTGGTGAGTCCACCTGTTCTGTCTGTGAGCCAACAGTCTGCTATTACTGTACACACAGCTCCACACCGTTGACTCCGTGTTGTGCAACAAACAGACCTCGCTCCCAACTGCTTTGCTTGCGTTTGCAATTGTTTGAGTTGGGAATCTCACGTGCGATGCTGCAGTCGTTAAATTAATGAGCAAGAACTCATCCATTCTGCAGCACTTTGGGGAAGCACTTTCTAAACATAAGCCAGAAGCAGAGTGAGAATTCTCCTTTTTAACAACTGTTTTAGTGCATTGTAAAATATTAATTCTGTCACATGGGACACTCACCTTAGATTCCATCTTGGTCATAGAGTGACTGAGTGCTATTTCTCTGTCGTTATCATTATCAGTGCTGAAGGTTTAGCATTTCCCTAAACAATATTATGAGCTGATTAAAACTGGTGATAAGTGAAAATATTTATCAGCTCTTAATTGTTTTTTCTTGCTGCAGTTAGAGACACAATAGAATCAGAGTGTCAGACAATGACTGATTATTCTTGGAGTTATTGCAAAAAAAGTGTCATTCTGATTTTTACTCCAGATAGGTTGTGGCAGTGCTATCTCTAGTTTCTCCCAGTAGCTTTTGGGCATCTTTTTTTTCATAACTGTATGGAGTTGCAAGGACACTATGGTACATTTCCACTATACAGTTCTAGCACGACTGGGCTCGGCATGGCTTGACCCTACTGTTTTTTTTTTTTTTTGGCTTTTCCATTAGGGATAGTATCTGGTACCTGATACTATTTTTAGTACCTGCTCCCGTGAGGTTCCATTCGAGCTGAGTCGAGCTCAGCCTAACCTCAAAATAGGTCTTCATCTTAAAATGTAGGAATTAACATTATAGAGACTTGTTTTTTGTCCCCGTCAGGAAGACAACTCCCCACAATATGACTGTGTAAACAAATTTAAGTCCCCACAACATAAGGAATATCAGGTACACACACAGATGAGGACTGAGCCCAAAGAACTCAATGACAGGCAGCCTGTCTCAACATTTTCCTGTCATGGCACTATCACCGCTACATCCCCAGCTCAAGATTTGACCAACACCCAGACACTAATGAATGCAATAAACCCTGGGCTTTGCTAGAGAATGACCCGTGTGTTTGTGGCAGTGTGACATGCACACACACACACACACACACACCTCCTCAGACAGCTGACTGATTACGCATCATAACACAGCTGATTTGCCCAGTGGGTTGACACTCTCTGTCCACTTCAATCATATTACTCTTCCCAGCCAACCTAGTAGTGTGTTTATTTGTGCCTGAGTTTTTACATGCTCTGGGTTAATCAAGATCACAGTTTCCCAATTTGGGGTCTGTGCCATCTGTGCCCGTCTGTCAGCCAGTTGCTGGGAATTTCTGACCCAACGGCTCCCAAAGATTAGCTGCAGTTCACTTTCTGACCACACTTTTATATGGGGGGTCAAAGGGGGCACTGATGAGTTCCTAGCTCTGGCTGTCAGCAGGCTCATGGCATGAGTGAGGAGCAGAGGTTATGATTGGGTGATGTAGTGTCAGGCAGTGGCACATGGATAAAAGAAAATTCAAAAACAGTTAGAAATAAATCAATTATTTTTTCATTTAAATTAATTCTTCCACAGTGCGCCTTATCTGTAGACAGAGAGTGGCAGTTTTAAAAGAACAAAACATTTGTCGTCATTAAGAATTGTCATTAAAAGAATTCCCTCTGGTTTCATTATTTTATGATGAATCTAATTTTATATTTAGTACATTCGAACTTCTTACACACGCTGGACCATATCCAAGTGTTTTCAACTTCTACCAAAGCACCTTTAGTCACATAGTCTCCTTTTCATTATATTTATATTACATTATATATTTCTACCTCTTTAATAACACATATGGATCTGTCATCTTATGAAATTAATAAAGCTACTGTAAACATCAAAAAGATGTGTTTAATTGCTTTAAACATTTACATTTGAGTTAAATGATAATCTTATAAAAAATATGACACATTTCAATAAAATGTAAAGTGATGTTTGTTTTTGGCCCACAGCCCACCTATATAATTCAATTTGGCCCATTATAGGGAAGAATTTGGGTGATCTAGATAGTGTTGTTATACTGTGGCTCTCTCAGCAAAATAATTTGTCACTACTTGTGAAGTGTTCAGCGAAGTAAAAAAAAAAAAAAAAAAAAGGAGCTGAGGACAACAGAATAGAAGAAAAGTGTGTCATGCATTTAATTGAAGAAGTTTTGGTTTTTCTGAAATAGAAGCCATGCTGGGAAGTACTTGGAAAGTTCTGTGAGAGCTTTGACAGAGCACTCTAAGATTTACATACATCTGTACTCATAAATAGTATTGTGCCTGAGGCTGTTTGAGCCATTCTGGTGATATACTGCGGCTTACAGTCCAAATAAATTCTCTGCAAAACTTCCAAACAAACACTTTTTTTGGAGCTTCACATGCTGAATATCTCTAAAACCAAACTTGGCCCCATCACAGCGGATTCTTCGTGACCTCTGGAGCACAGAAAACCTAAACTCTCAGGGAAAAAAAGCTGCTTGTTTGCCTGTAAACTCCCTATTAAAAAGATCTGTGGGCTCAAACCACACTCCTCTGCCACTGTCAGATGGCTGTTGTTTGTGATGGCAGAGGCACAGCATGAAAGGGTCTGGGGGTTTAAGGCAGCTACTAGTTTGGATGTCATTTGAGAGGGACATTAAGACATAAAAAAAATACTGCAGGAAAAACATGCAAAACTTGAAAGCCAACATGAAACACACCCTGTAGTTATGATGAAATTGTAAGAGTTACTGTAGAGGAACCATGCACACAGGCAGAGATGTATGTGCAGAAGTACGATATATGCCAGATGGAACCAGACAGACACACATACACACTCACTCACTCTGAGTCCAGTCTGTGCTATTTCAGGAGATGGGGAAGAAAACAGTCTGACTTGGCAAATGTACATATGTGTACTAGTATAAGCAGTGGGTCCCTGTACATATGGGGAAGTATAGGGTCTGGCACATGTTTAGTGTGGTGACCCACTTTTCTTTGCATCTGGACCTGATAAGTCCACTCTCTTGCAGAAATGGGAAAGAGGTTTAGACAGTGACATCTCTATCTGTCTCTATCTGGACTGACTTTGAAACTTGGCAGCAGTGTTCCAGAGTTTCCTACTTAATCAGACAGAAGGGAACGTGCCATGTGAAATGAGGACCATACTCTTTGCCATCATATATAGAATCATGCGCATATATTACAGCATGTACTTTCAAAGCTGCTCTTGTTTCTGTGTTTTAAGTGGATGGTTTATATTTCATATGGATTGACCAGAGAGCTGGTTCAAGGCATGCAGAAAGACATTTCACCATTGTTTGGTTTCGAGTGGATTGAGGTGACGTGCTGTCATTTCTTTACTCACACAAGCCATTTATTCTGCAAATCAAGTTGTTTTTAAAGGTGCACTCCCTGATTTGGTCTTAGCTCCTAGCAATACCTTCATTTCTTAAAGCTGCAGTGCATAACTTTTGGTGATTTTTGTTGTTGATGTTATTATTCTGCCCAGTCTGGGATTTGTAAACAGAAAAAATGTAACGTTATTTGTATGCAGCTTCCTTCATCTAAACATAGGTTCTGTCACTCATTATACGTACATATGTATATACTGTATATGTATATGTACTTGATATACATATGTATATACTGTATATTTTTTTTTTTTTTATATTTTTATATTTCTGTATTTGTTTTATTTTACTTGCTCTTCCATTGCCTCTTGCTACCTTGCCTTTTTGCTACTGTAAATGTGTGTTTCCCCCTATCTATCTATCTATCTATCTATCTATCTATCTATCTATCTATCTATCTATCTATCTATCTATCTATCTATCTATCTATCTATCTATCTATCAGACCTGAGTGGGGGAGCATTGGTGTGTATGCTGCAGCAGCACTGGGGCGAGTGGGGAAAGAGGCATTTATTCTGTCAAACAGCTGAATAATGTGGTTTTATGAGCAGTAGAATTCACGTCAAACTTTTTGTGGGTTTGTGGGCCATGCCTTTTGTGTTTTTACAGCTGTTTGCAGTCATCTCACTTTACTAGAGCAATGTTGCTGTTGCTTTCTGCTGTTTTGACATTAAACAGATCACTGCATGCAGCATGAATGTCACCAGGTGACATGAGATCTAAACACTGCTATACTAAGAAACACAGAGAGTTTTGCGGACCTAATCAACATCGTGTGAACTCATGTGGCAGTGGTTTGATTATAACAGACATTTGTTTATAATTAAAAGTTACACACTACAGTTTTATTGGTGGTTACTCTCAGAGTTAAAATGGGAACACAGTGGCATAGGGAAATAAATTCATGAATACTCACAAAATGGGTGGTACTGGGAGCTTGGTGACAAAGTTACTTCCAGGTTGTGAAGTGGCTTCACGCTACTGTGGTGGATTTTATTTGTGGCAAAATGAGTAAGGAATATGAGGGAAGTGCTCTCTGTGTTTGACAAAACAGTCTCAAATTTATATTAACTTACTCACAGATGCTGTTTGCTATGTTGTCATCTCATTTATATATAAGTTATGACATACTAATTTATATAAGTATACATAGTTTGCTAATAGAAACTGCTGTGTACAAGGTCAAGAATTTTGGCATCTAAATCTTTTGGCATTGCTCAGCCTTTGGCAGAGAAATATCATATAAAGATTTCAAAGCCCAACTTCTTTGACTCTTTACTTTTCTTAGTTCTCCAAAGGTCAGCAATGTGAAGACAGATGGTAAACAATGAAAAAGAAGTGTTCTTTTCCATGACTTTGCTGCAAAAAAAAAAAAAAAAAAAAAAATCAGCTGACAGAAAAATGCTATATTCTATTGACATAAAACAAATTTGTTGCAGAGTTTCCCACTTAAATATGCTGGCACAACAGAGGCAAACATCCCTCGGTGTAACTTAGGAGTAGTTGAACAATTTGATTTAAATATGTTTGAGTTCCTGCATTATAAAACTGAGATTCTTTAAAAGGTGTATTATGTCTGGACCCATTCCAACTCTTTACAAAAGCCCCAAACATTTTAGTTAACTCCTCAGTTTCACCACTGGTTAAATAAACTACTGTTCTGCTGCAGGATATGACTTTTCTGGACTAATCAAGCCATGACAGAGTACATTTTTACACCCGGAGTACAGTATGTGTTTGCAGCAAAATCAACAGTAAAAATGATTCTACAGTAAAACAGCTTACTTGAGGTTGGCCAGTCAGAGTCATGATAAAATATGCACAGAATATCATACACTTTCTGCAGTGGTACTCCTTGGTCTAGACTTCCATCCCTTTGACGATGGAATCAGTGATTTGAGCACTATTATGGCCTTTCATATTAAGAAATGCTGTTCTTTGCATGGAAATGACCATTCACACAGTGTCCTGTCATATATTTGTTTCATAAATGATGACCATTGAGTGTACTCTTGTGTGTAAATATACTGTAAAAAATCTTGAACTGGCAAGCAGTTATATGCTGTAACCATTTTAGTGGATGCAGTGAATTCCTAAAGTCTCTTCTAGTTGCCTGGCAACCTCATCCTTTATTCTGCTCATAAAACTACAACTTACTGTTTTGGCATTTGTGTTCATTAACTGGGCATCTGTACTCATGGAAAACATGATTTCAGGATTGATTACAACTGAAATTATTTAACCACCACCAGATATTTACTGTGGATGATAAATGTCAGCGTATCCTCTGTGGCTGACTATTTGTGCGAACTGTGTAGAAGGCTTCAACTAACAATGTTTTTTGTGATTGCCACAAATCTTCGCAGTCTTAGCTCCTCTAACATGTTCACACACACATAACTCAGGGGTTAGTCCCTCACAGATGAACTGTGAGGACTGACACTTCACAATAAATCACATTGGCTTTAGAAAAGAAACTAAACTAACCCTTTAAACGCCCGGACCCAGACCAGTTATCACATCAAAATTTCTGAGTCGCTGACCTTCCCAGGATACAATGACCCTGTTGTTTTTAACTGTATCTTCTATTGTACTTGCCTTTTCTTTCCAATTCCCTCGGGCCTATTGACATTCACCTCAGGATAAAGACATTGTTAGTGTGACTGAGGAATGTTGCTTTAGAAAAAGACTTTTGCTGCCACATGAGGTCCCATAGGAGCCACGCGTTAGACTGATCTATCTGCTTTACTATTGGTATTGATCCCTATTTAGTGTCAATGCCTGCACTGGGGAGTAATGATCAGGCACAGCCGGTCAGACACATGTCTAGCACACACAGTTAGTATAAGCATGGAAGGGGAAGCAGAGAGAACATACACACACCATATATACCATATATACTGTATATATATACACACACGTCTGTGTACACTCACACCTGGTACAAACTGTTCTACTCCTGCCGCACTGCAGAGCCTCTGCTGCTCACACGCACAAGCTGAGGCGAGCTGATACAGCTGCAACAACCAAGAGGGAGATGCCATACACGCACGCTCCTCCTCTCCTCTCCTCTCCTCTCCTCTCCTCTCCTCTGCCTCCACCTCCCTATCTGCCAGAGCAGACATAGGCGGGCAGCCAGAGACACACTAATCCTCCCGCAGTGCGAGACATTTGTGGCGGCACATGATGAAAATCAAGCTGAACTGAAAGAGAAATAGAGGAGGAGGAGGATGAAATGAGGGACGAGTCAGAAGGGGTAAAAGTGAAGTGAGGATAGATATTAATAAAACCATGAGGATTAATGTTTTTTTTTAATTGAGTTCACAGAAATCCCAAAAAGATTTTTTTTTGAAAATTTCTATAATTTTTCATCCCTTCCTAAACTGTGCCACTGTTACTTGTACTCCTTTTGCTTTATAAATAT
This sequence comes from Brachirus orientalis, assembly GCA_016785285.1. Lineage (NCBI taxonomy): Eukaryota > Metazoa > Chordata > Actinopteri > Pleuronectiformes > Soleidae > Brachirus > Brachirus orientalis. Next base: position 761,850 of record JAFBJR010000434.1, read on the forward strand.
TTCTATTTTGCCAAACCTTTTGCCTTCTTATCAGTCTCAGTTATTCTTGCCCATCCTCTCTCACTTTCCCTCTCTCTTCCTCTGCACCCTCCACCCCCATTCAACATCCCTCTCTCTCTCTCACTCTCTCTCTCTCTCTCTCTCTCTCTCTCTCTCTCTCTCTCTCTCTCTCTCTCTCTCTCTCTCTCTCTCTCCCCCCGTGTGACTGAGGCTGATGTAGGTCAGTGCGTCTGGAGCTTGTCTGCTGCTGTAGCATGAGCGTCTGAGCCTGGTCCTCATCGACCCCTGCAGCGGCTGCCTCTGTGCCCGCACTGAGGACACCACTCCCTGGGCTACGTGAGGACAGAGCGACCCTGCCTGACCTGATCTGCCTGGAGGAAGATGCACATGCAATAGAGGAGCACAGAGGAGGGATGGCAGGGGGGTGGGGTTGCAGAGTGATGTAGGGTGGCTGTGTACTATTGGAAGCTTAGTCAGCGTATGTTCTTTGCATGTAGGTCTAATACATAGTTGTATGTTTGCAGGGAGAGACCCGATGGAAGGTAAACTGCGTTGAAGTCGTCCCTCTCTTTGGTGATACGCAGCGCTGCAGAGAAATTTTTTAGGCGACAATTTCATGCAGTGTTGCCTCTGCACCCTTCTCCTCATAATTTCTGCTTTTTCCCCCTCCACTCACTGTCTAACTTCTTTGTGATGCTTTATGTTTCTTTCCCAGACTTGATGAATCCATGTCTGCAGCCATCGTTTCGGCGTAGCGACCCAGCAAACTCCAAAGTCACATACGACTTCCGTTTCCCAGATATCTGAGAGTAAAAACTCGTCGTTCTAGTCTTTCTTCTTTTGCAGTATATATCCAATCAAATGCAGCAGATCATGGATCCAATTCTGAAAGACATCCACATCCTAAAATGCTATAATGTCGAAAAGTGTCTCACCGTCTTCTGTCCATCCGTTTGTTGAATGCAATTTTGATGGAAGCCAACAAGCGCAAGGACCGTGACTTTTGCAAAAGAGCTAAAAGCTGTGCTGATGACTTCTCTATCTCCTGATTCTTCTCTCCTTTCTTATTCTTCCCCCCTCGTCTTCTGCTCTCTGTGATTCTGTGATCCTTACTACTCCTCTGCCTTTTAGACAATGCCCCCAAAAAACGATCGTTGCATCAGAGTGTCTGAATGTAGTAGAGTGCAGCTGTGAGTGGCTGAGTGTGTGTGAGCGAGTGTATGTACGTTTGTGAGTGAGTTTGGTGCATGTGTGTCTGTGCCAGAGTGTGTGTCTGCGCTCTCAATTTGACTCTGCAGCACGTCTGGGTCCTGCAGCAGTACGCTGGTACTTAGCTGCCTCTGTCTGTCTCGCCGCGAGTTTGTGTGTGCTTGTTCATCAGTGTCTGTTGAGTGTGTTTTCATGTGAGTTTCTTCTGCATCGCCATGACACAGCAGTCAGCTGATCTGCCTCCCCACTCTCCACAGTGAAGGATAATGGGAGTTCCTGGGGCGTGGCATCGCTGGCCTGACCGCACCTCCATCTTGCACTTATTCATTGGTTTACCGCTTCGCTTTTTTTCTTCTTCAACTGAATCCTCTAGATTGCAGCACATGATAAGTGAAGCTTCCAAAAATGTCATTGCTCATCAACTTATTTTTAACGGCTGCCTCCTTTTTTTTTTATTCCTACTGTCAACTCTAATTTGGTCATGCTCTACTCTCAAGGACGCTCTCTGTTTTTGCCTTTGCATTCTGGTGACACTTGTTTTTCTTGTACTGTTGCTTTTAGTGCATCGCCTGGATTGTATGATAGAAGGAAGGACATAGAGCTCAAGGAAGCAAGGAAAATTTATTTTTTCTATATCCGTGTCTGTAAGCTTGAGTATCAAATGTAAAGATGGAAACAGAGTAAGAAGAGTTTTAGCCATCGAGAGAGTATATCGTACATCTGAGGCATTCAAAATTGCACCTTCGCTGTAGTGGAATCCAACACAACAGCATTTCACAATGCCTCGGAAATTCTAAAAGAAGTTAAATAATTTCTAATTTTTTAGGTTGTTGTATTTGACTGTTATTTTGTGCACTTGCATATTTGTAGTCTATGATTGAAAGGTGGAAATACATAAAAAAGACTTTCTGTCCTCACAGTTTTCAGCCCCAATTGTCACAGTTTAGGGAGGAATGTAATATAACAAAGAAGTAGTAGGTACTGTATGTTCTGCTGCAACTTAAAAATAACTGGCCTGGTTGGTGTTGTGTGTTGTGTAAGGGCTGAACAGCAGTAGGTGGGTGACATTGTGAGGTGGCCACCTACACTGTCTACCACATCAACACAAAATACAGAGAGCACAAGTGCAATGTGGATGAGTTGAGCAGAAGGCAGAGACGTGTGTGTGTGTGTATGAAAAGCAATGCCTAGTCTTCATTTTTTGGATTTCTTTTTAACTGCTGCGTAGAAGGGTTGGACTTCCCACTGGTTTTAAAACTTTTCAGTCCCTGGAAAAACTCCAGTTCAATTTAGGTTTAACATACACACACATACACACACAAAGGCCTCATTGTGTTTGACTGCAGATGACGAGCAACCAGGTCAAAGAGGCACGTCATTCTTAGGCGGTTGCAAAAGGCAAGTACATGGTAATGAGTGCCTCTGTTTGACTTCACGCAGAGACACACACACTCCTTGTGTCTTCCATTTCCATCTCTTTGCTATATTATTGGATTTCCTAATTTACCCCCTCGCTATTATGACACACTCTGACGTCTGTGTCCCCTTTTGTCAGTCCAATTTACAGCAGCCTCGCTTTCATAATAAACCCAACTCCCTGCAAAGAGGCACAGTTACAGGCACACACAGCCACACACTGAACGCTAATTTAGCCTGCAGTTTGGGTTAGCCTGACATATTGGGTTAATGTTTATGTTTTTAATGTTTATTAAAAATCGCATATTAAACAGTGTGCCAGTCAGATCTGGAATAATGGAGACCCCTACCTCGCTGCACCTGCCGTTAATTTGATTTTAATGTTATTGTTTTCTGAAACCCTCAAAATCACTTTGCTGCTGCAGCAGTTCATGAAGTGTTTTAGTCTCCCAATGTTAGCGATATGCACAGATTTTTCCCACTGTGGTTTATTATCAACCCACTGTCTATTTTTTTTTTTATGTTAATTCATAAAAATACTTATTCCAAGCATGGGCTGCATATAAAAAAAGGACATTGTCTTCTAGTTGCAAATCAAATTGACATTTTGAAGCCTCAAGATTCAAGATTTAACAGGCACCATGACAGTTTTTGCAACAGGAAGTTCATAGATGTCACCTGCACCCAGACTCCTATCATGTTACTTTGGTGTCCACTAATATGTCCTCTACTTAATTGTCTATTTACTCTAAATGGAAACATAATTTATAAAACTGAAACCATGTTCTATTGAAGAAGACCTGAAACTAGTGATTGAGACCATTAACATTTTAAGTGAAAAATAGGCTAATTTCCCCGTAGACCACAATTCATGGTAGTTCTTTTTGCAACAAGCAGAGGCGCCCCCTGGAGGCTAACTGCTACTTCCGTCCTATTTCATGGGCTTCATTTTTCAAACTAGACTATGAACTATGTTCATTTTTCTATACAATCTAGGAGAAACATCAATGTCTGCATGTCATCCTCGTTAAAGCCCACGCCAGCTTAATTCAAGTTTGTACCTCACACACTTTAAAGAAGTCACTCTAAGAGCCCCAGCTTCCCCCAGCACTCTCTCATAATGATATTATCCCTCTAGGCGTCAACAATTCTGAGACAAAGCGCAGGTGTATTTGGGGGTAAACATGTGAAGATGACAGAATGATGGGCCAGTGTGTGATGGGACTCAGTGTCCCACCACTACATCTGCCAGTGACAGAGGGGAAAGCTACCTGACAGCTGCTTCTCACACGTCAGATAAGATTACAGGTATATATACCTGCTCCACCTGTTTAAACAGTCCTGTGTTGATGTCAGTGTGTGTGTTAAGGGTGGGTATGGAGATAGGATAAGATAGCCAACTAATCCAGTGGCAGGTGCATGCTTGTAATTGAGGCAGCTCAAGGTATAGAGTGATAAAAGAGCTCATTATTATTTATGTGTTTGATTTATGTAAGCACGGGGGGCAAAGAGGTTGAGTTGTGAAATTTTAAAGAGTTCACAAGGTTTTTTTTTTTTTTTTTTTTTTTTTTGAATCTGTCATAAATTAAGAATACACGTTGTGACTGCATAGCTGATGTGATGTTAGATCTAATCAGAGCTTTCTCCTTGGAAAACCATTCACCCACACTTTATTTATCACCGCCCCCGTGTCGTGAAGGTGGTGTGGAAAAACCTTCACCGCCAGCTTATGACATCACATCACCTGCATGATTCAGTGATGGCACCTCACACTAGCAGGAGCAGCCGATCATAGGACGGAGATAAATCTTCTGTACATGTTAACACACAAGCACATGCATATGTATACACAAGGTACACCTCATCTGCTCCCTTTGGCTCTAGCCTGACATCTAGCGACACAGGCGGTAATGTGATCCCCCTTGATGTGAGCATGTTACCATTGGGCTGTGAAGGAGGAGGAATCTGTGCACTGGTCTGTGTGTGTGATATAACTCTACCCATTTTTACATTAGTTCTAGTTTTCACCTCCGTGTTTTGAAATGAGGCCCTCCCTGCTGCATCATTGAACTACTATCACCTCATTTGTTTACACTGCTTGTTGTGACGTAATGGTGCGAGGGTTTTTAAATGACAGGTTGGGTTGAGCTACTGTGTGTTTGGGTGGGTTTATCCCTGCGCTGTGTACCCGCTCACCTCACCACAATCTGACTAACACAACATATTGTGGCTGTTTTTGTGTTTTCTCAGCATTTCCTTGTCTAAATTTAGCCTCTGCTCATCCCCCATGAAACTAATGTGGGCTCTAAGTATATCCCGCCATACTCCCCCCCTGTAGCAGGGGAAAAGGACTCTGTGTTCCTTTAAACACACACACAACAAAACACTTAAATGTGTAGCACACACATACACTCACACACACACAGAGGAGAGAGAGAGAGAAAAAAAGAGAGAGAGAGAGAGAGAGCAAGTCTTTCTTCCAGTGGAGTCTGACAGGAATGAGGTCAGACACACTGATCCTCGTTGCACATTATTGTTATTATTATTACCCTTTTTTTTTATTCAGCCAATGGGAGCTCAGGTGGGAGTGGCTTAAAAGAAAAATCACGATGGAGACAGACGCTGATTGGCTTTTGTATCTTGGTTGAGGCTATATAACGGCGAAGTTCTCGTCGTTGTGTTTACAGTAATATTACAGAGCGCAAAGGAAACAGGGAGACTATGAGAAAACGCAGCTGCTTCATTCAACCACATGGTTCCTCAACCGCACAGACAAGCTGCGCTGCAGACAGCCAGGTTCACTTAAAGGACTTGCACTGCTGTTTCTCACAACGGCGCGTTTCCAGTTTTGCAGGGCGAGTTTTTAGCCGCACAGGCAGTTGAAAGTTGCTGTTTAACAGATTTTTTCTTTTGCTCACGTGAATTAATAGTTGTGAGATCAAGAGTCTACAAGGCGGACTGAACTGAACATAGAAAAAAAGAGACTTAGGTGAACTTTTTTCTCAGAGCTGATCTGTCTCTGAAGCCTTCACTCAGCACTAGAGAGTTTATATTTTCACTTGAAGTTTGTGAAACCCAACGGTCAGCAGAGGAGGAGAGGATGGTGCAGCACATGAGCCAGGCAGAGAGCGCACACGCTCACTCCCCCGGCGGGGACTCCACGGACACGGGAGAGATGGACCTCGAGATGGATGCGTCTCCGACCCCCGCGTCTCCCTCATCCGGGGAGCGGAGCGACTTGGCGTGGTGCAAGACCCCGACCGGGCACATCAAGAGACCCATGAACGCGTTCATGGTGTGGTCACAGATCGAGAGGAGGAAGATCATGGAGCAGTCGCCGGACATGCACAACGCGGAGATCTCCAAGAGACTGGGGAAGCGCTGGAAGCTGCTCAAAGACACAGACAAGATCCCGTTCATCCGCGAGGCGGAGCGGCTCAGACTCAAACACATGGCAGACTACCCAGACTACAAGTACCGGCCCAGGAAGAAGGTGAAATCGGGGAGCGGAGCGAATAAGCAGGCGGAGCGCGCGGAGAAGAGCGGTGAGCGCAGCGCCAAAGCCGGTGCAAAAAGAAGCCCCGCGTCCAAAGGAGTGAGCAGGACACACAGGCAGGGGAGCGTGAAGAGCGCTGGGGGACTGCAAGACCACGCGTCTCCCGGTGATCACCAGTCGCTCTTCAAATCCAGGCCAGTGTCTGGGGCAAGGCAGATACCGGAGAAGCGCACAGTAGAGGCGAGGCGCAGCCACTTGTTCAGCGGGGCAGGCAGCCTGGAGAGCGGGCCTCCCTCTGTCGGAGTCCCGGCCAGTCCCACACTGAGCAGCTCAGCAGAGTCCAGCGACCCGCTCAGCCTGTACGAGGAGCAGAGCCCCGCAACCAGCGAGTCCTCGTCACACACCGCGCGCCTCAGGTACACACGCGCCTCCTCCCCGACACCTTCGGCCTCTCACTCGTCCTCGTCTGTGTCATCATCATCAGATGAAGAGTTTGAAGACGAGCGGGTCGACCTGAACTCAAGTCCCGGCTTTGAGAGCATGTCCCTGGGTGGCATGGGCTTCTCTGACACAGAGCTGGACCGGGACTTGGACTGGAGCTTCGGAGAGTGCGGCGCGGGATCTCACTTCGACTTTCCCGACTACTGCACGCCGGAAGTGAGTGAGATGATCTCAGGAGACTGGCTGGAGTCCACTATCTCCAACCTGGTGTTCACCTACTGACCTGAACACTGACCACGGTGGAGAGGAATCGCGACGCTCCACGTACATTTTCGAGCAGTTCACACCCCTCTGACAGGCGCGTGAGTCCATACCTGAATATTGCCGCCATTCTTTCACTAAATAAGGGAGAGTGAAGACAGGAAGGAAAAAAAGGCCTGTGTGCGCGTTGAAGCTGCAGGAACGCGCCGCTCACAGACTTGGACAGCGCGCGGTGCGCCTGAACGGGAACGCGCAAACGGGGAGGGGGGTGCTTAGTTTGCATCGGGACACAGGAGGAGTGAATGTAAGCAGAGAGAGCAGTGGAACACACCAACTTCAGCTCAACTGTTCAACCTGATCCACAGAGGATCCACGAAGATTGAGACTGAATTTCGAATCTTTATGTTCCCGTAATAGGTTTAGTTTAAGGTATAACCAGTTGACATTGACCATCAAGTTGCTATTCAGGTGCGGTTTTTTTTATCCCAATCTCGAAATAGTTTCAATATCAACACGCATGCCCTCCTGAGATGAGGAGGATTTGTTTGTGGTTATGCGTAAAAATCTCATTGCTGCGTAATTACGCAATTTGTGTGCCCACAGGACACAATTCACTATCACCAGCTTCTCTTTCAACGGCAGGACTTTTAAAAAAACAAAGACTGACTCAAACTTTCAGAAACCCTTTTTCTGAACTTTTTAAAACACTCAGTGCACAATTCAGGACCAATGTTTCCCCCGACGCGCATCCTTTCTGCCTAGTGCTTCAACTTTGTAGTTCCTCTGTGTCAGACGACGTTTTTATATTGATGTATTTATACTGGCCAAACTTTTTTATACATAGAAGTATTGTTCTCGTACAGGTCTCATTTGTGTTTGTGCACATACACCTGTCTGTATCCTGCGCGGAAGGGCTAGAAGTGTGTCTTATTTAAAAAAAAATGTCTGACTTCTCTCACTTTTAGGGAGATTTGAGTGTGTCATGATTTTCTACTTGTATTTTTGTACAAAATCTATAGAAAGGGGGTTTTCCGGCGAGTGGGTAACCTACAACATTGTTGTTTAGATCTACATTGGTGTTTAGATGTGCAGAGATGGGGAGGGGGGTTTGTTTGGCACAATCTGACCTCACACAGTGTTTACAGTATTTACCCACATGCTTCTTAATGGCACAGTGACTCCAGTTTCACCAGCCAAGTAAACAAAGCACCACTGAGGCTCCCAGTCTGAGTGGTGACTATGTTTCCAGTACATATAGCCCTAAAGAAAACAAGTGAAAGAACCCAGAGAGTCACTGTTTGGATAGAGCTAATACCTCTGTGTGCTTTTTTTTAAATCAAGATAAGTTTTATTTGAACCACTGGATAGAATTTCACATTCATTCCACTTTGCCTAAACCTCAGAGGGAGGGAGATGTTTGAAGTGCTTCATCTGTTATTGCGCAAATTGCATTAAGAAAAAAAAAGTATTTAACCTTTCTGTACCTGTTGGCTAAGTATAGCAGGCTAATTGTTTTCCTATATTATGGCATGGCAAATAGCATTTGTATTTCAGATTCAGGTATATGTAGCTATAGCTGTTGTGTTTAAGATTTTTAAAAGAATAATAACATGAAGATATTTATGTAAACTGACTGTACTATAAGCAAAGATTGTGTGTTTTATGTATGATGATGATGAACAACGACAGGCACTAGGACAGCCATCTTTGGACATTATTATGTTGAAGATGATTGATGTCCGGGATTTTTTTTTTTAAATTTTATTTTATTTTATTTTTGTTTTTTACATCTTTTGTAACAACCCTTTTCTTTTTTTCATTTGTGCAATATGCTGTGTATGATCATGTTTTGTCCAATCATGCCAATATCAATTCATGTTACTTGCTAGAAACCAGCCAATGTTTGGGTCAATCACTGCCTCTCAGACCTCTGTACAGATTGTTGTTTTTTTGTTTTTTTTTTAAATTTGTTTTTCCTTTTCTTTTGAGAAGGAAATAAAATCAGCTGGAACTGAAAAGCACACAATGTTTTTCTTGTTTGTGTTTTTTTTATTATTTTATTACCTTGGCATATAGACAAGCTGAGTTAAACACTAATGTACTTTTTATTTAGTGTTTGCTAAAGATACACCTGAAACCATCTCACTTATTTTCAAAACGTGAAAACTTGCTGAGCAAAAGGTAAAGCATCATTATTGCATTCTGTGGCTGATCCTTATTCAAAAGCAGATGTTGGATGTTTACACTCTGTTTGAGCATGTAAATATGAATATGAATGTGTGTGTGAGAGTATTTGCTGCAGGTAAGTGTGCAGCTGCAGACTGAATCGATAGGAGTGGTCTCTTTTTTCTCTTACTCCACGATTGTACACGTGCAGAAAACGTGGCTGCCATGGAAACACTGTATCCAAGAGAGAGCGTGCAATTCACTGGAGAGCAGCTGTGCCACACTCACTGTGTATGTGCTCGAGTAGTAAAGGACACACATTTATCCATCAGGGTGGGGTTGGAGGGGTGCAGGGGTGTTAGACGTTTCTGCAAGGCATGACTGGAATAAAGGAGGATGAGGTGGAGGAGTGTATCCGGTTGTGGGTGGGCGTGTGTGTGCTGAAGAGGGGGGAATGAGGGAGGGAGGAGAGGGCACAGAGGGAGGTGTTTGTCTGTCCTGGTGGATCAAGCAGGAGACTGCTCCCAAATCCAATTAATTCCTTCTGGATGCATTCATTTGTCTTGTACATCTGATGAGAGAAAGAGAGAGAGAGCCCTAAGGTACAGCATTTAGTGTGTATCAATTTATGCCCTATTCCACAAGAGACATTGGTAATTATTTCCATCTCTCTCTCTCTGTCAGGAGCGCACGGTTGTCTCTAGCTTTCCTCTGACATGTCAGGCTGGGTAATGAGAAAGATAAGGCATGGTCATTACACACACCATCACAGCGACGAGACGTTGGCACCCACATGTCTGCAATAAGCCTGACATCACACAGGAAATAGTGTGCTAAGAGTATTTGAGGTGTATCTCTCTCAGAAAAAAAAATTAGTCCTTGGTCTGATGGAGGTTGAGGGTAAAAGGTAAAAATCACACATGGTGATAATGACATTTTCCATCTGTCTGACAGATACATATGATAAAAACTTTTAAACTATTATTAAATGTAAAAGCACAAAGCATCATTTAATAATGAATAAAAAGTTACCCAACATTTAGGATACAAATTTTATGTAGCCAGTTTGTGTTTTTATTTCCTTCTGCTCCATTAGTAATCTCATTATTTATGAGATTTATTTTGTGACCTTTTGCAGGGGCTTGACCTCAGGGGTGAGAACCACTGGAGCGAACCATCTGATTTTATATCTGTGGCAGTATGGTACACAACTTTGTGTCAGTGACACTGTTTCCTATATTGTGCACCTTTTTTTCTGGGATGACTCTTTTATTTGTCATAATTTGCAGACAAGGTAAACCGATGCATACAGATTCCTTCCAAATTAAATTATGTCATTTTGCTACTAATATATCACATACTCAAAAACAAAACACTGTATACATTTTAAACTGTGTGAATACATGAACAGCCGTTACATATCCTCAGATACAAAAAGAGATATGGTATAGTGATAAAATGTGGTTTGCAAACCACATTGCCAAATTTGAATGATTCCTGTTCAGCAAACATGTAGAGAAGCAACATTTTCATAATTTTGGCTGTAGTTTAACAACATACTGTACACATACACAGCTGCTTTAGCTACAGTCCTCCCCTCTCTCTCTCTCCCTCTTCCCCTCTGTCTCAAAACAGAGCTTCTCTGCTTGTTTATGCACTGAGGGAAGACATATGTTCAAAACAAGCAAATCCAAAGGCAGTAATGTAAGAGCAGGTTCAGTTTCTCACAAATGAACAGTGAGCACTGATAAAGTGCTCTAAGATTTTTTTATATTTTATAATGTTAGAGTGTTTGAGGAGGAGTTACTCTAACTACAGTATGGATCCTGTGTGTCATGAGCAGAAGATGGGAATGTCTGCCTTTACTCCACAGTTGTATTTTCTTCCACATGCTCTCAACCACTGCTTTCCAGCATATACTGTCGTAACATTAGTTTCATTGTTTTTAGATATTGTAATGCAGAAATTTCACATATTATAACTTTAAGATGCCTTATCTTATCTTAACACCACCTAGAAAGAAATCAGGAAATACTAGTTTTTGTAATATTGCTTTTATTAGCATCACAGCTACTGCCAAAGTCTCTGCCATACTGAGAACAAATCATCAATACTTGTTGGAAGCCAGCACTACTATTGATAATGTACAGTACATAAGGTGCCTACAAGTGTATTTAAGTTTTTAGACAATTTATCCATATAAACCGTGAAAGGAAAAAATATGCCACCCTGTTGCATAATAGGAGACTACATGGAATATCCTTATTAATAATTTCTGATATAGTTTGGTAACATGTAACCAAAAGAAGTGTACTTCAGTGCATTCCCAAAAAATGTGTATTAAAATACCATGTGCAACCTTGTAAAATTAGTTGACAGAGGTCATTGTATAAATTTAAATGCGTCAGACAACAATATCATCATAAATGGCATGTTCACTTTAACTGTGTGTGAGTAGTTGCAGTTTTAATATACATTGTGAAAAAAAAAATCTCAGGAATATTACAGTGACAGTATGTGAGAGAAGCATGGCCATAAAGTGAGAAAAGATCAATTCTCACTGTTGGCCTCATATGTGGTAATGACAGGAATAATATAAAATATTATATTGCCAGTGCTAGACATAAAAATGCAATTCAATTCAATGTCTTTGAATGTCACAGGCGCATTCACGGTCCTTGCAGAAGCTCCAAAGACGCGCTGGGATGATTTTTTCGCACGCTGCCGGTGAAGTTGAAGGCGGGACACAAGTCATGAGGCGCACACTCACACACACAAAGACAAAGAAATATACAAACACCGCTGTTATGGCACGCAGCCCAACTTTGTTTCATTGATCCCGCAGCTGTATGCGCTTCTGTCGTACGTGCAACGTAGAGGGGTGAGAAAGAAAAAAGGATTTACAACTGAGAAAAAAAAAACCTTTATCCGATAGTAGTGTAAAAATAACTTTGAGAACTTTTATCCCGAGTCATGTGTCATGCGCGTTATGAGTGGAGACAAAAGAAAATGGGAGTGGAAGCAGAGATGTTGATGCGTAAAGTTTGGATAAACTGGATCAGTACGAGCTGGGAAAAGACAGGTAGGCTGCAAACATCTCTTTATGAGTGGTATTTTTTTTTTTTTTTTTTAAATACTATATAGTAGTTTAATTTGAAGGCAGCATGCTTATACCTTTACTTTTCTATGGCACCCAAGTTGCATTTTAAAGTCATCTTTTAGATTCATGACGGAAACAGAAAAGGATTTGTTTCACTTTTTGTTGTTATGCTGGATTAAATTGCTGTGTAAAAGCAGTTTGTAGGAGGATATTTGTCGGATGCTGGGCTATAAATGCAACTTGTGCCATGACACGCTCCAGCAGAAGCAGCAGCAGCAGCAGCAGCAGCCAGTCCGATGATTGCCAAATTCAGCTCCAACTTTTGTCACATAATTTATTCTGACAATGAAACACAGGCTGCTGCTGTCTGTGTTTCAGCACAGTGAGGGCTGGACAGCGGCTAGGTAGGTGTGAGTGTGTGCGTGTGTCTGGTATTCCTTATGTTGTGGGGACCTAAATCTGTTCACACGGTCACACTGTGTGTAATTTTAATGTGAGGCTGAAGGTTAAGTTCAGGGTTAGGGTTAGGGCGCTAGTAATTATGGTTAAGGTTAGAGTAAGTCTCCAGGAAATCAATGTAAGTCAATGCAATGTCCTCTGAAGTTAATGAAACCAGTGTGTGTGTTTGCCTACCTCTTTCAGACCTTTGTCAGGACCAGAAGTCATCATGGGGACCAGAACCTAGTCCTAATGAGGGAGAAGCTCATTCTATGGAATTAGTTACATTTAGGGCTAAGATTTGAATTGTGTTGAGGTTCAGGTTACGGTAACGTGTGAATTGGTTTGGCTAAGGAAATGGATAATACTTTGTTTAAGCTTTTGGAATGAATGGAAATCAGTGCAGTGTCCTAAGAAGAATAAGAGGATGAGAAGAATAAACAATAGCTGAGCAAACCTGTGTGCCATTGTTATGACGACATTTAAGCAAGCCCTCACAACTTTAAATGGTCTATGTATAACATTATTTATGCATTAATAATAAAGTGTTTTTAAAAATCAAGATCTTCCATAGCCTCATCCACTGCCTACAGTGGTCAATAGTGTATATTTGAATTCAAGTCGGGCTGGATTTGCGGCAAAAGTTTTAAGGATGTGACTTTATGGGCCGTATGCCTCGGGTAAAAATCAATGGTTGACTTTTGCCCACCATTTTTCTTAGCAGTGAGTAGCGAGCGAGTTGTAGTTTGCACAGAAATTGAGTCTGCTAATATCAATAAATGAACAGCTCGCAGCACAACAGAGACTCCAACAAAACCCCACAAAACCGTAAAAAACAAAAGGAAGTTTATAGAACGCAGCGGTCAGGACAAACAGGAAAGTGAATGATGCCAAGTGAACACTATTGCTGCATTAGTTACATCATCAGTGTGAGTAAAATAGTGATGCTCACTAGCAGCTCTAACAAGCATAGTGATGAGGCTGCAGGTGTTCCTTCTATCACAAGGAGCAAATGCTTTTGAAACTTGCATTTAGCCCTTTAAGATGATGTTTCTGAGGGTTAAGACTCCATTTCGGGGGTTAGGATTAGTCAAGATGGTTAAAGTTCGGTGTAAGGAGCTAGGGAATGCATGATGTCTATTCATTTCACTATAAAGTATAGTGAGACAAATGCGTGTGTGTGTGTGACCTTGTCAGAACTAGTATAGTCCTCATGGGGACCAGAGCCTGGCCCTAATGGGCCAGAATCTCAATTCTGAGGCTGTGGCTAAAGATAGGACTAGGATGTGAATTCTGGTCATAGGTTATGTTGGGCATTATCTGATAAATAGTTACTGTTAAGGTTTTGGTTAGGCTGTCCAAATGAAAGTCAATGCAGTGTCCTTGCAAGAATAGCAATACAAACCTCTCTCTCTCTCTCTCTCTCTCTCTCTCTCTCTCTGTGTGTGTGTGTGTGTGAGACAATACTGACAGTTTGTATGTGTAACCTACTTGGCTTGAGTGGCCAGATGTGCATTACAGTACAATCCAATATAAAATGGACAGTCAGTGGAGGGTTAAATGATGTCGGGGGTGAAGACATGTTTGGCTAATCAAGCCCCTGGCAGGATAAACAGGTTAGTGCCCCATTAAAACTGCATCAGAAAATAAACTGTGGACTGACACAAACTTACAAATCAGCATAGCTACACTCATACTGTATATTTACAAATGTTCCTGCAGTACACAGAAACATGTAAACTCACAACTGTGGATCTGCATTTCCACGAACAGAAACCCTGCATTTTGCAACCATACCATTTTTATACAGTCCCTTACCGCATTGGTGTCTGAATCACTTAGCAGAGCATCCATAATGGTTTATTTCACTGTCATGCATGAAAATAGCTTGTGGGACACTCTAGGACACAAGACACTGTCACTCCACCCACATCTATAGTCAGGCCTCAGCGTGCATTCAGACATTGTGGCACACTGTGTTCAGCATATAGTAAACTCATTGTTCAGCACTGTGCTGTTGTTTCAGTTAAGCATGACAGATGAATTCTGACTCACAGAGTGGTAGGTGTTGTGCTGAATATGATTGAGAAGATAAGGGCAAGTGCTGAGCACAAAGGCCCCAGGCTTGGATCATAGTTTCTGAAGGCTTACGTGGCAGAAAGTACAGTCTGGATATAGTGCAGAGCTCAACACCATACAAAACACCATTGTATACAATGTAACCCAAACCTCACAAGTATGTGAGGTTGACTTATGAATGTTTATTTATGAATATCAACATAGTTTCTAAGACATTAAATTGTGATTTGGATCACAGATTCAGGGAACGTTCAGTTTGTTTAAAGATAATTGTTGCAGTGATAGACTAAATTACATCCTCTCTCTCATCTGCCATACATTCAACACTCGGCCTCATCGAGCCTGAGGACATCAAGAAGAGTAGTGAAACACAAAGCAAACAGCGTGAGTAGTTGGGGACATTCAGGGAAAAATGTAATTCAGTCAAGTAAAAAAGTGTTTGGTTATAAAGAGGAAGGCTATTGCATTTAGTCCTCAGTTTGGCTGTACGCAACCTTTGAATGTATTTGTGTGGGAAGCTGGGGGATTGTGTCCGTGACACACGAGTAGTCCAAGGCTGTGAATCTCATTAATCTCCTCACCTGAACATGACTCATGTAGAAGAGGTAGCATGTAACACCTTCTCCTGAGATTGTCCTGTGAGAACCTTTTATCTCCAAAATGTCATTGTCTTCATGTTCTGAAGACAATGTTGGGGTCAAGTCACTAAACCTGGAGTCCGAGTCACATCCCTGGTCGAGTCAAATCTCTCATTGTGTTTCCATTCACCTTTCAGCTTGACTTCTTGGATTCCTCTTCTTGTCCCTGTATACAAACACCAGCGGGGAACTGATTTATTGAATGACGTGTGGACGACTCCACTACACTAGGTGGCGGTATGCAACCTTTTAGCCTTATCGTTTTAGACGTTGTCCGTTTGACCTATTAGATCGCAGACTATTAAATCAAATGACTTCAGCTAACGGTTAGCTGGTAGCTTGTCGAGCTCCATTCTGTGACTTTATACCCTCCAATGAGTTTTGTTGTGTTTCCATTATTTCCCCGTCAAAGCTGGGGGTGCGAGCTGTGTTTGGATGCAAATAGTAATTCAACATGCCGTGTTATTTTGCTTTGTGGCTCCAGCTTTGACAAATTAATTTAATGTCAATGTTTAATGTTTAATGTTAATTTAATGCCTTTCGCTATAACTGGTATAAACCCAATTTTGCACGTGTGCTTGGATACACATGCCTGTCCTCCCAACATATTTAATATTTATGCACTTACTAATATCTTGTGCAAGTTCCTTTTACCAAAAACAAAAACCAAAAAAAAATCTAAATCAAGTTTATGTCTTGTACTTCAGTACTACATTATTGGCTGAAGAGAAATCATTTTGTTTAGAAGTTATCTTGTACTTTTTAATCCATACTAGCAGCAGAACTCTATGGTTGGTCCAGTGTTCCACTAGATTAAATCCCAACTGACATAGGGTGAAAGACAGGGTACACTCGCAGGCCAAACACAGAGATGGACTGGCAACCATTTACTCTGAGCCACTGACCTTCTTGCTACAGTGCTAGCCACTTTATCACGGTGTGACCCTGTCTACTTCATTATTCATTATTCATTATTTTTCAGTACTAAATCACTAAACTTAACTTAGATATGTGCACATTACCAGAGACAGGAGCAACAGCAACAACATAGATGAGAGACAAATCAGAAATATGAACTGAACTTGAAACATATGGAACTAAAGATACCTTTGCCACTGTTTTCTTTTTTTTTAACATAGGTGTCTTTTTGACACTGTTGTCAGATCATGTTGCAAGATGTTACATGTTACATGTTACACCCTAGAAGAGATAAACTCAGATACAATTGAGCAGAAGGCAGGAGGGTGTGAAAGCAGACTACTAATAAATAGGATATACTAAGCAGCACCAGCCGTAGGATTACAGCTCTATCGGGGGCCTGAAATGGTTGGATGTCTGTCAGGAACAGATGGAGGCAGACAGACTAACACTAGAACAAACTGTTCAGGTGTTATGGTTTGCTTTGCTCTCAACGGATGTGTGCTGTCTGTCAGATGAAAGTTTTTCATGAAACACAGCAATAAGAGACTTGATGACAGTCTCTCTCTCTTGTTGTCTTCTTCAGCTGGCTGCCCACTGAGCGGCAAAACAACGAGGCTTAGAGCAGAGGTGGACAGGAATAGAGAATGTGAAGATGCTTTTGATTACTAAGTCTAAGAAGTGGCTGTGAAGCTCTGAGTTGCTTGCTGGGTCCTCAGGAAGAAAATCCTCTGGTGGGCTTTAGGAGCCGTTCTTGTTCAATTTGAGGGATGATAGTGAACCATCAAAATATGACAGCCACGACTGAGTTCACTATTGAGTACTTTGTCTGCAAGGAATGATGTGCAGGCAGCTTCTTTCAAAAGTCAATCTTCCTTGTTTCCTGCAGGTTTCAATCGAGTATCATTCTTTTCCTATGGTGAGAAACTGCCCGCAACAGTTTTGTAATATACTGTAGCACAAATGCTACAAATGCAATAGTCCTAAATTAAGTTCCTTTCTTTCAGCACAGTAATTGGATTAACACTACCACCAAGTATGAACAAATGTCACACATTCAAACCATTGTCAAATGAGTTCATGCAAATAGCTCCACACAACTCTCTCTCTGTGTCTTTTAGTAAAGTGGTGCTTATGTCTCATGTCATCCGGTGACATTCCTACACAGCATACAGGAACAGATTTGTTTTATGACATGTCAGACAGAAGCAACAACAACTTTTTCTAGCAAAGTGAGATGACTTCAAAGAGGTTGGAGTATGACCAAAAACACAGAGAAGCACCCAAGTATCGCTTGACAGAACAACTTTTCAGACAAATAATGTTACATCATTTCAGTTCACGAAGGCCAAACAGAGGTAGAAAAGTAATGTCAACAACAACAAAATTTCCAAAAGTTACACACTGCATCTAAATTAAATGATATCCTGATATGCTCAAAGGATGCCTTATAGGAGCCAAATTTCAATTAAGTTTTGGATGGAGCGATTGTTCTGCATCTATAAAATTAGGCAGCACTGTGGGGGTGATGCAGGAGGCACAGTCTAATACTCCGGCGGAAGAGAGGAATGAAACATTTCTGTGTTGCATGTAAGAGCAAATATCAGAGTTTTAGGTTCAGGCAGCACAAGCTCTTTTGATCAATGAAGTGATTGTTTTGCACTTGTTTAATGTCCTAATCTGGAAAAAACAAATACAGAAAGATGCATTATAAATCTATTGGACTACCCTGCATTAAAAAGACACTAAAGGATTCATGACTAAATGTTCATGTTTGACAAGTGGGGAGTGAAACCCCCCCCCCGTATGACCTTGCGAATTGAAATTCAGGCCAGTGGGTACATTGTATAACTCTCTGAAAACAACTGAACTGAGAGCCAGGTGAATTTTGATCCATTCTTGAGCTTAGGGAGGAAAAGCTGCAAAAGGTCATTGTAGTTAAAATATTTGTAGGTGTGGGGAGAAAAAAGATCTTCCTTTTTTTAACATGAAGTATTTGATCTGTAGTGACTTTCAGAGGAAAACTAAGTTGTTTTGACTTTCAGCTGCTGCTTTAATTGCAGCTCAAATATGGACTTTTAAAGCCCATTTTCAAATGAGGTCCCTGTGGCTATAGCCATGCCACTGAAGAATACAGAGAAACAAGTTCACTCAACAGCATTAAAAAAACAAAAAAAACAAACTGGCATTTGGTATAATCTATTTTCCCATTTTTTCCTCCATAGCTGCTCCAAACTGGCTTATTAAGGGCAGCCTTGAGTATTCCACAATACAATAATGGTTGTGAGTGACCTGTGTACATATTCAGCCTTCAAACTCAGACAGCAGTGTTCTGTCAATATTATGGAAATTATGAAAAATGTGTTAATTATAGACATACTGTATGTCCATTATATTCAAACAATCATCACACAGAATACAATACTGATTAAGCCTTTCAGCTCCACACGACTCAGTATAGCAGTTTTATAACCTTGTGTCACCTGGCAACATTGCCACACTGCACACAGGAAGTTATTTACCTTATATCAAGACACACGGAGGCAACAGCAACACTGTGCTAGTAAAGCAAGATGGCTGAAAACGTGAATTCTAATGCACATAAAACCCAGTTAGTCAGCATCCAAAAGACAATGATGACCCAAATGAATGAGATTCTACACAGACATCAGTTGGTCAACAGGTTCTTGTCCCCACCTGAGCTGCCCCTATACTCACACAATCACACTATGTCAGGTCTGATAGTATTGCTGAATGGGATACAAATAAATCTTTTCTTTTCCATTTGCAAATACCAAGCAAAGGCAGAAAACTAACATCAACAAAAGAAAAAAAAATCATCAAACCTTACACACTGCAGCTTTAAGCAGAACCTTCCTCCAGTTTAATGATAGATTAAACTAGGTGTGCAAAACCCTTCTGCTAATGTACAATGTGTGACTCTGATCCAGCAGGCAGGGTTTGTCAAATCATTTTTAAACTAATGCTTTTATTTAGAATTGGCAAGTGAATTAGCAGATGCATACAGTAGAGTGAAATTGTCTTATAATATTTCCATTTTCTCATTTCTCGTGCTCATGCCTGTCAGCAGTGGTTATGTGCAGAGTAATGATTTCTAATTGTGTGCTTCTGGCTACTGCCAATTTCAGACCATGGTAAACCAATGGTTAGCTCTGTCAAATAAATGTTAGTTATTGACCGTGTTCTCTCTTTGCTAAGTCTTTGCTTCTCTTGATGTGAAAAATAAGGGGGAACAAAGCAATAAGAAGTTCAAAGCAATAAAATTTGTGCTAGAAAGTGGCTTTTGTGGGCCCATATGTGCTCATCTTGTGTGTCTGCATGTTTAAGTGTGCGTGCGTGTGCGAATGTGTGTGCATTGCCACACGTCTGGAGGAACTGCGAGATATGTTGTTGTGACATGCCTTGTCTTCCGTTCTGTAGAAAAACAAAGACAGTCACTGCTGGATGCAGACAGCATAACTAATTAGTCACACACATGTGCGCACACACACACACAGTCACAGGCACACATATACACAACATGGATACATGCAGGAGCCAGCGTGTAGGATATGATGTCACCTCCACAACCATAATTACCCATCATAAATCATGTGGTGTGACACCCTGTCACAGAGTGAATGGGTGTCCTATGTGCCAGCCAGGGATGGCTGCACTTTACTGCTGCTGGGTACAACGTACGGTGCTACTGCACTTCGGACTCGCTCCGACTCAAGTGTGTGTTTTGACGCTCATTTTTCTTCACTCATCAATGCCCCCTGAATGATACAGGGTGTTTTTTTATGGTTCTTTAGCCAGCATTTAGTGGCACTCAGTGTGGGGCTGCCATCGTTACATGGAGGGGGGATTTTCTCCTGGTGGTTGTTTATCTCGCTGAATTGTACAGCACAGGATAAAGTGGATTGTCTGGACTAAAGCCACCAGATTTATTTATTTTTGTTGGTTTAATTAAATGTGGGTGTTATCACAATAAAAAAAAGATTTAAAATGAATGCAAATTAGACTACATTTAATTGTTCATATGCCAGATTAAGCATTTTTCAGTAAAGTACATTCTGGTTGCAACAGCATATTTATTGTGTATATTTTTAATTAACTAAATACACTGCACCTACTAATCCCACTAATATTCAGTTATGTTGACAATTCAGGTCTAATCTTGTTTGCTGGATTACCAGGACTTTAATGAGGAGTTAATGTCAGGGTCTGTAAAATCAGAGGCTGCACTTCTGCAACTCATGTTAGCTCAGCTCTGAGGCTGGAGACGTGGAAAACAAGATATTTGCCTCTTGTTATGATTTCGATTAAAGAAATCTCAATCCAGTTTTCTTAAATATGTGATGGGAATTTTATTTACAATATAACTTTTTAAGTGAAGCTTTAGTTTGAGATTCTTTGTGTTATAGATTGAAAACACCATGGAGCATTACCACATGACATAAAATGTAATATATATAGTACTATTTCAATTGGTATATACCAATGGACAAACAAAACTAGAATGACCTAAGTGCAGCTTTGCATTTTGCTAAATGCATTGTTTACATTATTGTTATTTTGATTTGAAAATGAATAACTATTTATCCCACTTGGTAATTTGAAATTTATGTTATTAACAATTTGTGTCTTCTTGCCGCCAGTGGCCCTTTATTCATTATCCTTAAATGCAATTTCTTGGGAGTTTGTGTATATGACGCGAGAAGTCATATTCCCAGTACACTCATCTTTAACTTTTTTAAGTTGAAAGAATGACAATGCCAACACAGTACAAGGCAATTTTAACATTAGGAAAGTCGCAAAGACTAACCGTTAAGCAGGATAACAAATGCAAAAAAAACAGATAAATTTAATGAAGAAAATGTCAAAGCTGTTGACATTATCAACATTTTACTGTACATATTATGTTAAGAAAAAAGGCTGAAGTGCAATTAATTAAATTATAATTCAACATGACCGAAATATAATGGCCCTTTTCCCTTATACAGCTACTCCTGCTCAGCATGGCTCGACTCTACTCAGTTTGGTATCTCACACGTTGTTTTTCATTATCATTATACCTCATCAACGTGGGCAGATTCATCATAGCATGGCCGTGCAAAACTGTTTTATATGTGACACAAACACACAAACTAGTAACGGGCAAAGCAGCTTTTCAGTGTGCTGAATCATTAGAATCAGTTTATTAAAAAGGTTTGTTCAGCATGACCTGCGTCACTGAGCTAAAATATGGCGGAAGAGGTTGTGATTCGGCTCATGATCGCCGGCTTTCGGCAGTGCTGTCGCTAAATACACCAAACTCTTCTGTTAAATATTGCACTGACACCGAACACAACACAAATTCTTTGTGCAATCACAAAACCAGTGAAGATGCAAAATGTGCTTTATTTCGCTTCAGCTGAAATAGTTGAACTCGAGCAAAAAAATCCATGTAATGTGAGTTTCCAAAAGCCAATCAGCATCAATATTCTTTCAGTGTCCCTAAGTTGTACCAGAAACAGAGGACAGTTTTTAGATGTTTGCATCCTAAGTAAAGAGGGAGGGGGGAGAGGAAGTTAGACTACACGGAAAGTTCAGTAAAATATGCATGTGTTACTTGATTCATGCTGTTGGTCTTCCAGATGAGCTGAGTAACGGAAGCAAATGAACAAGTTACATGAGTAATTACTTTTGCTGCTGTAAATTAGATAAGTAATTAATAGTAGATGATAATTAATTTTCATCTATCTAATGAGGAAGTGATTATGCTTTTCAAGAAATTTGACCATCACTCAGTAGCAATAATAGATGTTCATGCATACGTGAGGGGAATCCAATCAAAATGTCAGGTGATTTAATTAAATGGGATGCCTTTCCTAAGACAACCAATGAAGTATTGCGTAGCCTAATTATACATCAAATATCAAATTAAATGCACTTCACTGTGCAAAGGTGAAAAAAAAAAAAAAAAAAAAAGATGATGAGGAGCTGATGTCTTAAATTTTATAAAAACTACCAGCTCAACAATACACTTAGTAGTGTGTGCCCATGTGTGTGCTTGTCCTTTGCGCCTATGCAGCAATGTGTCCTTGCTGTGAAGAAAAACAACATGGGGAGTTTTCATTCCCTGTGGATCTGCACACATGTACCACTCACACACACATTCATGAGCAAAACTGCTGACACTGCTGGAAAAAAAAAGCAGCTTCCCTGTCACTAAAGCCCTTGAAGTGTGGAAGTGGCTCCTGCAGTCCTTCTGCTGTTTGAGTCAAACCCACCCCCTTCCCCTTCACCTCCTCCCTGTCTCTCGTACCTTCCAGCTCCCTTTTTTTTGCTCCCACAATAATTGCACACATTAACATGGCTGCTTTGACTTTCATCAGAAACAACACTTCCACAGAAGTTGTATAAAAAATAAAATTTGCAGCAGCCCAAACAGTTTGTACTTTCGAGCTAGGCTGAAATGATAAATTGCTCTCTTTCTAAGCGCAGAGAATGTGTGCGAACCCTTGCCTCCTTCTCCTCCATCTCTGTCTCTCTGCCGCTGCCTGTCTCTGACATATAGACTCATGCACAATCTTGCTTTCAAACACCCTCCACTGCTTGCCTCACATACACTGTAGCTCACACACTTGATCAAACACACACAAAGATTCACTGAGCTATATTCGTCTGCTCCTTGCTGTGTATTTTTTTTGCTTGTGTAATCTTTCCTTATATAAGTAGACTGCAGGCAGGAGCTGGGTCATTACATCGGATACAGGAGAGGCTCTCGGGTTTTGTTTGTGCGTCTCAAATCGTCTAGACGCTGATCAAGGTTGAATATTATTGGCAAACTTTTGCAGATGCCCCTCGGAGTTTTGTGTTTATGTTTCAAGAGTGGCAAAGCAATCTATTGGACAAAAGTCAGAGCATGTGACCTGTAGTGAGGACGGATCATAAAACCTGGGCCAAAACACTGACCTCAACTCACTAAAATGATTATAATAATCATAAAATGAAATGACTTCCACTGAGGGACTTCAGAGTTGCCAATGTGATTGTTCTCTATCAGGGCATTGGGGAAAAATCTCCTAAGCTACTTAAAATATTATCATATTCACCAGCTCAGCTCTAACAGTGGGATTTTAGAGCTTTTTCATTGATATCAACAGTGACCTGATGCTAATACAGTACAATACAGTTGATTAAATCTGATTACTGTGTTGGGAAAATCCATGCGGCACCATGATGCCATCAGCAGATTTGGAGTGTCATTGGTGAATCTTACAGCCATGCTCTAAATGAATATATTTTCTGTCAATTGAACCATAAATCACTAATTGAACAACATATCAAAGCAACTAATCATTGAGACCACAAACTCCTCAAGAAAGTCAAGTGGGAATTAGGCTTTTTCTCATTTATACTTAAAAGACTTATTTTAGAATCCAGTGTAGGCCATGTGATAGAGATAAGTTTTAGACTCTTCCACATTTTCTTCACTTTCTCGGCCTGAATATTGTGTCCATTATTTATATACAGTCCATGTGGTCAACATACATACCAGTGACCTTGTCATGGTATGTATGTTGACCACATGGTCTCTTATTTTGTTAACTGTTTTGTTTCCTTTGGAGTCTTGGTTTTCCTTTGTGTTGCACGAGGCTTACGGGTCTCTGAGTCCCACACCTGCTTTTAATTCCCTCATCAACCACATCTATTTAGACTCTGGCTTCCTGGTCCTCAGTTGCCAGTGTGTCTTGTGTGTTAGTGCAGTAACACATTGAGCTTTGATTGTTTCCAGTTTTTTCTCACTTTTTCTTCTTAGTCTGATTTCTATATTGACTGCTCGTTTTTGTTTCTTCTTTCTGTTATTCATGGACACTGAGTTCTGTCTTGCCAGACTCAGCTACTGTTGTTGTTTTTTCGTTGGCTTGGTGTTTTTGTTCCCTCCTCTTTTTAAATAAATGTTTACCTTTGCTTTTACTTTCTGGACTTCTGCTTTTTTTGGACTGATACAGATCATCAGAGAGCTCTTTGACATTGTTATGTTGTTTTCAGCCTTTTGATGCACTGCCATCAATGAAATAGTGGGCTACATCCACATCCATCTTATTTCAAAAAGGTTTGTTGTGGATATGCTTTCCATCCACATGACACTGACATCTTAGAGCTCCCAAAACACAAAGTTCAAAAACACTGCTGTATCCCTTTCAGTCTGAAGACCTATGTTGAATTTTGGTCTGGATGAGCAGAAAGGGAGATCTTTAAACAATGATGCACTTACCCACCTCCACTTCTTGATGTGTTTTTTATTAACCAAAACTTGACTATTAGCTCTGAATGAAAAGCCCCATTAAAACTTATTTTCCATTTCACTTTCACCTCACTGTCCGTTACATAACAGAAATGCTTCCTCTTGTTTATCACCTTTGCTGTTTCTTGTAAGTGAAAAGTTCTAGGACTAAATAAGCAACTGCAGAGGAGAAACTCAACTTCCAGTTTACACCAGCATGTAGATGCACAGTGAACCTGAATGGACTTTTGGGGCATTTTAGATGCAGATTAATTCAGTGTGGGTGAAGTAAACCTTTACAAAGTTGAAGGACAAACCGTATTTAACCTGAACGAATAATAATGAACATATTTTAACACATCTGATATTTCTGGAATTTCTGTTGATGTAGCCAACATTTCTGAAGGTTGTTGTAGCAGCACGATGTCACCACTTGAGTGGGTGTAAAACTCATCACTCATGAGGTGTTTTTAACAAGAAGTTTTCACAAATTCACTACTGTTTGAGACACCACTGATTGGTCAATGAAGGCAAAAAAAAATAGACATTTATTGTTATTTGTACTTTATTATGGGCTCTAGCTTTACAAACACACATATTTATATGTTTTCGCAAGATCAGATATAAAATATTTCTATACATTAAATCAAATGTTTAAGTTGATTTAGCCTTCCCTGTATCTCTTAAAATAGGAAGAAAAATGAAAGGAGGAGGAAAGGAAAGGTGAAAGTCTTTTCCTATGCTGCTATACTGTAGGTTGAGTAAAAGGATACATTTTCCAGATGGAAAGGTCTGTAACAGGCACAAAGCCCAGCACCATGCAGAAAACCATGTAAGTAAAGTGTAAAGAGAGAGAGAGAGAGAGAGTAGCACATCTGTGAAAGCAATTTCTCCATAAGGTATGGAGAGGAAGAACGGAATAAAGATAAATGTCCTGTGACATTCTGAAAGTGGGTCAAACCAGGGTGTGTTTTAAACTGATCCATATGGGGTGTGAGAGTTAGACAGAGCCTTTATCATCTTAGTGCAGTTTGAAATATTGCAGTGCAATATTAACTGCTGTTTATTTATTTTTTTTTGAAATATTAGGCTTTGCTCATGGTTTTGGCATCTAGTGTGTCTCATCAAAACCCATGGCAATATTATATGTGAGTAATTTTACAATACAAGGAAAAGAATAAGAGTGGAGTTTTCTTTGTAACTATGACTCTGTGAATTATCAAGTGAACTTGATATTTCTAAAAGTCAATTATATTCTTGTCAAAAATTTAGGCTATATGCTTATAATGATAATAATGAACTCTCCCATGTTTATTCAACCTCTTCAACCTTTTTTTTCCGTAACTACGTTAACTTCTGTTTTCTGCAAATTCCAGACCCCCAAAAAACTTTCTTGACAGCTGATGGGGTTGCCATAGGATACAATTCTACAGAGCTGTGAAGAAAAGATCCGTTTTTAGGCTATTTAGTAACAGACACTTATAGGGAACTGAGAGAAAGATGCCATCAATAAAAGTTGAGGTGAAATAACAAAACAGACTGTTTTTTGCAGTTGAGTTGATCTATGTTTGTGAGACACTGCTTTAAATACAAATGATCAAAACTGACAAAGCATAGGTCAAGGACAATGTAACTAAGACATTGCTAACCCTAACCCTGGGTGATCTCGCAGTACAATAAGAGCTGCTTTAATATGGCTAAATATAATGAACCATTATCTTAATGGGTTCCTGATACAGCCTGAGAGAACCTACATGTTTTTGCTTCTGACAAAATCATGAGAGAGACAGTCCTATAAGGCTAAAGAACCACTTTCATTAAGGGAACATAGTGTGCAACAGCAGGGGAGATGTGACTGGTGGCAGTTCCCTTACTGTTAGAGGTTGTACTGCTCTGGGCTGTAGATCGCACATGTAGTGGCCATCTTTGACCCCAGAATATCCAGTTTCCACAGCTCTTAATCCCATGGGGTGATTATGTAGTGGTTCTCAGCTGCCAGTTCTAACTATTCATCACTTAACCACCAAATTTTACTGTTGTTTTACATCTTAAGTCATGATGCATGTCATTAGAAATGTATGTTATGTGGGAGAGGCGGGTCTAACAGTTTGAGAATTTCTTGGTAATGAAATGTGAAATGGGTGAACTCGAGCTTTGCCATTCATGTGTGAGAGTTAATGTAAACCAGCTATATCATCGAGGGGAAATGTGATTTTTGGCAGGCTGAGCTGTGGGTTGCAGTCCCTCTTTCTTTTTCTCGCTCATGAACCAGCTGGGGATGGATTAATATGTGTTCTTAAAGGCCAGTGCTGATATTTTTGGTTTGATATTTTTCAGTTTTTCAGTCTCAGTGAAAAAGTTTCGAAGAATTCCCAGTACTGATGAAGTTCATGGATGTGGATAAGCTACTCCTTACTCTGTTATTTTGACATGGTTTATAGATGAAGTTACATTTAAAGCTGCAGTGTGTAACTTTTTTTGTTGTTGTTGTTGATATTATTTGGTCTTCATGAAGAGAAATCAGACTTGACTGCGGGACCATTTGTGTGTATGCACTGGCAGCGCAGGGGCGGGTGAGGGCAATATGTGTTTGTCAAACTGCTGAATGACTGGATTTTTTCAGCAATAGAATTCATTTCTTAAACTTTCATAGACACTTCTTTGTTTTTCAGTCACACTCCTGTTTAATCCTGTTCGCCATCGTCTCACTTTACTAGTGAAATGCTGCTGTTGCCTCTGTCTGCCTTAACAACAAATAACTTCCTGTGTGCAACCCGAGAATATCACTGGGCAACATGAGTTCTAAACACCGTTGTGTGGAGCTGATAGGCTTAATCAGCATTACGTGAACTTGGTGACAATGAATGTCTGTTTGTAATTTCTTTTGCTGTCTTTTTATATGAAAAACTGAAACATGATGCTTGTTTTTTGAGCTTAATTGGTATCCATGATTTAAGTGGCTGGTAAAACCATAGACACTGACATTTTAACGAATTCCAGTTTTCAAAAAGTTCAAATATGACCTTTGAGCAATAGTTTGAAGAAATAAGCCCACTTAAAAAGACAGAAGGCTCCACAACAAGCAGGGAAAACTTGTTTGATAGAAAGTAAGTGGAACTTGAGTTAACACTTCTAGTCAAAGAATAAATAAATGAATAAAAATAGATTGAATATGTCATCATGTGACAACAGTGGTCAAAGACACTGCTTTTAGACCCCAAAACATCACATTTGCCTTGTTACTATTTTGTTCATTAAGATTCTTCAGCCGAAATAAATTCCCCTGAGATGAAAAGACCTTGTTCAGGACATCCTGAATGGCAAACAAGACTGACAGTTACTCCTCCTTTTTAATTTCTTTAAACAAACTCTTTTTCATGCTTTCTCGAAGCTAAGACAACACTTTCTTGTCAATATATATGACAAGGCTCACTGGGGAAGTGGAAAGAGGAGCTAAACACAGTGGAGACAAATCACAAAGTATTTTGGAGCAAACAGTGGGTGAACAGTTCTTTAATTAGAATGAATGGACATCATCCTGGAGCACAGTATCACTCTCTCATATCACACGCTTGCAGAATACTCAACACATAAACCACTGGCTGACCCACACATTCCTGCGTGAATCAGTCAATTTATAATAATTTACAGTTGTCAAACATGATTAAGATGGAATGTATGTGCAGAATTAGGGGCTGTCCCTTTCTCTTTCACTCTCTTTTTCATTTTTTCATTCTTGCTGATATCTCAACTGTTTCAGGTGTTTGGACTTAACCACACAGGGATGGGGTGGGGCTACGACTCCCTGCTGCAACTAAATACAGGCCTTCTATATGCAGGTTAATCCACAGGTGGAGACCACCCTCTGAAGTCTCTCTCTCTCCCTCACACACACACACACGCACACACACACACACTGGTTTCCATGCCTTCAGAGGACATTGCATTCACTTACATTCATTTCCTGGAGACTTACTCTAACCTTAACCATAATTACTAGTGCCCTAACCTTAACCCTAACTTTAAAACATGTATTCACCAACATAGTTATTTATATTATGGGGACTTGATTTTTGTCCCCAATCTGTGACTGTGTAAACAGATTTAGGTCCCCACAACATAAGGAATACCAGGTACACACACAAACACACACAGAGAGCTTTGTGCTTTCATACACATGGAGACAGACATACCTCTGCACACACTCAGAAGCACCTGGACAGACAGGAGTTATGTGCATGCATACACACACAAAAATGCATACAAACACATATTTTAAGGCACACACGGAACACACACTGATGTGCCCTAATGTAGACAGACACACGCCTGGGTGAAAGGATGCCTTGTTCTTTTATCACTGGTATCAGATGACAAGGCAGGTTTGCTAAAGTCAGAGAGGTTCTTCTACCATTACACACTCACGTGCACACGCATGCACACACAGCCCTAAATGCCAGCAGCTGGCTCACCAAGAGGACCACACATACTCCCATCAACACACATACCACAAACTGAGTCGCAATCAAGACCACTGATCCCTATCATACAAACGCACACACCCTCAGCAGTGCCATATGGGAAGCAGCATTGGTGGCTGTGAGTGGGATCAATGGGTACAACGTTGGCAACTGCAGTGAGACTCAAGAGATGCACCATTAACCTTGACTGAAAGACATGTGCAGAGTGAGACACATTTCAGCAGCTCCACGCAAAATTCCAGCAGTAGAGCCTACAATACACTCTCTCTGATACATGTCTCATCTTCTGTTTCAAGCTGTAACAGTGTGCATTAATAACTGGGTCACTTCCACTGTGGGAAACAGAAATGAACCCATACTCAAGACAACCCATCCATTTTCCCTCCTCCTGTATTTGTTCCTGTCCTCTGTTGCTCCCACTGTCTGCTTCCTTTCTCCCTCCCTTTTCTGGGATCCTGGGGAAAGTCCCAATCACTCACCCCTGTCTCTCTCTCTCTCTCTCTCTCTCTCTCTTTCTCAGCTTGCCTGTACTGAGCAGCAGTTAAAGGCTCCTTCACACTGCAAGACATTCTCTGCGTGTGTCAGACTTAGTCCAAGTGTGAGGAAAAAGTCCGTCTATTTTCAACTGAGTGTTGAAAGTTGTCTGTAAGAGCTGTTTCACTAAATATAACAATGGACAGTAAAAGACAGGAAGCTGCAGATATGTTAGGGTTTTGCCTGTGTGTATGTGTGTGTGTGTGTGTGTGTGTTCGTGTTAGTTCAATTGCTTCTACAGCTGCAGGCCTTTTACAGGCCCATGTGTAATCAGTATGCTTCAGCTGCACATTTCTCCCACAGAGTGGACCAAAGCCTTTTAGTATTGTTGTGGCTCTCCTTAGTCATGTCACAGTTTAGCTGTGTACATATACTGAAGAATTCATCTGCTGTTTAATGAACAAGAGTTAAACATAAACCTTACGAAACATTACTTTTTCATGTAGTTTATATAGTGGTAGAGAATAGAGACAGCAGTAGCCTAATTGTAGGAAAAGAATATCAATAGAAATTGTACCAGTAGTAGCTCATGGAGTGTAGTAGTAGATATCATAGTTGCACTGATGACACCAGTGATCCTCTGGTTGTAGCTGTAGTGGCAATAAGTAGTAGAGATAATACACAGAAGCAGCAGTATTATCAGTTTCAGTTAGAACATGTAACACAAGTGGTATAGTAGCAATAGTATCTGTAGTTGGAGCAGAGAGTAAAGTTGTAGTAGATGTAGCATTAGTTATATTATATACTATGTATTATATACTATTAATATTAATAGTGATATTATAATTCAGTGATTGTCCAACTTTCTTTGCAGTTTCCCATGAAACAGGCAAATTTAAACTTTTACTGATGCCTTTTTTCTACCCTTTATCACTAAAATGCATCATGAACAAATGCAGGCATTTGTCAAGTAAGATAAGCTTT
Organism: Brachirus orientalis; assembly: GCA_016785285.1. Lineage (NCBI taxonomy): Eukaryota > Metazoa > Chordata > Actinopteri > Pleuronectiformes > Soleidae > Brachirus > Brachirus orientalis. The sequence continues at coordinate 792,226 of JAFBJR010000434.1, forward strand.
TCATTTTCTCCCACACTTTGAGAATCACTTTTATAATATCAACACAAGTGGTGGTATTGAGAACAGCAGAATAGTTACAATATCAGTAATTGTTGCTGGTTTAAAATAGTTGTAGTAGTAGTAATAGAACTAATGGCTGCATATATATTTTCTCATAAAAGTAAGAATACTAATGGCAGTGCTAGTAAATGTGCAGTCATAACTGCATTCTTGGTATTAAGTGCTTACACTAGAAAAGTAGAAAATATATTGGTAAAATAGTTGTAGCAGTGCAAGACGTATACTTGTAGTAGTGGTATTAGTAGTGGCAGTAGTATCTACCTTTATAGTGGTGCAAAGTAGTGGTAGAAGTAGCAGTTGTGCGTTTGTTTTCAGCTGGTAGTCTCTCCTGTCTTGCATCTGCAGTTTTTCACCGCTGGTAGACTCACATTCACGGTAAACATTGAATAACACAGACTGTTTTGTAAAAAGTAGTGAGTATGGGCAGCTTCAGAATCCAAACTATCAGTATCAGCCTTCAAAGACTGTATTTCCTGTGAATTCTAGTCTTGGTGAATCAGTGTCCACTCTAAGCCTGACTTCTGCCATAGTATTAACTGTACTGTATCCCTCTCATTCTTTTTATTAGGGGCTTAGACGGCAGTGCCTGAGAGATTCTTCCAATTCTGCTACTTTGCTCACTTCTGCCTATGCTTCCGTGATTGATATTAAATCTGTTCTGTTTGATCAATAATTAAACTGCAGTGCCTTGTGTTCCCAGACTAGACTGTGTGTCATGAATTATATATTGTTATTCCTGCTGGTCTGATCAAAGAATAACAACAACAGCCCTTTGCCGAGTTGGAGCACTACCAGCCTTGATGCTCTCTACTGACTGCATAACACACAATTATTATTTCATTTCTCTAATACTTATCTTCCATCAGGGCTTTTGGTGCTCAGTGTAATGGTCCGAATGTCTATTCAGGAACAGAAAAATTCTAGAGACAGGCGGAAACAAACAGGGAGGAGAAACAAGTTAAAAAGAAGGTCAAACCTGCTGTGCTGATGCCATCACTGGCCACCAACCACAAACTTGTTTTAATTACACTTCACCACAACAAAGTGAGTATTGTCACGCTAGACCAAGGCACTTCTGAACACTGTCAGTAATCAAAGTCAGAACACACACAGGAAGACAAACGAACACATGGTCCAATGCACATCATCTTTTCCTTATATTTCCTGTTTGAACAAGCCCCAGTTATTAGTCACACCAGTTACTGTCAACACTGTCTGAAGAAGTCCATATAGATTTATACAAATGAAAGATTAAACTAAACAAGACCATTTGGGAAATGCACTTAATCAACTTTCATTCTTGGGGAAATAGAAAAGAACATTCATACAACATTGTTTTTTAAATATGATGCTGCAGTAATCTGCTGGTTTGCGTAGGGTGACCATATTTTCAAACACCCCAAACTGGGACCCTGAAGTGTACTTAAGTGCATGACTGCAGCATTAGAGGAACTCAAATTTTAAATAGATAAATCAGTGCCAATTATGTTTATTTTATTTGTTAGATAATCTGTTTGACTAACTAGTACCTGAACTTAACTATAAACAAATTTCAAGTGATAGAGAGAGACAGTTTTTAAACTGGAACCATCTGATTGTGAACTGCATATAAAATAATTTTAGGGAAATTATGTTTAAACTAGATTATATAATTTCACATTATGTTTGCACTAATATTCAGATATTCACTTTTAATCTTTTTTTTAATTATTTCATATTGTAGTTTTAGTCTTTCCTCTGCATTTTTTTTATTTTTTAAAACAGAAGGCTTTAAAAATCTTGCTTGTAGGAAGTAGTCTAGAACATGAACTCCTGTAAGAGCACAGCAACATGTTTTATATTTTGGTTTTTGCACATTTGAAACAAACAAGCTGTAACATATTAATCTGTATTAACTGGACTGAGCCAGACTAACCCAGTATTTTAGTCTTTATATGAGATAAACTGGCCCCTTAGTGCATTTCCCAAAAGGTCAAGCCATTCCTTCATGTTACAACTAAGGAGCAGGAGGGAAAACCAGGCTATTGTGTAGTAAAATGTGTGTGCGTGTGTGTGTTTGAGAAGCAGACAAAACAGGAAAAGCCCACTAACCAGCTGCCCTTGTCTACCCTCCACCCCCGCCCACCACTGGCTGAGGGTGAGCACATGTGTGTATGTATGGACATACGTATATATCAACCGTGTGTGTGTGTGTGCGTGTGCGTGTGTATGTCATAACACATGGCAGTCTCTGTCTAATCTTACCATTAATAATGTGACTGACTGTGACTAGTGAGTGAAATGTTACAGAGACAATAATAGAACATTAAACTTTGGGAAACTGAAGCCTCTTTTCACAAGAAATGGACAGACATGCTGAAATACACACACTTTAACACACATTGCAGCTAATTCCCATTGCCTTCATTTCCACACCATAACAGAAATTAATTTATTAAATAATATGCATGTAGAGCAATGGTATGTACCACTGCCTAATATGGCTAATTTAATAAGTTAAATCTAGATTCAGGGCTTGTATATTTATATCTACAGTGTCCTTTGGCACAATTTACATGGCAGCTCTCCAGATCTGATGCCTTGTTTTCAACTTTTGCCAAAACCTCCAAACCACCTTCCTCTTTTCTAATTCTAATTTTTACTCCCTCTCCCCTCAGCTACACGCACACACACACACATGCACAGACCCATGCTGAGCCTAGGCTGTGGTAATTAGATACAGTCTGTCTAACTGTCAGACATCAACTGGTACCAGACACCAGACTCCAACCTCATTGGCTAATCCTCCAGACGCTGCTTCACATTCCAATTGGCTGTTGCCTCCTCCGCTGCTCTGACTCTGACCCAGTAAACTCGCGTATGAACCAAATCCACACATTTTCATTGGCTGTCTCCGAGACACATGACTGGCGCTCACCAGCACTCTCCGGCTCCGCTGCTCCCAGAGGAGGATACAGTTATCCTCCTTACAAAGAAAAACAACACCATTCATCACCTCCTTCCCGCTCTCCTTCTCCCCTCATCTATCTCACTCCCTGTGTTTAGGTTGTTATGCTGTGTTGTTATATTTCTGTCTTTGTCCCTCTCAAGGTTTTGAAGCCACTCCAAGTCCTCTGGCGGCCCAGGTCAGCCTGAATTACCTGCTCTCAGACGAGTGAACAGCTAATGTTGATATCAGGGGGAGGATGGAGTGAAATAATCCCTAAGGATGTAATTTATCCAGATTGTTCTCCTTATAAATCTTTTTTTTTTGACTGGGAACACTATTTTTCTTTAACTTCCTTTTCCTCATGGACTCTCTCACACCCCCGCTAGTGGCCACTGACCAGGATAGGCCAAGTCATGAAACCATAAATATTTATCTGTCTCACTCATCTAGTTCCTACTGCTCAGCAGCAGGATCATTTTCACTTAGCAGGTTTATGTTGTCACATCCTGTCACTGACAGTAGTGGACAAATACACTGTTCCAGCAAGAAAGGATATATTAATTCATAAATAAATATATGAATACATAAATAAACATTTTTTCCCCCAAAAGTGACCATGACCTGGATGACTGAGAATCTTGCATTTACCTTCTTTTCCTATTTCTGTTGGAAATATTTTCTGGCACAGGATGGGATGGACTAGTGATGAAAAAGTCACAAATAAAACTCAAAGTGGAGTAAAATGCTAACAAGGCTTGTTCACACACATTTCCCTAAAGGGAAATTTAAAAACAATTTTTAAGAGCAATAGTGCCAAAAGGTGAATCTTCTGAATAACATCACCATTAAAAATAAGTGATGTAATATCTGGGAAGCCTTCAGTTCCATAGCCAACCAGTAAGCAGCATTAGTAGTCTTTTCTGACTTTATTCTATATGTTCGAGCAGTGCCATGATTATATATAGTCTAACCTTTGGAATCAATGTGTGCAGTATAGCCACAGATTAAGTGTTGGCATTATGAAAAAAGTGTCAATGAAGTGAGACAATTGTTCACCTTCAGTTTAAAATGTGAATGTTCTAATTTGTTAGTTTCCTCCTCCAAACTTTGGGGGAGGACAGAGAATTGTACATCAATGGTACACGAACAACACAATGTGCAAAAGGTGGAGCAAAGGTCTCGATTTTTTAATTATAAGTTAGGAAAAGATTTAAAGTAACAGTTAAACTGTTACAGTTAAACTGGCCTGGCCTGGCTTAGATTTCCTGTTCTGCAGCAGATATGAACTAAGACAGATTAACAGCCACAACTGACAAATAAAGAGAAGCCAGACTCTCCAATGAGGACTAAGGTCTAAAGTTAGCTATGATACCTCACATCAATGATCAATGACCAGACAGTGTTTTGTACTGATGTTTGTAGACTCTTTAAGTCCGGGTCATTCCTTCGCTCTTCCATTTCCACAGAGAACCTACTTCTCATATACACATGCATGTACATTAAGTTTTACATACTGCATGTGGGTGCCAGTGGACATCCTCACATAACCTCATGCACATTTCCATAGTTACCCTTTTATTTGTTGATCGGAAACAGACTGTACCACTAACTGGACTGGAAAGTGTTGCGCTACATAGAGCATGTGCAGCCAGTGTGGCCAGTTTGCGCAGACTCAAACCACAACGGAAATGGGTGGATAAGAAATTTACGTCACTCTGACCCTAGCGGACCTCTGTAGCCATATTGATGCAGAAAGTACAGCCCAGAACTTACTGTATGTTAAAAAACTTGATTCTATTTGCTCTGGTCTGCTCTTGGTTTAGTACATTTCAAAAAAACTCAATCTAAAAACAAACAACACATTTGTATGTGATACCTCCCTGTAGACACAATCTATATTGTAATCTAAAAGGGTCAATTGACTTCATGTCACCCTTATCTCCCTTCCAGCTGTCAGAGGATATTTGATCACCAAGACCCATTAACACTTAAAAAGCACAAAATGTAATGGTACACAAAGCTTTAACACACACAGAAGATCACAGATAGAAAGGATTAAGCATTTTGCACTGCTGTATTCACATGTTTGATCATGCTTTATGTTTGCTCATATGAAGTGTCACTGTATATTGGTGTGTGTACTCACACTCAATTATCTCCCCTCACTACACTTTTGACTACAGCTGTGGAGCCAGCAAACTACTGGTGTGTGTAATTCAGAGTGCCTGGGCATTTAGGCTAGTCAATCAGGCTTGCACACACTTGGTAACATTGCAAAGGGTCTGATCAAAGTTTTATTTAAGTAAATTCAAATAACTGGAGCTACTTGGGCATGTTGTGCATGTACACACAGAATCATTTCTGGCCAATGAGCAGGACACACTCACAAGTGTGGACCAAGGACTGGTCCTTGTTCACTTCCCCTTCCTGACAAACTTTTTCCAGCTGGTATATATTTAAAACTAAAGCAGATTATGGTTGAAAAACAGCTTGAAGGGAAATGAAAACATGTTAAATTTAAACTTAAATTTTATCAACTTAGTGAAGTGAACTCGCAGATCTTTTTTCCATCCACTGCATTATTGTTGTCAAGGTAAAATGAATTTGTAGTACAGACTGACAGAAAGTCATATAAACTGAATAGTGCAACACCTGTGTGGTTGGACATTAACCATATTGTAAATTTGGGCTGAACACTGTCAAATCGAAACCGCACACTTTACAGATAGAAAAGGCTGCAATTTATTTCTTCTTTTTATACTGTGTATAAAATATAACTAACACATGTCTTCTACTTGCATTTGAATATTGAATAATTTATGTTTTAAAAGTGTTGTGTGGTAAGACTCTGTCACATTTTAATAATCTAGTATACTTGAAAGCTGATTTAAAAATACTATTACAAATCAAATCACAACATCTGAAAGTAAATATTTTCCATTTTATCGTGATATCTCACAGGCCGTTTACCTGGGGGTGTGTGTGGGGTTAATGCTACAGTGTGTCACAGAAACACTGAAACTGACAACATTTCAACAGGTGTTAAAATAACACACGTGAAAAATTGTTTCTGTTGGCAAATAGAGCTGATGTTGGCAGGCCAGCTTATGAGCTTCCACCATCCAAGTGGAACAAAAAGGGAAAACTTAACAGCTTAATGGCTGCTCGTAACGCTGAATGTTGTAAAGGAACAGACATTGATTCACAGTAGGAAAAAGCTCAGTATCAATGTTTGTAGGCCAAACAATATAATGTTTACTAGTCAGTTGTCACTCACGAGGTTGACACACAGTATATACACTACCAGTCAAAAGTTTGGACACACCTTATTTTTCTTTATTTTCATGACTATTTACATTGTAGATTCTCACTGAAGGCATCAAAACTATGAATGAACACATATGCAATTATGTAGTAAACCAAAAATGAAAGTGAAATAACTCAAAATATGTTTTATATTTTAGATTCCTCAAAGTGCTTTGTTGACAGCGCTGCAAATCCTTGGCCTTCTCTCAATGAGCTTCATGATCTAGTCACCTGAAATGGTTCTTACTTTAGCTGAGCCTTGTCAGGGTGGAATTCATTTGTGGAATTTCGTGCCTTCTTAATGAGGTTGGGATCATCAGTTGTGTTGTGCAGAAGTCAGGTTGGTACACAGCCAACAGCCCTATTTGACAACTGTTAGAATTCATATTATGGCAAGAACCAATCAGCTAAGTAAAGAGAAACGACAGTCCATCATTTCAAGAACTTTAAGAACTAGGGGTCTGTCATTCTGGAAAATTGCAAAAACTTTGAATCTGGTAGTTATAACACCAGCTGTCAGTGTCAGTCGCACAGAGATGTTCCTTTGGAGCCATGAAGCTTTGACATTGGATCTAGAACTATGTTCAAATTACACTTCCCAGGCTAAGGAGAATAAAAAGTGACATTCTCTGATATTTAATTTTGTACCTACCATATAATCCTGTGGGGGCAGTTTTGTGATCTGGGGTTGCTCCAGTTGTTTTGGTCTTTAGTTTCAGCAGATGATGTCAGCTGACAACCCAATTAAACTGAATGAAGAGGATTTTCAGGCGTGTTCCAACATGACAGTGGCAAGATTCACTCACTCACTTTTCTACCACTTTATTCTCCACATGCAAACTCCTTGCAGAAAGGCCCTTATTCCAACCAGGTCGCGAACCCGGGACTTCTTGCTGTAAAGGCAAGAGTGCTAACCACTACACCATTGTGAAACGGTTGAGGGAACAGGAGACATCACATGACTTAGTCCAGACCTTAAACCCATCGAGAACATTCGGGATGTGCTGGGGGGAGATTTAACACAGTCGTCCAAGTCTCACATCATGAATGCAAGATTTTGGAGAAAAATTAACACAACAATTTATTGAAATAAATGTTGCAATATTGCATAAACGTATGACAATTACTATGGATGTAGGGATGGCGTGCAGTAAAATTAAACATAATTAACCAGGTAGATTCATTGATGTTACACAGAAAATAATTAGCAATTTTGATTCCCAATTGTTTTCACTTGAAGGTATTACACGTATGGCAGCCTACAGTCATTGTCATAACCAAGCTATTACCTGGATTTACATCAATTACATTATCTCCCTATTGCATACTGTTTCCATGTTATTACATAACTTTAAAGTTAACTTTTATTCTTTCAAATCACCTTCAAACTTGACGCTTCATCACAAATTGTTTTATATTATGAATATGTAATATTTTATCTTATACTTGCTGTATAATTAAAAGATACCAGAACGGCAGCAAAGAGAGCCTTGTTAAGGACAGGACAGGTTTATGAGTCCAGGGACATCTTGGAGCGATTCATCTAATGCTATCGATGAGAGTGTGATTTTGTGCCCTTACTGAACATGCAAATAAGCTTCAAATTCCTTGAGGTATAAGAGTCATCTACAGTGGCAACAGCAAACATGTCACCATCCATATGTAATGCAGTCCCCCTCTGGGCCAATCAGCAACTAATATGTCACCTTGATTTGACCTGTGATTGTAGAGGGTCCTTAAAGGCCAATTATAGACACAATTAGCATTAAGAGGAAAAAGCTGGATTGCTGTGTTAAAATGCATCATTGTTTGAGTCTCTGATATGTTATTATATATGGATAAAAAAACTCAAATGATGGGAAAAGACACAAAGAAGTAAGTCATACTGGAGGAATGAATAGACGATTCACAGTTCTAAGCCTCACATACCCTGCGTAATTCAATTGTCGGGGACATTGTCCTACTCTTCTTTATCTGTATGGGTATTTTCCCATTTGAGACAGCTGGGAAAGTACTGACCTTACTGGTGGTAACGTCCAGATAAGGGAGTTGTTGTTTCTATCTGAGAGATAAAATGTGTTTACCATGGGTTTGTAAGATAATAAAAAGATATTTCACATTTACTATTGGGAATGATTGATGTTCATCCAGTGATACAAAGGAAAAACGCTAACACAGCAGAGGTGGAAAGCATTTAGAGGTATACAGGTGTTATTCGGAGTCAGAGTCAGAGAGGAAGTGCTTTTTTTGTCTGTGGCAGTTTGTGTCGTGGACAAGTCTGACTCATTTTGCTTTCAGACAAGGGAGGAAAGTCACAGTCATTGAGTTTGTTAACCATTTATTAAAATGGACTCTCTTCATTAACTATTAAACTCTTGTGGATAGTCCTAACTAACTGTTGTTTTACACTGGATATTAGCTCACTTTGTGTGGTACTGTACACCTGCTTAACTACATGTTAATGCAAATATATAATCAGCCAAAAAGTTGAAAAGAGAAAAGTTGATTTAAGTTACTTTGGATGTTGCTGCAGTGTTGGTGCCAGATGGTCTGGTCTGAGTACTTCAGAAACTGCTGATCTATTATGATTTCCACACACAATCATCTCTACTGTTTACAGAGAATAGTCAGAAAGCAGCAGTTCTCTGGGTGAAAATGTCTTGTTGTTGCAAGAGGTCAAAGGAGAATGACCATGACTGGGTACAAACCATGTAAGGCAACAGTAACTCTGATAACCACTAAACCAAGGCAACTGGGGAATTGTCTATCTATCTCTGAACAAACATGTTGAATCTTGAAGTAGATGGGCTACAGCAGCAGAAGCCCACAATGAATCACACTGCAGAAAAAGAGGCACAAATAAGCACGTCCACCTGGGTGTCATGTTTACAACACTGCAGTTCATGGGACAGCTTGCTTAAGAGGGCCATGGGTTTCTCAGTGAGGAACAACACATACTAACACACATGCCTGTATAAAAGTACCAAAACAGAAAACACAGAAGCTCAGATCATAATACACACAGAGGAAGCGTGACTTCATTCTCTGCTCGGAATACTGTTTATCAACTGAAGTCTATCTTTGCACAGAATCCAAAGTTGTTGGTTTTGCTTATTTGCTTTTTCTCTATTTGTGCACAGTTTAATTCACACCAGATAAGAGCATCAGCTCTGAATTAAAAGAGAAGTGAATGAATAAAACAGAAAATCCCCAAGACCGTTCCATTGGTCTGATCCATAGCATAAGTTTTGTTGAGATGCTTTTCACTAAAAGCTGAGGCACAGCACACATCCACAACTCCTGACACCTTGGGTTTAATCTTAGAAATAGGTGAAGTACACACACACACTCTCTCTCTTAGTCTCTCTCTCTCTCACACACACACACACAGAGTATATTGCAGATTAGACTATTAGAGATGAGCATCAGCAGTATTTCAAAGCTGATTCAGTTTATTTTTTTCCAGTCTAAGGGGGGAAATAGGCTAATCTCAGACACCTATATTATGTCTGTCAACTGAGGATTTACACCTACAGTGTTATCTGGGCAGAGGCATGTGTTCTGCGTCGACATGAACCCATGCACAGTTCAGGCAGCTGCGTGTATGTGCACTTGTGTACATGTCAGTTGTCTTGAGTGCGTGACTGCCAGCAACTTGCTGGAAACATGACCGCTTCTTTACCAGCAGCTGTGCTGATGATTAAGTGGCACATGCTCATTAAGTTCCTTCTATTGTCCATCCAGTAAAATGAACTGCAGGAAGGCTCTAGCAGAGTGGTTACAGTTTGTGTTTGTTGACTTTTAAATTGTTAAGCATGTTTATGTCTTTTCCTCTCCTTTTCTTTCTTCCTTTCTATTCAGATCTTCCTTTATTGTCCTCTTCATTCCCAGTCTTTTCATTTCTCTCCTCTCTTCCACTTCCTCATCTAACTTCTGTTTTTACCTTTCTTGCTTTTCCTGTCACTTCTTTTTCCTGTTTATTTCCCTCGCCTTCTTTGTCTCCCCCATCTGAATTTCACTTATTTCCTTCCTTTGTTTCTCTTTCTCCATCCTCCATCTGTCACCTACCTTTCTCTCTCTCTTTTCCTCTTCTGCGTCGTCCGTGCATGAAATGTGACATAACGCTGTAAAAGTTACAGTTTGCTGAAAACACTTACGGCGAAAGCCCAGGTCATACTTTCCACATCTGTGTGTCTGCAGAATTTTGTGCGAGTCTGCATGACATAAATTTAGTCATCCGCTCAGTTCCGCAGTGGTCCACGTGGACCCTACAGGGACGACCTCAATCACACCTCCAGTTTGAGTCCGCGCTAATCATACACACCAACACCACATGCTCTCTTTTGCACATCACTTTCTGGTACAGTTGATGGCACACTCTTGCTTTGGTCATAAGAAACAGTAACCATGGAAACTTTCTTAAGGTTATATGAGGCAGTCGACTTGAATGCAATGAATAAAGCAGATGAAGAACAAATGATCGTGTTCTCCCAGGTTTTGCGCTCCCACTAATGCTGATTGGATCTAAAGACATACATTGCAAGTTATTTGATCTTAGACTAAATGCTGATTACACACTTTCCTACTGGTGAGGATAAAGCGGTAGAATATTAGTGAGTGAGTGAGAGAGTGAAAAACCTGTATAAAACCAGGATTAAAGAGTGTTTTTGACCAATGGTGTATATCTTTCCTTTTACCTTCATCCTCTATTCCTTTTAACCCGTCTTGTTGCTCTCCTCTCCTCTCATCCGGAGGCATGCCTGAGTCCAGGCCACCCTCATTAACCTTATCATTAAGCTGACCCCCCAGCTGGACTGCACTGACCTCACACTGCTGTGTAGCTTTAAGGGGTTGTGTCAATACATACGCAATCAGCCATTAAGCTGAAAAAGCAGGAGCCGTAAGAGAGCTGGCCAGAGCTGGTGGATGCACAGCAAAATTTATATAACAGCTGAGGCAGCGATAGAGGAGCGTGTGAGGGAGGGAAGTGAATGATACCTTCCATGTACTCCATTTCTTTTGATGTACTTTATGTGTGCATTATGAAAGCCCATGGAGATTAGCCTGTCTATGTCTCCACAATATGAATAAGTCCCCAAGAGAGCAAAGATGTCTAGACTTATTCAGAGAGATGAAGCCTTATTATCTGCTGTGTAGCAACTATGAAAAGGCTCATATTCACTTTGCAATCCAATACTGCATTGCCCTTATGTAACAGTCCAATAGCAGGAGTCAAATCCCAATCATGTCATCAAACAAGGGAGTAGAAAATGGCAGAGTGAATAGAGTGGGAGATATTTTTCTGCATGTAAAGCTAGACATTTTATACTGTATTTCTTTTACCATTTAAATACAATACACATCAAAAACATCACAAATTACACTATTTTGAGGTATTAGTGATATTTCTATAAATGAAATTGTGCAGAGGTGACAAGCAGCCTACATAGTCAAATTCAAATATTACAACCGTACAGGTTATTGTGAATTTCACAGTGGCAGAAGGTGAAACTAGTAAGATGCTATTGAAACTATAAAAATAAAAAAAGTGTGCTAACAATGACAGAACTAATAGTGATGGACATTATGTTATGCTCTTTAGATTTAATGTTTACCATGCATATTGTTATAGTGGTTTATAGCACATTAGCAGTGTTGGCGTCAGTGGGACTTTCTCGCAATGGTTCATTCTCTGGAGACCATTGATGTCAATTGTTGAATCACAAGCCACAGTCATTGAGATATTTCACTCTGAATCAAAGTACTTGTTTATGTTACTATATCTCTTACATGACAGTCATAATGAAACAGCAAAGTATTTTTGATTTAAAATACTTTGATTTTTGATTATACCCAGGAAAAAAACAGAGTTAATCCTCAATGTGTGGTTCTCATCTTCTAGTTAGAAATCAAATGTGTCAGTGTCTGTTTTAACCAGTTATATTGAAAAGAAGTTGATGTATATGATAGTCCATAATTAGACCTACAATGGGGGCATTTATGATATGCTTCTACTTTTCTTCACAGTGAACACTATGCTTATGGATTGGCAGAGAGTCATTTAATTTTCTTCATCTTCTCAGTGAACAGCTATTTAAAGAAGTGTTGCTTTCATTGTAATGTTAGCAGAGAGATCCCACTGCACTTCACACATTGTCATGGTGATGGAGGGGGTGGGGGGGGGCAGGCGGGGTGAATCACACCAGGTCCTCATCTCCAACAATGTGAGAACTTCTCATCATTGAGCTAAAACGCTCAATGAGTAGGGAGCAAATCATTCTCCACATTTCTGAATGACCAGGTCCTTCTTTCCTTTCCTTTCCTTTCCTTTCCTTTCCTTTCCTTTCCTTTCCTTTCCTTTCCTTTCCTTTCCTTTCCTTTCCTTTCCTTTCCTTTCTCTCTCTTCTGCTATCTTGGTCAACAAAGATTGTCAGGTCTTTGTGATGGTGTTGACTTACAAATATCTGTGTGATGTATGTTATTTAGTTGAACATGTAAATGAATGTATAATGTATTCAGATTGTCCCTTTGTCTCCATGTTTTCAGCTCCTATAGGTGATTCTTGCCCCGAGCATAACAATCACTCAGTGTGTTAATGGGTTGCACACTGAGCTCGTTAGCTATGCACAGCCCTCATTAACATACAAATTCAATTAACTTTCACAAAAAAAAAAGTGGAAGGAAAGAAAACAAGTCTTTTGTGTGATGTCTACTTTTCCAGCGTTTCATCTTCATCGTAGTCACAGTGAGTGGAGGAGACTGTCAATGGCTGTGGTGACTTTCTCTTGTTTTGGACTCATTGATGAAAGCTTAATGGTCTTTTGCAAGGTGATACAGTTCAGAGCACAGCCAGACATTCTTGTGCCAAGAGAATGGAAATGTTTTGGCCTCACGCTTAATAAAAGAGACTGTCAGGTATTTGTTGTCTGCCATTAGTGGTTGTGTAGGCGGGGTGGCAGCTGTTTTAGAGGGCCATTGTGAGAAGACACTGCAGGTTCCTAACTGTGGCAGAATTAAACAGTGCTTGCTATGTTGATTGAAAGCCAATTTTCAAAATGGTGTATAGTCAGAATGTTCAATAGCTGGCAGACCCTCCATTTTCCCTCATGTATTCTATGGGTAATGCTCTTATCAAGGGAATTGGTAATTAGTGGCATGCATTGTGTCAGAGGACAGGGCACTGAATACCAATGACATTAAAGGGCTGATGAGATAAGAGGAGCGCGTGCTTGTGGCTGTATGTGTATGTGTGTGTTCCCACATTTGCATTCATGCTCCAGGGACAATGGTTAGTTGCCACAGCCAGGGCAATGCATGACTTCAATTTACATGTTTGCATATTTGTCAATTAACCAAATTGATTTCCTGTGTGTGTTGAGCGGCAGCACCGGATGTCAGTTTTCCCAAGGATTTTCGATACCGCGTCCATCCCCATATCAAACAGACCCGATAACGGCAGCTTCTCATTTGCACACCATTAATTAGACATTCATATTAAATGGCTAATTAGCATATATAGCGCTCTGTGTTTTGTCAGCGTGAAAGCTATAGCAGCAATAACTTTTCCTTTCATATCACTTGCCTTTGCTATCTATGCAAATGCTTTTAATCAGATAGTGTGTGTATGTATTTGTGAGCAAAGATGGAAGTGATATTCAGCATATATATGTACCTTTTACTGGAAAAACTGAAAAGAGAAACACATTAATGAATATACATATATATATATATAAGAAAAAGTAGTAGTAAGAAAAAGAGACTAATAATGCTTTTTTGTTTGTCGTTGACATTTTCTTTTAAGAGTGACAATGAAGCTCCTCAGAGAAATGCAGCTACAGCCAAACTCATCTAAACACTTCTTCCATTACCATCACGCTGTTTGTGTCACATGGGAATATATTACAGGATAAAGTCACCTGAACTCACATTATATACTTCTTATTGTGTGCTAAAAGTGTCATTTAGATAAGGACTGAGTCAGCAATGAGAATTCAAACACAAATGAGTGTTTTGTGTATGCATGTATTTATTGCCTATAGGGCTAGTGACACCAGCAAATGACATATAGTTAATCGTCTGGTAAGTCTTCATGAAATGTTTGATGCCAGAAGTTTGTTGTTTGGGATCACACTCACAGGGATGCTGTAGTCATGAAACTTGGATAGCACTGCAAACCAGGACAGAGTAGAGCTCAAATTACCCATAATATTTTATTATCCTTTTCTCTGACCTGTTCAGTCCTCACTGAGAAAGAGTCTTAAAACTCCAGGGCAGAAGAGGACACCTTTTTTGTATTTTTTTTAGGAAATCATAGAAATGAGTCAGTAGTCAGTGCTGTATTGGTCAGTGGCAAAATTTTGCATCTCAGACCTCATTAATGTTGAGCTTGATGTGGAACATTAATGATTTTTTTTTTTCTGTACAATACGGCCACTTTTGATATAGGTCCTGTGGTTCCTGCTGTTTATCCATTATTTGCATTAATGTCTCTGCAATGCATTGCTTTCTCTGCTTTCAGTCCTCCTTTCAGAGGAGAAGCAGCTGAAACTAGAAAAGGATAGAGATGAAAGAAGTGCATTATAGAGAAAGACAGAGAGAGAGGTAGAGAGAGGGGAATGGAAAGAAGGATGAGGTAAGTGTTATGGGAGAGGCCGACACTGACACAGTAAAACACTCCAAACTCCTCCACCTCCGTATTTCTCTCCTCCGCTGCTTCTATCTTTAAGTAGAGATTTAAGAGGGGAGCAGGCATGAAGGGGGAAAAAGTGACATCACAATGACATCAGGAAAAAGGGGGGGGGGGGCAAAGGTTAAACAGATGATAGTTTGTTTTCACAGAATAGAACAAATCACAGGTGATGACCTGAGAGATGAAGGCGTTCTGCTTCAATTGTTCTGACCTGTGCCCTTGGGTCAATAGTGGGAGTCCTCGGGGCGGCCCGTCGGGTACATCCCCAGTGGTGAGGCAATTTTAGATGAACTTTAGCCTCCCTCCACCCTCCCATGATCCCCCTTTGCCTCAAGCCAAGCTTATACACCCCCTGGGCTGGCTTGTGTCCCATGGCGTGTTTGATTTTTTTTGGGATGGAGTCAGCTCGTCTGTAAACTATGTCTGACCTTTTGTATCAGGAGAGCTCTCCTCATACACACACACACTCACACACACACATTTGCACGCAAAAGAATGCTTCCTTATTGGGGTACATGGCGCGTTCAGAATGATGTGATGACTTCTCAGTGAAAGGACTCTTTGATTAGTTGGGTTTGAGCTTCCCATGATTTCATGCAATGCTTGCAGAAGGATGTGGTGTGTGAAAAACAGCAAGCGCACAACAGTAATTCACACAGAATAGATTTTAGATTCACTGCACAACTGGAAGTGAACCTATTCTGCCATATACAACCATCTTGCCAGGATTTGTTGTGTAGTTGCAAAAAAGAAAAAAAAAAAGAGAATCACCATTTTTCCTGTTCGCAAACAAGAAACATTGTGTAATTAGGTTGATTCATGTTGTTTTTTTCCCAGCTACAATGAGTCATTATCAAAAAAAGTTAAATGAAATTATATGTGAATGGGAAACATAACAGCATGGCAGCAGTTTAGTTTTTAATATTTCATGTTTGAAATGCTTAGAGTGATGTTAATGCACTGTATTAAGAGTAACATATCTAATAGATTGTGGTGTTTTGGCTTGGTCTAATCACTGTGTTTGTTAATAGTCTCCTTAGGGGAAGGCATGTTTCCCTCTCAGTCCCTAATGTAATAAAAGGCTTTTAGTAGCTCCTTCAAATGCATCAGGACTGTGCTTTTCCTTATTTCCTTTGTATCTCATTAATTTCCATATTTAATTAGCTTGGCTCATTAAATGCATGCACACAGGAAAGTATGTAGAAATAATTGCATGCAATGTTATAGACACAAATTATCCATAATGTTCTTGTGCCAGTTGTGACAGAACATGTAGGCCTTGTTGATTAGTCCACTCTAATAGACATGGCACTTGATTTGTTAGTCCACCAGTGTATATGTGAATATGTGTGTGTGTGTTCCATGCTCAAGTGTGTGCACATATTTATTCCTATGTTTCATGCGTGTTTGTCTGCATGTGTGTGTGTGCCCATGTGTGCCAATCTATCCGTCAACTCTAAACCACGCTAAGGAGTGAAATTGCCCATCAGCTCTAGTAAAAGCATGTCTGACAGCCTGTAATCATGGCCATAGGAGAAAAGAAATAATTGTCACATGTGGACACATACATGCACAGACACACACACACACTTCTGGTCAGGATAAAGACACTGGATAACCAGAGAAAATAGAAAATCTTAATCAAAAAATCCAAATACTGCTGTGTTTGCTGAGTTTCCTCAATGATTCTACTAAGTGATGATAATAGTGGGATTCGAATCAGCCTATTTTTATTTACATTTTGATTTTGCACATTGTAAAACTGGAATGTAAACGGCAAACTTGCAAAAACCTTGAAATATCACATACAAGTTTCTATGCCTGTGGTAGGTGGAAAAGTTGGTATATCAATCAAAAGTAAAGCAAATAAGTGTAATGGAAACAGATATTAAAAGATGGCATTTAGAAAACATGTTACTTAATCCTCAATCAATTTTCATGATTTACTGCACTGGAAAAATGGCAGAAAAGATGGATGAGAGGACGTATCAGTGGACTGATGAGGAAACCACAAAAAAACCTGTATCAACAGGTAATTTTGGTTTTTATGTATGTCATAGAGTTGCAGTGTTTTCCTTCTGTTGTGCTGATCCTGTCTCTAAATTTTAAAGCACCCACAACTTATCTAAGTCCCAGTACTTGCTCAATTTTAATGGGAGAAAACACATACTGGAAAAGTGCATCCTCTTTTAGCTAATTGGTTACAATTCGAGATACATTTATCACATCAGAGCAACTTTCTCCTAATTTTCTATTAATTGTCTCCAACTTAATTTTCCTAAATCCTTACCAACAACATCTTTTATATGAAACATTCTCCATCACACATTTAAAAAGAACCATAGGTGATTTTTGAACACGCACCGTGGCGAGACACGCATGAATAACTCTGACATTTACAATTAGCTGTTGTCAGCAGTCAAAGGCAGTCGTGCAATTTACTAGGTACATATTACTGTTGTAAATGGAAGTGACAACAATTTGATATGTTGTTTGAAAGTGGCGTGATAGCGGATTGTGTTTGACTCCTTTTAAGTGGGCCCACTCTTGATTGGCGAACACCCTTTATTCAAAAGAGATAATTGGTTTGGTAAAATGCTGTTCATGCCTGGCTCCGAAATGTTTTAGGTGACAAAGTGGTGGGTTCTGATTAACCTTGTCATGGTTGTTGACACCTCACAACTATGCAGCTTTTCCATTCAACATGCTCTCCTGCGTCAGTTCGTGTCCATTTTTTTTTCTCCCCTTGCATGCCAAGGATAAGTGATAATTAATGTTTTTCTTCATAATTGTCTTTGCCTTGACAGAAGCAGTCAGAGTGGAGACACTCGTCATTCAAGTCGGATTTATGACTGAGGGGGTTTGTTTCTGAACTTGAGCTTGTGATGGAGGCAACGTGATAGTTTATGACTCAGGAAGTTAAGTGAGAAAGATGGGGAGGGGGGTCTCTATTGGCTCCTTGCTGTGGTTTTTTTTTTCAACATTTGGCTGGCAGACAAGTGTATTGTGCATGTGTCCTCTCTGATGTGGCAGTGTGATGATGAGTAAGCACACATACGATGGAGTGGGTATGTGTGTGGTATCCAAAGCTCTGCCTGACACATGGCCATGAGGAAATTGGGGGGCGGGATACATGAGGGAGTTTGGTATATATATTACACAGTGCTTTACGGGCCAAACTTTTCCTGCTGTGTAATTAGAGGACAAGCTGTGGTTTGTGCCAGTTACATAACTTCTAAAGACTTCCTGGTGAAGAAGTGATACATTCAACATGATACATCTGGATAAATTATTTGTGGATCTGGTTCCAGTTCAAGGATATAGTGGAGGATAACCTCATAGAAACTTTCCTTTGGATTTCCATTCCTTTTATCTGCATTAAATCAAGCTTATGTCAGAAACCCATGATGTGTGTCACTGGTAATGTCACAGGTTCCATATGTCAACGAGCGGTGAGACCCAGAGAGTGATGTTTCCTTCACAGATTGTTGAATTTAATTGGGGGACTCTGGTGATTTAGTGGTCCACTTTCAAATGCAATGAGACCTGAAGCTGAAATATCCTAACTTTCACTCTTTATCATGGGATCCTAAATTTCTCATAATGCAACTCAGCATCTTGCAAGAGTTTCTATCTGTGTTAAATGTCATTACCTATCCATCTTCATATCCTTGGGTAATAACTGATTTTCTGTCAAATATTTGAAATTTAAGTCTGATTTAGGATAATGGTCTATTCTTCACAATGACTTAATCAGGGTTATTTCTTCACAATCTGGGGACTATTTATATTAATGTCTAATAGAAAAAATGGGAAGAAGAAACATATGTTGACTTTATTAAACATGAAAACCTGAGGGTTTTTTGTATATAAACGTATCCAGTTCTGGTAAATGCATTCATACATTAATTTGCTGAAAATATTTGACTTAACTTAATCTGAAGTTTGAGTTAATTAAAAAGTGCAAGCTACTTAAACAACAAATATTTCAGCTCTGATATACTCAAACTGTTCAGTTCAAACTGACAATTGTGACAACTGATTGCCTCACATTTTTTGAGCACATCTTTATGGGTTTACACTATGTGAAAAATATGCAGAATATCTTTGAAGTGATTTTATTCAAGGTATTTAGGTTTTGGACACTCATGTTGTTACTAAGCAACTAATACCTGTGTACTTAGATGACCATGAATTTCCAGCATGTTTACTCAGCTTCGCTATAAGATTTCCAGCTCTGCAAATCTCTTGCTCACTTTGTCCAACCTTGGATGGTGACACAAAGTTCCCCTGCAGATAATTAGTTTATACATTTTTTTTTCATCTTTACTTTCCCCTTGATGCACCCACATTGAATGTGCTCAGTGTTGGCATCACTCTCATTTGCTAGTGTGCTTTTTGTGCGATTCCATTTAACAAATTTCTCCAAATAATTAATCTGCAAAACACTCAGTATTTCAAAGGGCATTTATACAGCCTTATTAAGGTGTGCAGACCCACAACTATAGGTTAAAATTAGTTACTACATCAAGCATCAAGGAATATGGTAATTGAAATGAAAGATTTAAGTAGTTAAAACTGTAGTTAACACAGTGCTGATTAAGCCTTTCAGCTCAACAGAACTCTCTATGTGTTTTTCAGTATACAGGTGTTTTGGCGACATGTTTGCCCTGCACACAGGAAGTGATTGTAGTATGACTTAAAACCCATGAAAAGTTTTAAAAGTGAATACAACTTCTCAAAAAACTTGGTCATTCAAGATTGTGACCGGATAAATGCTTTTTACCCCTGCCTGCCCCTGCACTGACCCTGTACATACACAAATGTCCTCTCATTCAGTTCTGATAGTATTGCTTAACAGAGCCCAAAAAAAAAATTGAAGGAACGCTGCATCTAAATAATGGTACGTAATCTCTATTTATGAAAAACAAAAACAACAGCAACAACAGGACTCTTGTAGCTTTAACATAAGGTTAAATTGTGTTGTTACCTGTATTATTGGCCCTCTAATGATACTCAAGCTTTGAGCTGCGGGAGGGTGCTCAACAGCAGGGTCCCATTTATTGCAACGCTGCATCATTTCAACTGTCACCGTTCAGATAACTACTGTTCAAATCATCAAACTTTTATTTTACTGTGTCATGACCTCCACCCAGCTGGCACACCCAGAAGATTAAAACAAACATTCAGGGTTTATTGCACACACTGCTCAGTCCGGGTCAGATGGTGTGTTTGTTCAGTCAGAGGTTTAGAGTAGCTTTGATTGAGCCAAAACGTTTGAGTGGGTTCTGGCTGTGTGTCACTGAGGTGGGCCTAGTATGTTCATCATCAGCTCATAATGACGCCAATAGGGCTGCTGTTATCACAGCCTTTCTCTGTGGGTGGTTTTCCTCCCTATGTTAGTGTGTGCGTGCGTGCGTGCGTGTGTGTGTTTTAGAAGTGGGATTCAATAAGTTCCATTGCCCTTGATCCCTCTCACTCTTTCGTACCTCTGTCTTTTGCTCTCTTTCTTTCCTTTATTCTCGCTTCCCCTGCTTTTTCCCGTGTCAACATCTGAAACTCCCACAGAACTCCCAAGCAGCTCAGATTCAGAGGAAGTCCTTCCTGGGATTAATACACACACGCACAGAGGCATAAACTTCCTCATCAGATTTACTCGTTCTCATTTGTCCTCCCACAGACATCCTGTTTGTCTCCTGCAGCTCTTCTGCTCCCTCAGAGTAACTTAAGCCAGCTGGGAGGCATGACATAAACAGAGGAGCAGGTTTTGAGGGGAGGACAGCAAGAGGCACAAACTACTATATATATATATATATATATATATATATATATATGTGAGGATTTTTTTGTTGTTCCTCACATTTCCATCCTCAGTCACCTGGCATTGTTTTTATCTTTCTGAATTCAAGAATTCAGAACTTGTTGATGCTGAATTTACTGACAATCTGTTTTAACCAGGATGGAGGACCTCGCCAATCATATTACCGCCACATTTTTGAGCAGTGCTCCTGGAATGAGAGAGACCTTGTTGATTTTTTCTGTAATCATTTTCCATTATCTCTCACCGCGGCGGTAGGCATCAGCTCTCCATTCTGTCTCTTCATCCGTAGAGTGGTCTATCCAATCCATTTTACCCATCTGCCAATCTCCATCATTTTGATCTTGGTTTGTCCCCTCTTCCCTCTCTTCTGTGTCTCCCTTCACTCTGTCCGTGGCTAATCCATTACATCATCTAATGATTGTTGTTTCGCTCTGTAAAGAAAAGTGTGGGGCAGATTGGCATTTCTGTAGCCATATGTGTGTGTATTTGTTAGTAACTGCCGTCTCTCTCTCTCTCTCTCCTCTGTTTGAAGGCTTATCTAACATACTATAGGATCCGTGTGGAGATTTTTAATGCCACATGTCAAACGATTTCAGCCAGAAACATTCCCAATTTCTTCCAATGTTTCTATAAAGACTCCTTTCTGAAACATTACTTCTTTCTATCTAAAAGCATAATATGATAAGATTAAGCCACACTGAAACTTTTGGTCTCTTGTTTTGCTTTGCCCTTTCTCTGTAACAATGAAATATCTGTCACTGACATCTTCTTAACAAGCCTATATACTGTATGTGGAAGGTTATTGCAGCATTTTAGCTTCTGGTTTTTAGGCCATTGTTTTGGTTCAACTGTCACGGTTTTGTCTCAGAACTCACCTCCAAACAGCAGATGCACATTAGTGAACACAGTGGGTCATTTAGCACGAGAGTATATCACAGTGTGACTATTTGACCTCAACCCCCGCCCACTCACCAAAACCACACCAATTCACACCACAACATCACCACTTGCCAAGAAGTCACTAAAAATGTTTTCAACATCAAGAACATTGTCAGCGTTGTATTCATGTCTTGTTTCTGTATGCTGCCCCCAATCAACCAAATAGTCAGCCATTTTACATTATATTCAACCCTGGAATTTCTAACCATGTGATTGTTGAGTTATTAAACAAAAGAAAAGAAATTTGTGAATTGTTTTGTATTGATCCCATAAGCACAGTTGGGGTCATGATACATAAAATTCTTAGCTCATTCTTTGACCCCCCTGAACCAGACTGGAGAAATCGTCTTTTTTCACATAGTGTTTTCATAAAATTAACATCACACTTATAACAATAACAATAATTAGTAGTCACATATGCAGTAATAGTCTTTCTTTTACATAACAGTACATACCTACTATCCACCACCACCTCCTTCTCACGGTGGTCCAGTTGCACCTACAGCAGGGCTTTTAATAAAATTCAGACGGGTCCAGATAGAGAAAATCTCTCCATGCCAAGGGCCAGAACATCATCGTGTCTAATAATGTCATGATTTAGTGCAATATGGGTCCAGTGTGTAGGAATTAGTGTTCACCCCTTCTTTGGACTATACACAGTCACATAGTGGTTTCACACCAGAAACTCTCCACTCTGTGTTCTGTTTCCTTCTTCTTTGTTGTTTGCTTTCTGCATCTGGTTTATCTAGGCAGAGCCATTCTTTTTCATTTGCGTAGTAGGCTACTGCTTCAGAAAAACATTAAACCCACACTATGGCGAGTTTGTCCATTTGGGCTGCTGTGCAGTCATTTTAATCTAGTATATTTGAATTGCGGCCATTCCTGAAGCAGAACAGGCAGAGATACAGTTTTCATATGGACGTCTTACCTCGCCACACACTGTGCCGCTATGATACAATCAAAAATAAAAAGCATCTCTTCTAACAGTTATGGTGCCCTTGAAATCGTAAAAGGCCATTGTGAGACAAATTAGCAGTTGTAGTCGCTCTGCTGGAACCCCCACTGTGCCAGTCAGCAGTGCTCCCTTCTGATTTAAGATCATGAGCCTTCAGTGTTCAGCCACATCCACATGACAACTCTCTCCATTCATATGCTTTATGGAATCATCACTGTCGCCACCCAGCAAATGAGTGCTGCAATATTTAGGACAAATGCCACAGTCGACTGGCCCTGTGAAACAATGCTGTTGAATATTTAATCACTCTGAAAAGCCACATTAAAGCCAGCACAGACGAAGACATTCATTTCCTTTAAGCTGTGTGGGTGTTGCAGTTCTGTGTAGCTCGCAGGGAGGCACAGGATTAGCAGTTGGTGCTGAAGCGCTGCGGTGGCTGAAGGGCTGTTTGTGTTGTAGGGTGCAGTTTCCTCAGCGTAGCGAGTTCTGGCTGCCAGTGCGGCTGTGGAGCGTGCTGGCTGTGACCTCTGCTGACTGGCTTTCTACACAGCGTCTGTGGAGGCAGAGATAAGCAGTGACAAACACGCACACGCTTTCTGTTGACGCATGACATCATCGGTTGGGTTTTGTGTGTCTGTGCAGGTGTGTGTGTGTTTGTGTGATGTTTTTTTTTGGTTCCATCTTTTTTAAGAACCAGGGGGCATGTGGGTGAGTGAACAGAAACCTAGGGCCAAAAGTTCAGAAAAGACCAACTGACGAGAGAGAGAGAGAAAGAATGAGAATGAGAGAGGCAGCTTGTTTTGATGAAAGCAGATGGGAAGAGGATGAAAGACAGTGAAGTTTGACAGTGAGAAACTGCCACAGACAGACATACAGTATAACTCTACTGGCTGTTTTCCCTTTATTTCCATTGCATTCACACATGCTCCGATTGCAGAAAGCAGATCATCATATATATAATGTAAATATCTCCCTTTCTCCCAGTTGTTAGAGTCCCCCTCAAAGCTGTGGAGCCTTGCAGGGAGGCTGGCCCATGCAGCAACCCTCTCTCTGAGGTGAGGGAGGTTGCTACATGGGCCAGCCTCCCTGCAAGGCATCTCCAGGTAATAGCCTGTGAAATGACTAGGCCTTTGTTGGTCAGGAGGCTCACTGGAGGCCCGAGCGGCTTATTTATGGAGCTACTGTGGTCTTTCTCCTGGCCTCGACACCTATAAATACATGGGGAAGGTTAGTCTGCTAAAACAAACAATGATGTGAGCGCGGGACGTCTGAAATAGAATATGCAACTCTGCAGCTCGGCCTGCTATAAAAAGAGCCCGAGTCTATCTTTAGGTGGGAGGGAGGGTAGATTTAGAAGTGTGTTGTGAATTCTGGTTCAGATCTGGGGATGACTTGAAGATGTAATAAGACAGAATTAGAGTTTTAGCTTCTGTTGACCTGAACTATACTTGGTATTAGACCTCTGACTCTCAGTTCAAAATGTTTACACTGGGTTTAAAGGCAAACCCAGTGTTCTATTAGAGTCACACAATTAAAAGAAGAATTAAAACAAAAAGCTGTTATATTTCTTGAAAGTCAGACACAGATGGTAAACGTGGTTCTTGTTTGTATGATTTATACTGTGATAGATTTACTTTTACCTTAACTTCCATGCATGGCTAAAAAATAGAGAACAGTCAAATTGTTGTTGGAAGAGACAAGATGTGAGTGAAAGAAGAGTTGGCAGGACGGTTCCATATGTTAAACCTGGACAGATTTCAGCACGTGTACTGTAGTATAGGAGCACAAGCAACAGTGGGAGCTACAGTCAATTTGCATAACAGATATACAAGGAGCTTTTGTTAGTGTCATTGTTTTAGTTGAGCACCCAGTCCCAGAGGTGGTAAACTTGGTTCAACTGATAAACTGCCTTAATTCTGTTTGAGGCAGCTGGTAAGTCATGTCAGTGCTGTTTCTTTTGTGGGCATTTGGTCCACAAATACAGACCAATACACATGGTTGATATATTCATATATTCAGATGTGCAAATATTAGAGGGTTTTCCCTCTGTACACATCTTGTTACACCTTATTACAACAGGTTGTATCTCTATTTGTCAGTCAGCTCTTAGCCACCAAGTAAATAATCCCAGCTGGTAAAATAAATAAATAAATAAATAAAAATTGATAGATTAATTTTAATACAACTTATTTCTTTGATAAGGGGCCACAAGATATTGTGGTGGTCATCAATTATCAAATACCAGTTCAGCCCATGCATCCTCCTGTGTGGAGTTTGCTGTCTTCGCTTACTCGAACTTCCTGCCACAGTCCAACAGACTGACAGATTCTATTGATCAATCGATCAAGCTTTGTTTGTAAAGCATTCTTTATACATGTAACACAAAATGCTAAATGTTAATAATAATAATAATAATAATAATAATAATAATAAGTATCAAAGGAAACCTTTTAAGACAGAAGTGGGTGAATAGTTTGTCTCTGTGTGTTGTTCCTGTGATTAACTAGCAACCTGTTGAGGATTTACTCGACCTTTCATTCAGTCAGCTGGGACTGGTTCCAGCTCTGCCCACAATACCTCAAAAGGACAAGCAGTAGACAATGAATGACTGACTAAGTGACTGGCTAAATGAATGGATGAATATCGATGATATAACACTGAACTCGGACTGTGACACTGTGCTCTCAGACTTTGGTGCATTTCTCACAGTTCAGCGAACTAACCCTCTGTACTTTTGGAAGCCGTGTTTTTTTGAGATATTGTGATGAGGGACTAATATTTCAGTTGAACTCACATATGGCATTCTGTATAAATAAAGAGTTGTAAATGATTTTATGGTTTAGTGGTCTCATTATGACAGTTTTTTTTTTGCTTTATGTGACTTTCTTGTGGCAGTGCTTCCGAGTTCTGAGATCTCAACAGTTAATCACATTATCATAACTATTACAATCTATACTTTTTTAAAATCTCAACAGAGGGAAGATATTTTTTGGCTGCACTATTGGTTTCCAAAGTCTGATTAGTATTGTTCTTGCAATGTGGCACTTGAATTTCCTTGACCTTTGTTTGATAAATATCCATTTGGATAAATGTATTGTGATTATAGCTGGGTTATATTACACTGTATGGGAGATTATAGCTCTCTAAGCTTGTTGTCTAACCCAGAATTGACCTAAACATTGAACTGAGCTCAGAAAATATGACTGAAGATGTAATAAACTGCAATTTAATTTTAAGTGATGAACTGTGCCCGCAGAGACTGCTGAGTAGTAGTTATTCACGTGACCTGAAACCTTTTTTTTAACTCATGGTTAGATGTCGTTTTTCTTCTCTGAACCAAATGAAGATGTCACCAAAATGAAAATAAATAAATAAATAAATAAATAAATAAATCCAAAAAGATCAGTATCAGCCTTGAAACCCCTTAAAGGTCAAACCTTAGCAGAGTTAGATCCTCTGAAATCAAACATGCTGCTCTGCCTGGTTGAGAGGAAAAGGTGGAGGGAGCGATGGAGGAGGAGGAGGCTTTGGAAAGGTGTTATGTTGCAGTGTGGTGCCAGGGGAGCTGTGAAGCTTGGCAAAGAGATGTGTGTTCACATCCTCAGTTTCCCTACTGCTGCTGGAGAAGGAGGGAAGGAGGGAGGGAGGGAGGGAGGGAAGGAGGGAGAGGAGAGCTAGGGGAATGAGGGTGAGATGAATGGAAAGACAGTGGGCGGGGAGGCCAAAGAGACATGTGCCAGGGACAATTTACCCATCCATCACACTCCAGCGTTAATAAAAATCTAAATGTATAGCTTGGTTGCAGAAGAATCCTCGAGAAGAATCCCACCTCAGGTTCACTGCGTTGTTACAAGGGCACATCTCTACAATGACAGCCTCTCCAAACATTCTCATCCCAGGTGTAAATAAACCACACTGATCCGTCCTGCTGGGGCCGCGTGCTGCAGCAGACCAGATGTGGCTGCAGGAGCAGTAGTTTTTGCAGCTCTGCCCCCAAGTGGACCCAGTGATTGTACACACCACAACACAAACACATTTTACAATGTAGTAAAAATACTTATTTACTTACCTAATCATTAGGTAATACTTTAGTAACTATTAGCTAATTGTTATTTTTTTTTATCACTACCTAATGATTAGTTCATCATTAGACATTTATCAGGTAATCATTCACTAACACTGACAGTGGGCAGACTGGTCACTTGGTGCTGTGCATGGCTGTAGGAGGTTAGCAGTTGTTAGTAGTGTCTGTCCTGGACAATTTTATTAAGAGCTGCTAATGTTGCTGAAGTGATAGCGATGTGACGTTCACCTTTGTTGGGTGCAGTTTTTCCTAAAAGACCGGGGAGAACAACTTTGTCTAAGAACTCCGTTTGGACAGTCTAGTGTTCAAGCTAAATTTATGAATGTGATTTTAATGGCCAGCACCTGTGATGAACTTTTCCCAACTTCTGACACACACAGCCCTGGGTGCCACTCCATTCAAAATGAAGGAAAACTATTTTGGCCTTCACCGTGTATGCGTGAGTCAACCGTAATTATTACACACTAATGGTACTTATAATGGTATTTAATCACTTTGTACAAATGTCACAAACATTAACTAAGCATTAGTTCATGATTGCCCAGTGATTACATAATGATTAGGCTATTTTGTGTACCATATAGTGTTACTGTCCAGAACATATATACTGTTCAAGAAACATTTGCTCACAGACTTGTAATCCTTTAGGTTTATATAAAATGCTGTCTAGATTACGTTGAGTGACAGCGTTTGTTGAGACTCTGTTGAAGTAGAATCTGTGGTCACTTGAGGTCAAACACTGGTTTCTTTATAACAAAGGTGGTTCACTTTTTGTCGAGTCACGCTTCACACCTAACCTGCTCATAAGGAACAGCTTATGCTGCAGGTCACATCAGTGTGTGCACTGCTTACTGAGCTACTGACCAATCAGTTCTCTTGGAAAATGTTATGCTATCACCCTTCGTAAATTGTGCCGTGGATCTTGGTATATGGATCATGAGAGGGGTTTTGGGAGGGGAAGAGATCAGGAAAGCCCTCTGGCTGTTTCTGCTGATTTCTTATATAAACGGCCTTCTTCATTACTGCAGAGGGCCAACTCCTCAGCTGGAGTGTTCTCCTGTGCAGGACGGCCCCCTCCTGTCATTTTCATTTCATTTTATTCATGTTGGCTGCAGGAAATGTCAAAGTCTTCTTTCTTCTTTGGTGTTTTGCGGCAGTTGGCATCAGTCAAAGTCATTTCACTCTGCTTTTGTAAACCAAAATCATCCTCCAACAGTGACCGAGTGAAGCACAAAAAGTGTGTAGAACAGATTTATTTGATCCTGTGTTTGTTTGACTATACTGAAAAGAATAAGGCTGAAACTTTTATACACACTATTGGAAAACAGCCATATCTTATAAGGTTTGTCTATTTTGGACATAATTTTGGACTCTCTGTTGTATTTTCTTTGGGACTTTGGAGTTTCCCTTGTTCCGTACTACTTTGGTGGTTTATGTGAAGTTCTGGTTTTACTTTGTAGTATATTTTCTGTTGATGTTGTCTAATTTAATTCCTGTTTTACTTTGTAGGGGTTCCTTCCTTGTGTAAATGTTTGGATTTACATCCTGCCCTTGTGTATTTCCCTTATCACCCACACCTGTTCCTGATTATTTTCACCTGTGTCTTGTTAGCTCTACTCCCATTCTCAATATGTTTCTCTTTGTCCACTGCCAGTTCAATTTAGTCAGAATGGTAAGTATTTCAGCTTGCTTTTTCCATGTTTACTTCATTGTGTATGACTTTTTTTACTTGTTGACCTCGCCACATGGTCCACATTTTTGAACACTTGTGAACCAAACCTCATTTTGATTTTAGTAAAGACTGTTTTGGTAGTGATACTTACCTGAGTTGCTGGCATGTTTGAACAGCCAGATCAAGTAATGACCGGCCAGTGATAATTTAAACTAAATTATGCATTCACACAGTGTTGTCAATTGTCCTACCGGTATTTTATTCATGTTTTTTGGAGAATTCTGTGTTTGTTTTTTTATGTTGCAAACAATGCCCCTTATATTTAATAAATGTGCATGGAAAACTTGAGGTGGGATTGTTTTGCTCGACTGCAGCCAGATAATGAAAAGTTCTCCTGGATATGTTAAACCTTCCAAATAGCCACAAAACTGCCATAAGCAAATGATGCATGTTTCCATCTGCTACCACTGAGTCAACAGGAGGAATTGTGCATGAAATTTAACAGCTGATGGAGCTAATACTTCAGACTAGTGCCAATAAACCATTGCAGAAGAAAAGGACAATAATATGTAATAAAGATGTTTCAGGCTGTCCTTAACCTGAGCTGAACTGCTGTTGTAAGCAGCTTAAATCCACCCGTAAATAAATTCGCCTCTTAGGTTGATAGAATAAAAGTTAACGTGATTGTGTGACAGGTATCAACATCCATCTTGAGTGATCTGATCATATCTATTGCATTAAATACAGGTCTGAGCAGTCCCAGTCCACCCTCAATGTGTCCTCCGATCGGCTCACAAAAACCACATTCTGGGGTGCTTTGAGGATGTCTGTGGCCACATGCGCACACAATGTTGACGTCAGACACATCTGTACAGTCTTATTAAGAACATCATTTTGTTCTTGTAAACAGTCATGTCAGTGTGTATTTGAATACAGGATCCGATCTCATGTGGTTACAGAAAACGCACCCCGGACATATTTTAATGCCATGTGTGAACAGTCATACTTGGTGCCATCTGCATGCATGTTTATCACTGAGGATAGATGTTAATACCAAGTCTGAACAGGGTCAATTTTGATGTGATCTCATTTCATTGATTGACAAATTTCAGAAACAAACAAAAGGAAATGGATAGTGTTGGTCAATTAACGGCAATGAATCACCTTACGGTTAATCATTAACATCTGAAGTTGAAACTGCTGAGGTAACAAAAGGTAAAGTGTGACAAAGTGTGATACTACCGGGTTTATGTTGTCGATGCAATGTGTGAAGTAGTGAGGAATGTGTTGATTCTTCCTGCACCTGCTCTGGTTTGAACACATTTTATTGACACCAGGTGTCAGCAGGGAAGGTGACAAAACTGCTGCACTACACATATGAATAAATTAACAGTATAAACAAATCACTGAGGTAGAGACAAAGATGCCTTCGGTTCTTTCAAGAATGAAGTTTTTATCATTGAATATGGTAATATAATGTATTTATTCACTCACTCAATGTAAGTGCACTTGTATACAAAAGCAGGTAGTGTGCTAAAAACAAGTACTTACATGCCAAAGTATGAAGAAAACCCACATACGCAAAAGCTCATGTTTCTGTTTTGTAAAGTCACTTGAGGTCATTAGGATGATTTACTGAATACAAGCTAATTCAGCTGAAGTATTCATGACAAGAGGCTTCAGTTAGACCAGTGAATAGGCCAACATCTTTGTTGCAACATTTAATTAGTCTCCCACCCATTGTGTACACATACATAAAAAGCATTGACCATGAGCAGTCAGTGGAATGTTGCCCGGAGATCTGTAAACATTTGAACACTCATGAACATTTGAACATTGTTTTTGTAAAGTGCTGTTCTTCTTGAACGTTCCCCTTTGGCAGCCACCTCCTGTGTGTGTTTAGAGGGTAGATGTGGGGGGTGACAGCTGTTGGGGGTGAGTTTAGGTGAGACAAGGAGGGAAAAGCAGGGTGATGACACCAGAGTGAAAGTGAAGGTGATGGTGCAGGGGACTGGCGCTCTGTGGTTTGGGATTGCTGCTGATGTAAAGTGTGATCTGTCTGTCATTTTGACTCACTGTCAACAGTCTTTGCCCCCCTCAGGTGCCTCACCTGCTGCTGGGATCTGGCCTGCATCGTGGTGAGAAGTGACACAGACAGTTTGGTGTCATGTTGTCCAGGGCCAGCCTTTTTGTCTCCTGGCAGCATGGGCACACTGCCTGTTAGACCCCAGCATGAAAAGGCTGGAATGACTCCTCTTTAGTTGCCAGTAGGTGTGCACGGTACATTACATTTATTCTCTCCCTGAGTCACATTACTCTCCACTGACCAGCTGCCCTTGTGCACATGAAAGGATGCTGTTCAATTTAAATGCTAATTTCCTCATGGCAGGAGAGGCAGTAGTTGTGTAACATAAGCTTTACAATTTAGATTAATGTACATTTGACTCCATAAAACACATTTTGGAGTCATTTTCTATATAACATAATATTCACTCCTTTTTTAATTGCTTGGAAGAAAAAATATTTTGCGCAAAATGCCCTAAAAAAGACGACTGATATGGAACATGTGGGTTTTTATTCTCTTATCATGGGAAGCGCATATCTGCGATAAGTGTCCTTTAATCAATTATCTCTTAATAGCCACTTTCCAGACCTTTCAGTGTATTCAATGGCCCTCATCAGCAAATGGAACCTGCTTTTGTAACTTTTCTAGATCTGTAAGGATGCAATGTTTGATCACTTTGTGCAGAGGATTGTGAGTGACAGCTCCACGAAGAGCTGGAAGGTCTAAAACAAAACATGTTTTCCCCAAAAAACACTTATCATTTTATATTGAGACAAAAAAACTGTCAGGCAATCTAAAGTATTAATAAGTCAGACTGAATGTACTTTTATAACTTATAATCTATTCCACTAGTTATATCTTTACAGGAACCAATTTTCAAATGCAGGGAACTTTAAAGTTCATTCATACAGGAATCAACAATTCAAATCCTGGTTAGACCAAACTGAAAGTGATTCCTCCATCTCATCGCCTGTAGGTAGTTCCACTGAGGGAAAGGTCTTCTGAGTTGACCGCAGGTATAAATGGTTGTCTCTGTATTTGGCCCTGTGAGTCTGGACATGTGTAGGGTCTGCCCTGCATTTTGCCCTGTGTCAGCTGGGTTTAGCTCCAGTTTCCCCCCCCTAGACCCTTAACAGGATGAGCATAAAAGATTCAAAGGAGTAACAGTAGGCAAGCACAAATCAGTCATATTACTTGTGTTTATGTTGAACAAAGTTTAAATTGCCTACAACCTTTTGAAAGAGAGCAAGATATAAATATAAAAAGATAGCGCAGGTTAATGAGAAAAATCATATTTGCTGTTGGTGTCAACAGTAATCTAATTGTTGCTTGCCTTGGTGACTAATAATGTAAACTCTCAGCTTATTTCTGCTTCTGCATAACTCCCCTGTATGTATTAAACTCATCACAGTTGACGTAGATACAACGAAGGAAACCATTCTGTGAAAATGAAATGAGAATATGTAACCATTTACTAAAGGGGCTTTTGGTTGAGGTCAGATCCTGGTTTCTTTCTTTATTCTCTGAAATATCTATATATTTTCCACTAAGTAGTGCACAGTGTGTGTACCCAACTAATAGTAACACAGCCTGCAAACCAACCCTAATGCTGTATCATCACATCAACAGTACAGCATTAAAGGGAGAGAGTAGAGTAGGTATGGACAAATATAAAATGGCCTATATCAATGTTTATACAGTGTCAGAAAAAGAACACAGAGCCACTAAGACCTGTTTCCAGTCGCTGATTTGATGAATTCTGTATCTTTTGAGTCAAACAGGTTGAGGTAATTATAGTTTGGCCTCAAGATCACTACATTAGATGGTCTTTCTGCACTTGCTCTGAATAAGTAAATAAGGCTGTCACTTTTCCCATACATCATGGCTGAATGAATATTATGTGACACACTATTTCATTGAAAATATTCAGATATCCCCCCTGCCCACGCAAACATACACAATAATTTATTATATTTCTCACAATTCTTCACTTGAGGTTAAACGCTTGTCGCTTTGCTTGTCTCAGATGCCATCTCCACTTGCTAACATTACAACATCTTAGCAAATGGTTGAATCCACCAATTTGGTCAATGGTCCTACATTTTCAAATAAAGGTGGAAAGTAGGAAAAAGCAGTTTAACAAGCAGGGTCAGCGGCAACAGGCTGCATGCTCTGCCATGCATGCACATTTAAATCAATTCACCTGTTTACATGATATGTGCTGACCTGTAACTCAGTGACCTGGCACCAAAGGGACTTGGAATCTATTTAAAAGCTCATCTACTTGATTTTAATAGCTGATTTAACATTTTTGAAAAAATAGAGTGAATTCTGCTACTGCTGCTCCCTGCTGAGCTCTAGGGTGTTCTGCTCAACTGTCCTACTAAAAAAAAAAGTTTTTCTTGTTTGATGCTGATTTGGCAAACTCATCTTCTTCTAATGATGATGTTTTACATTTAGCTGTGAAAAGTGTGCGAATGTTTTCCCTCGTCTTGGCAACTGTGCTTGTTGGCACAGTACTCTATGTTTAGAGAGTGCGTGTTCTTGGCCAAATCAACATTTATGATAGACTATCCCAGATGGGATGTTGCAGATGGTTGTATGATCTGGCCTCTGTGGGGACAGTTTCAGGCCTACTCAAAGTGTATGCAGTATATTTTGTGTGAAATATTAAAAACCTCCATGAATCTGTAACTTTCATATTGGTTAACCCTCCCGGCTGCCAGTAAGGATAATTTGACTCAAAGTTTTGCCACATAATCGGATGTTTTCCTTCCTATTTTATTGCACACCATCCTGCATCACCTCCTCTCTGCACTATCTCCATGTAGCGTAATTGCGCACACATGCACAGACAAAGTCATTCATATCCGTTCAGACGTTTACTGCAGCTGTTATGTTTGTGGCACAGCCTAACTGCAGTGTTAATCATTTCTGCATGGTGAAGAAATCCTCCCATCCCTCTCACCCATCTCACAATTAATCCACATCCTCCACGCTTGGAAGGGTTAACAGTGCAAGACGACAAATTATTCCCAGCCGCCCAGGAACCCATGTAAGTGCCTCTTCAGCTCCGCACAGATTGATCGATTGCTTTGTTTATCAGTAATAAAACCATTAACAATCAATCTCGTACCCCCGTTTCTTTCATCGCTCTCTTCCTAGAGCAGTTTTGTATATGGATGATTATACATTCATTAATGCATGGGTAGTTGTGTGCTAGTCAAATGATCCGTGTGTGTGACTGGGATGCAGTGGCCACAGATTACTCCACAGATGCCCACTGAGGAATCTTTTAATTAACAGCACGGTTTACGTCTCAGGGAAGACCTCTTTGTGTCTGATAGGGAGAAGAGATGGAGGCTCAGAATGAAAGAAGGAGAGACAGGAAAGTGAGGGAGTGACCCAATTCTCAAGAGACCTTATTGAACAGAAATAAAAATAAAATATTGAGACTTTTAGCGTGAGCAGTAACAGGATCCATTCGGCAAAACTTCAGCATGACCCTGCAGGGGTCAGACACCAACTTTGATTTTTTATTATTTTTTTCTATTTTTCTGAAGTGCAGCTTCAGCTCTGTGCCATGGCTCTTCTATGAACTGACTCAGTCTGTTGCATAACATCTCACCACACACTTGTTTTTCTCTGTATACCTTAGCTATTTGCAACTTTAAAGAATATGCATTATACATCAAACATTATAAGGCCTGTCTGCCTGTAATTCTCTGTCCAGCCACCTGCTGCCCAAATATCCACTGGCTCTGAATAATACATCTGGACATGTTGTCAGAAATCATTTGACCTTGAAACTATTGAAATTCACAGTAAAGGCCACAACATGCAGCAGATGAGTGCAGAGGTCTGTAGACAGTTTTGTTAATCTATACTCAGACCTTGCCTCAGGGCTTGTAGTGGTGAGGTATAATGTGGCTTATTATGGCACATAAAGTATGTCCATCCAGTTACTGAACTTCAGTGTTTTGAATGCAAATGAAGGATGAGGGAAGCCGAACATACCCTTCACTCGCAACTCACCCACAAACTACTCACGGGCAGTGTTTTGTATGTATGTGTGTGTGGTAGTGCGTTTTAAGATGAATAGGAGGAAAGAGAGTTGGCAAATTTCAGTTCAAAGTTAATTTTATTATTATTGACACAAGCATCATCACACTCTACATATATCTCATCATTTATTCCCCATTCCCACTCATCAAAAAAAAAACTGTTTAGCCCTGGGTTTTAAAGTATTTTTCAACAGTTTGAATGTGTTTTATTTGGCATTCACTCCTGCATCAACTGACTGCAGTTCCTGGCTCTTTCTGTCAGCAGGCTCATGACATGAGTAAGGAGCAGAGGTCACACTGGATCGATGAAGTGTAGTTTACAGAGAAACCAAAGTGAAATATGCGATAACATTATCACCTGACTCTGTTTCTGGCATGTTTGTCCCTGTTTGATATCACAATTCACACACAGGGGGAACAGGGGGTGGAAAAAAACAGGGCAGAACAACCACTGTTAGTGAGAATGATGTTAATCACCTTTTTAGCAGCTTTTCCCGGGTTTAAAAATCGCAGGTATACCCACTAATGCTGGTGTGAAAAGAGGCTTTACAGTGGGTAATTCCTCCGTCTCAATTAGACACCCTCTGTAAAGCATGTTTCTTTAGATAAAATCAATTACTGACACTAATTCTCAAGTCATAGCCTCAGCCTTAGTGTCATAGTCACTGGGAGCAGATAGGAATAAAAGATTCATTAGCATTAGTTGATACACTGATAAAGAGCACTTTTATTGAAGATGGCGTACCAAGCCTCTGTTTCAAAAGTGAGGTGTGTGTGTTTGAGCGTTTGTGTGTTGTTCCAGTAGGGATTATATAACTTGAGTTCATTAGGTTTACTGTTATGTTTCCTCCCCAAGGCAGATATGCTGGCATTTGTAGCTGTAGACAACTCTCTCTCAGTCTCTCTCTTGCTCGCTGAGTATTTATATACTATTTACACACACACACACACACTTTTTCAGTCTCCCATGCACAATCGTCAGAGTGTGTTGCTGCTGCTCTCATGGCCTGTTGATGTTTGTTTCTCGTGCAACTTCCCTGCAATCCTTATTTGCAATTGCTCAGTTCCACACAAATTCCTCTCACAGCGTCTTTTGTATTATCATTGTTGTCTTATTGGTGCCATGCCATCAGGAAGAATGATGAATGGAATCAGACTGATATTTAAAAACAAGATGAAGCAGGCAAGGGTGGTAAAAGCTTAGAATTTGGTGAGCATCTCAGATATTTTGCAGTTTCTCTATAAAGAAAGCTAGAGCTGCTCATAATCAAAACTATTGGACATTCCTGTGAGGGATACATCTGGAGATCTGAGCACAGTTTTTGTGGTGGTGGTTGTTTTCCCTTTTTTTTTTAATGCATGTGCATGTTTTATGTTTCTACACTGATTTGTTCGCAGCTGAAGG
This sequence comes from Brachirus orientalis, assembly GCA_016785285.1. NCBI lineage: Eukaryota > Metazoa > Chordata > Actinopteri > Pleuronectiformes > Soleidae > Brachirus > Brachirus orientalis. The sequence continues at coordinate 828,215 of JAFBJR010000434.1, forward strand.
GTAAATGCCCCTCTGATACGAGTCGCTGACTTCTTTCTTTTTGAAATCTATCAAACAAGTGCTTACTTTACTCACCGCCTGTCTCGCTCTCCCTCACTCATCACCCTGACTCTTGACTTGTGTGAGGCTAACATGTGAATAGTGGCAGCTGAAGAGGCACGAGGCTTAGCCAATCAGTAAGACACAAACTCCTCACACCAGCGAGATTTCAGCCCCAGCTTAAAGGCTTCAGGGGAATGGATTTGGACTAACATCACATGAAATTGCTTCTTCAAAGACTCCTTATCTAGGCATGGGGAAAATCTTAAAATGGTTTTGCAAGTGGTTTTAATGCAAAAAAACATGCAATCATGTTTCACACTTTTAAATTACATACTTAGCTATTTTCCTTAGCAGGGCAGCGGGTCAAGTGCTTACAGATTTGTGGCCCTTTCACTCTCTTTCAAATAGGTGCAATATTCTTATCTTACTTTCACAGCCAGATAACTGCACATTCTAAAAAAAATGCATATTTCTAGCAGGTGAATACTGACAAGTATTACACATGTGTGGGAGCACACACATGTGGTGGTCTAGTCTCAGTGCAATTGAATCACACGCACAAAATCAAACACTGACGGGGATGATAGGACACCGTTCCCTTCTTAGAGACTTAAATTTGTCTAATCTCACATGAACAAAGCTCAAACCACTGCTATAAGCTGAGTATTGTTTGTTTACATGAAATATGGGACATCAGCAGTATTCATAGTAAAAGCCACGGTTGACAGTCCCATTTCCCAAATGATGCCAAACATGCTCACATGTGGAGAAATTGAGGCTCTCTCTCACTCAATCTCTCTCTCACACACACACACACACAAAGATTTCCATGGCTTCAGAGGCCATTGCATTGACTTACATTCATTTCCTGAAGACTTACTATAACCTTAACCATAATTACTAGTGCCCTGACCCTAAACCTAACCTATCTAAACCTATTTTTAAAACAGGTCTTCACATCTTCACATTAAAATGTAGTAATTTACATTATGGGGACTTGATTTATGTTTCCATACGGAAGACAAGTTCCCGTAATGTGACTGTGTGAACAGATTTAAGTCATGGACTTCAGGAATGAAGTCATGCATCATTGTTAAAGCTAGAACCACAAGGGATTTCAGGTGTGACAGTGATGTGACTGTGCACTTGGCTCTGCATCATCACAGCCTCTATAATCAAGATATGTTCGGTCTCTTGGTTTAATAGAGCCTATTAAAAACATTCTTTCAGCTGACTGAACTCTCTAAGAAATTTGAAAATATTAATGTTTGCAAAGTGGTTATCTATTGAGTGAACTGGATATTATTATAATGTGGAAAATGAGACATAAGTCACTTTGGCTTGTTGTATTTGCAGCCCAATTACTCAAGGACAATGTTCTGTGAAATGGGACATCCAGTCTGGACACACAGATTTCCAGGTCAGAGCTGTTTCTAAAATCAGCCTCAGCCAGATAAAACACGTCGATACTGATACCGATACTGCTTATCAATACCAATATTTAATCAATGCTAATATTGATACTCAATAATGTACACTGGTGCTGAAGATTTGGTGGAGACCTGTGGAGGAGTGTGTATTTCTCATCTTAACACTAGAGGCCAGGGTCTTCTCTTTAAACCAATGGACTCCACTAATGTGAAGTTTTGTAACATGTTGGCATTGCATTTTCATTACATTTAGAAAAGTGAGCTTAAACTTTTAACTTTTTACCAACATCACTGACACAACAATCACCTGACATCAGCAGCTTTGTCATCATTAGGAGACGGTTGGAAGAGGAAAATGATTTTAAACTGCTCTAGGTTTCTCTGATTCCTAATCTTTTAATAGTGAGTTTAGAATAAATGTAACACAAATATTGATAGCAGTGATAAATGTCCAGATGCTCCAGTACCGACCAGTGAGTAACCAGTACCAACTTTATACTGGTTCTCAGTACTCAATAATCCCTGTTTTTATGTAGTAATGTTGAGTCGAATTCAATACTTTCTACTTTGTTTTGGCATGCTTATGTTTAGATTTATATTTCTTTGGAACAGCTTTGGAACATAAAGATAGTTTAAAGATGGAAAAAAGAGTATAAATGTTATGTTATCCTCGTAGTAGGTAATGTAGCCTGCAGCTGCTTGCCACAAAGAGAAATAAAGATTGGTCTACAGGTCTCTGGCTCAGACTGACTCATGTGACGTCTCTTGAGGCTCTTCTGCAGATTTTGCACAGTTCGTTCTGGAGCCACAAAGGATTTCTTACAACTTTTTGTTTCTTAAGTCCCCAGATCTATAAACAGACTTTGATGTGTAAAGTTTCCCTTTAACTTAACTTGAAAGAGACACAAACAAACCCTGGTAACAGCAGCACTGGCAGCAACATAATAGTAACATCATTCACAGTCAATTAACAAGCAGACATGGTTCAAGAGAGCAGCAGGATAATGGGCCTAATTATGTCCTAAGGATAAATGCAAAGTCATGGAACATGTAGGGCATTTTGTAGGTGCAACAGCTTATCAATTTTTATGGAATAATTAGTAATTACATTAAATAATATGATTTCATTTACATTCAATTCTCCCTGGGGGTAATGACAGCCAACTCACAAATTTAGATTCATAAAAAATATCATCAATTTTAGAACCATGTTTAATAATTAACTCAACAACTACATCCAAAATGATTATATGAATAACTAGTTTGAGTTAGTGGATTAGAGGCTACATTAACTCTTGTGCAACATTAATTTGACAAACCCTGTATATGCAGTGCATTCATTAAGCAGATGATGATAATGAAAAATACAATATTTATTCAGCAGGATTGATAATAGTAATCTGGTTTGATTTTGGGTCTGAGTGGACGGAGGAAGTGGACTTTTATTATTTGCACTATACTGTATAGGGAAGAGACATTAAGCAAGAAAGTATTATGTGTTAAACTATGTGGACTGCAGAAAATGTTCAAGAATTCAAAGCTGAAGCATTCTTTTGAGCTCCGAGTATTTTATGTATATTGTTTATTGTATGTATATTTTAGGAATTTGATGCACACGCACAAACACACAGGGAGTAGATGAGGAGGAGTTAAACCAGACTGAAATGTCAGCATTTGTAAATATACTGTTATTGGTCATGAACTTTGTAGCAGAACTGTGCTGCACCAGAGCACGCAGCTCAGAAAATCCACTGCTGTGGGACATCCTGCTGTATTTTGATGCACATGTTGCTTTGACCTGTCTGAGCTGTCCGAGGAAATCCTCCTCCTCCTTCATGGTTCGACAACGCAACATCACAAATTTAAAAATGGATAAAAATGTGAACCCACGGTGGCTCCATACATCCTGTAGCACACAGACCTAGACTAAAAGCAAAACTACACCGTATGACCTGGAGGATAAAGAGATTAAATTATCTGTCTCTGAATTATGCATCTTTATATTATACTCACAAATAGTCACATCAAATGATTTTTTTATTACCAAAAGAATACTCAAATAATTGGATATTCATGTCCATCCCTACCATGACAGTATGTACAGAGCTTTCTGACACACCACGTCTGTCAGGCAGATGCATCGCTGTTGAATTTGCTCAAGCAACTCTTTGTCATTTGGGCTCACCTCATGTTCCCAGGCACTTGCATTGATCCTGACGAAGTGGGCCAATGCCATAGACCTCTAAGCCAAATCGATCCTCCACAGAAACAACACTGAACACTGGCAGTGAGGACAGCTCCTGCTGGGAAACTCAAAAGAAGCAATTAGAGGGTCTGTGCAAGTTATGCCTAAACTACAAGGCAGTCTAATTAGCTGCGCATTTTTTCCTTTTTGCATAAGTGAGTTATAAATTCGCACTTACCTTCAGCAGAGAGTTTTAGATGCCTGTTAGTTATTTCTTTTTTCCGCTCAGCATGTGGTGACTGTTGCTGCTTGTGCGTCCTAACAAGTTCCAGAAGAACCCATGACATAATTCACACATCCTCCTCTGGGTCACTTCATTTGCCCAGGAAGGACCTAGATACCAGATCCAGGGTTTTGGGACAACAAATGGACACGATTTAAAAACAAGATGGGATATGTTATCAAATGAGATACAATCTGGATATGATGAAGCTGTTAAATTCTTGCAGCATGACTCTGGTACAATTTTAGCCACTACTGAGTCACAGCAGTTGAGGTTATTATGCTATAATAAAAATAGGCTAAATCATGGGAGATCTGATTACTATCACACATCAGCCACTCAGTCTAACAACACGACTCTCTCCTCTCTCTTTCTCATTTTCTCGCTCCCTCAGTGAGAAGGTTTATATATGTATCACTGATTCAGACTGAACATGACTCATCACTCCTCCGCTGTCCTCTGGTGTTCACCTCTTTTGATCCAAAGCTGGTAAGTAAAAATCAATTTTTAAAAAGTGATAGAGGAAAAAAGAACATTTTGAATAACACAACACACACCAACTTGGTTGTAACCCTCCCTTCATGTTGAATAACCTGCGTTGTGTAACTGGGGTCAGATATTAAAAGAGGCCCATCATCCCCAAACACAAACACACACACACACACACGCCCTCCATCATAAATACTAGGGCACTGTTTTTCAACCTTTTTGAGGCAAAATACATTTTTAGATTAAGAAAAATCCCATGGCACACCACAAACCAAAAATGACATTTTATATGACTAATTCTCTTGCCTTAATAAGGCAGGCTTTATAGACTACAACCAACAGTGCTGCCTACTGCCACCCACTGACATGGAGGGGTATTACTCTATTAGTCACTGCATTGCTGCCACCGGTGCTGAACAATTACGTACAGACAGTGATGAAATAACTTTTTAACTTATATGCCAATAGCAGTTCAATTTAGTTTAAGTATAAAACTGTGTGCCGCAGCCCTTTGTACATTTTAGAAATTATTTGTGGCCCACCAAAACCTTAATATAATAGCTCTGATAAACACACAAGACTGTAAATAATCAATCTCCATGTATGTTATTCATTTCATTTTCTGAAAAGTAACCATCATACAACGTTCAAATACACCCTATTAATTTTTAGGTGCACAAATCAAAGAAATGCCACTTTTTAAAATTAATGATAAATATTTCATGGTTCCACAGTTCACAATCCACCAGGCGGCTTTGACTTGCACCCTAGGATTCACTGCTGAAGGCAGTTACCCTGGCTTGGCGTAGAAAATGGTTGGCCTATCTTTTCAAAGGTTAAAAAAAAGTAAAATCTGAATATTGTTTTAACTGTGTTTTTGTATAGAATACAAAAACCCTGTTTTCATTTTCTTATGGTTTCTACAGCATATAGACCTGAGAGTGGTATTCTCATAATCTCATGTAAGTCCAGTCTAATGGATTTCAGTTTTAAAATATGACTGAAACATAAAATGCATTCATTGATTATACTAATAATAATAATAATAATAGCAATCAACCAATCAAGCTTTGTCGAACACCTTAAAATGGGATATATGTAAAATATGTACAACAACAATCTTTGGTATTTAAATAGTTACTGCAATCCCAGTTTGAAACATTGTGGAACTTGGTTTGCCAAAGTCTGCATAACACGGAAACATGGAGCACACATGGAGTTACAGTATGTTGTTCATGCTCATACACATACATAACTCTCCCAACATCTCCATTTTTTGTTTAATTAATCTGACAGCAACAGGTAGAGATTGAAATTAGAATAGTGTCAGCGGCAGCAGACAATTACCTCATGATGAGAGGAGATGACAATGCAACAATAACGGGCTGTAAAAACATTATAAAAATTAAATATCCACCAACAACGTATATTATCCCCATCGACATGTCTGTCTCCAACTTCCTCTCTGCTTCCATCCATCTATATTTTAATGCATCTCTGTTGTATGCCCTCATTTTTCTTCTTCTCTTGTCGAGATGTTTTTCAGAGGGGAGTCAATGGTAACATTCATCATTACCAACCATAGGAAGTTCTAGTGCTACAAGCTGTGTTACTGAGTGAGTGGTGGTGGTTGGTGCAACTGACCAGAACACCAAACTAAAACATAATCAGAGTTTGTAGCCCAGAAATAAATATTTAAATTGTGAATGGGTGCACCATTGTTATCAGTGGAGCCAATATTTCAGTTTAACATGTTTCCTTAATCTGCGATGACATATCATAGTGACTTTGTGATTTAATTTAGTAAATCTAAGTGTGCAGACATTGTAGTTCAAACTGCTTCAAAAAAAAAAACGTGATGAGCCAAAAAGAAATATATTGAGTTTAAAGTTGTTGAATAATCAGTCAAAAGTACACGTCATTTAATTTGACTTTGCTGACACAAATACAGCAGATTTCTTTCTGCACATGCAGAATTAATAAGGGACATGGCAGAAAACACAATGTTCCGTTTCTTCCCTTTTCAAACAAGCTTAGAATCTTATTTTCTTCATTCTTTCCAGTCTAGCTTACACTAGTGTTGTTTTCTGTTTTCATCGCTGTTGGTTAACTTGATTGTCTTGCTTGGATTTGAGCACATTGTGAGCCTGGACAGTTCAGATTTGTGCCAAGGAACAAGTGATTAGATTTTTGTATTCCCTTTCACTGTTTCAGTGTTTCCCTACAAAATTTTGTAGCCATAAACATCAAACCAACAGACGCTTATCACAAATTCATCACTCGTTTTGGTTAGTAGTTCCAAGAACTAGAATTGCAAGGAAAAAGAAATGAGGATGTTTTTTGAGTTTAAAAATGTGTTAGATGTAGGGGACATTTTCCTGTTTTTCATGTTAGGAAACTGCTGGCAGTCCACGAACCCCATGTCTTCACCTCTCATCTAATTCTTCTATGCAAGGAAGCACACATAGACGCACACACACAATCACAAAGATGCATACACACAAACATTCCTGCTTTGATACAAATCCCTATGGTGAGCTTCTATCATCTCGTGCAATAACGAGCTGTCTTTGGTCCTCAGTGATCTATCTGTCTGAATGTGTCAGCGAGCAGGCAGGCTGACTGAGCGTCAGGGCTAAAGCAGTTCTCCACTTCCAAGGCCTGTCAGTCAGTGCCGGGGCACCTGAGACAGCCCCGTGTCTGTGAGGGATAATTTCTGAAGGCTGACACTGGATCAGAGACAGGAAAAAAACAGCCATGTAGACGTTTGACCCCACCCCCACATGCAGGGGGGGGTAAAGAGAAGTCGCAAAAGACTTGACAGCTAAATGCCAAATCGGCTGTCTCAGGAGGATTTTATATCTGACCAGCTCCTATTTTAAAGATAAGATGAAGGCATCTTAGTTATTAAAGTTTACTGTAGGTATATAAACATGCATTTACATTGTGAAATGAGTTTAAACTAAGTCACTGGGCACCTTGGATATTCACAACCTAAATGTCAGCTTGATACAAGATAAACCGAAATAACCTGCACAGATAACATGAAGATGCAGTCATCACGACAGCCCCACGTAATGTATTCCCTCCACATTGCTTGAGATATATTATCTGGCCTTCCTTATTGTGTCGGTGATAAATGCAGCAAACATTAACTCCACCAAATGTGTTTCTCCTATTTCCACAATAAAGGGGGCCTTACTCTCGCCTGACCTTCAGCGGGCTGCAAAGCCAGCACAAAATATGCATTTAGAGGAAGCAGCAGGAGTAGATGTGAGGGCTGCACGAGATTGCTTTCTTTTGTACGGCGTCATGCAGGAACATGCATCACTGTCCGCCTCCAACAAACAGCCGGTAATATGCAGAAATATTAAGTAGGATCAGCAAATAAATATATGGAGTGGAGCTGGTGCTGTGACAGATGTTGGCTATTTGCATGGAGCTCCTCTGTCATGTCATTAACCAAGTCTCTCAGCCAAACAGGCAAAATGAATGAAGTGGCTGCTCAGAGCAGTCAGGGATTCAAGCTGCGCTGCGTTGAGGTGCTTTGTGCGATCAAGGAGCTTGTGGCCAAATCAGACATGTAAAGTATCAGTTGCTTCTGTGTGTGTGTGTTTGCACTAATTTTTGCAACCTCAATTGAACCTTTGTTTTGGTAAAAACACAGTATTTGTTAGTATCAGCTGTCCTGGTAGGGACCAAAGCCCCAGTGAGGAAGAAAGTTAGGATTTAGATTTGTTGATTTATTGTTAAACCTTTTGGTGAACTTTTATCACTGATATTATTATTCTGTCTCTGTTTGGGGATGTAACATTATTTGTGTGCTGCATCCTTCATTTAAAGCAGGCTCTGGCAAACAATGCTTTCAGACCTGACTGTGAGGGGGTGTTTGTATGGAAGCAGCGGCATCGCAGAGGTGGGTTGGGACTCCTAAAAACACAACGTTTGCAGCAATCTTGCTTTACTATCCTCCATCTATCTCCTCATGTCAAACAAATCACTTCTTGTGTGCAGTGCCGGAGTGTCACCGGGCAGCATATAAACTCTGAAACTTGGACTTAATCAATATTTTGTGAACTCTTTTGACAATGGTTTGAATGTAATAGATGCACTACAGTTTTAAGGTTAGGGAGAAAGCTTTGCTTTGGCTGGATAGTCGCACAAACCTGTTTGTGTGTGTATTTATTAGTGCTGTAAGTTGAACTTTCTTCACTGTAGAGTAAAGTATGGGCCAGTTTGAGTTTCAACACAGTGCTTTAACATTTTAACGATGATGTGTTGTCATTTTAAGTGTGGGCATTAACTCACTCACGCCGTACATGCATGCACTATGTGTCCAGTGGTTTCTTTAAGGTAGCAGCATGCTGTATTAAAGATTGATTTAGTCAGTGAAGCAGAGAATGTGCATTCACACCAGTCTATGTTCTCTGGTCAAGGCCACTGAGTTTCATCCAGCTCAAAACACACACACTACTGTATGGCTTCAGGGACAGTACATCCGACCTCCACCTAGCTGAACATAAATGAGTAAAGAGAAAATACAACACAGAACAATCCCCTTTATTAACCCCCCTCAGGAGCATACAGGCTCTTACAATCAGCCCCGGCATTGTTCATGCCGCTCAGCGTATTGAGCATGTCGCTGACGCACCTCCCAGTCTGCTCTAATGGCGTGGGTCATCAAGCACTGTTCAAGATGGAAAAAAAGAAAAACACGTATTGATTTGAAAATGTCTTGTTCTGTTATTTTCAAAAGCTTTCATCTGTATTTTTTTCTCCACTTGATGTAGAGCCTCAGGTGATGGTTGGGGATTTTATAGAATGTTCTGTGATCTTTTTTTTTTTTAACCTGAGTGTATATGGGCATATGTATGTGTTTGTGTGTTCATGTATGTATCAAATCTTGTCAGCTGCAGAATAACATACGAGGAGGCAGGAGAGTCATATATCTGACAAACTGCAGCCAATAAAGTATAATTCATGACTGTTACAGTGCCCATGGATAGTAGCCATTACTCTTGTGTTGGTGTGCATGTAGTATATCACGCCTCAGAACAACAGCCCTCATCACTATATTGATTGCCTGACACCTTCTGAAACATGTTTTTTTTTCTTAAAAGAACAAGTGGAAGATGGAGAGAAGAAGGAATTGGGGAGAGGTGGAAAAACAACTGTCTGTCATAATACTTTTGCCACCAGCACGTCCTGTACACCGTGTCACGGGCTAATTCCAGACCTGTTGCCATCTTTTCAGACGTACAGTATATATTGCCCGCTCTCTCAGTTTTCTCTGCTCGGACAGTGTTTCCACACAGAACACAGCATTGTTTTCTGAAAGTCACCAGGAACTTGCCATGTGGGCCACAGTTGTTCCTCTGTGGACATGTTGCGTGTGAGAGATGGTCCTCATGTGATCTTCATCCATCACGTTCTGTACTGAACTTTTACTCAGTGTAGGCTTCCTTCTACTTATCCATCACTGTTGTGTCTCCTACAGTGTTTTCTTGTCATCATCAGTTTATGTCAAATCGCAGACTCTGATATATGGTGGCAGCACAGAGTGCCAGATTAAGTCTCTGTCAGTTTATACCAGTCAGCCACATCATTAAACAGACAACGTCATTGTAGGATTGTGAGCCATGTGTTGTTTTTTTTTTTGGTTTTGTCAATCCATGAAGCTATAGAGAATAATGCTACATTCAGAGGTTTTTAATAGTAAACCAGATTGTTAAGAACAAACCAGGACACAAAGATATACTGTTCTTCCTCAGTATATGGCTGAGCCTTCTCAATCTGCCACTGTGAAGTCTCACCTTTAAATGTCACTCATTCTCACACACTGGTCCTCAAAAGATGCAAAATCAACTGGAATCTCTACCACCTGAGTGCAGGGCTTTCAGAATTACATCAGCCAACTGCACAATTACTATTTTTCTTTCCCTGAAGTTAAAGCACAGTTTGGCTGGAGTTTGCCCGTTTGTTTTAGCTAATGTGAGTGCCAAATTCAGCCAGATGTCACGAATATACTGTGCCAGTTAGATGGATATGTTTTATTTTCTAAATATAGCATAACAAAAAAATGTGTTTAGCACTCAAAAAGACTTTTATTTCTAGCCATAGTTTTTGTGGTGAATAAAAGTCAGAAACTAATTTGTAATCTTAGTTCAGAAATTAAAGCACAAACTGCCTTGAATATCTGTTGTTGCCCAGTATGATGCTATATTGGTACATTTTCACGGAGGCAGCATTTCAGGTATTTATTTATTTATTTTTTTTTTTTTTTACAGCAGGCTGTCACATCATTTTGTTTTCAGTGTCAAATTATTTGCTGGATGCTGGATCCAAGTTTAGTTTATGATCAACACTGTATTTTGATTTTTCCTTCATTCTGTCCTCCTTCATTTAATCATCCTCCCTCATGGACTGTTCCTGGACTTGATGGAACCACAGAATTTTATGCGGCAGCTGATATATGGCCGTATTAAAGATGGGTGCTTTCCCTTTGATGAGCATGGTTTAATCTAAATCAAGATATGGGTCCCTGGAGGCCAGTACTGTAATCATGTCAAACTGTTGATACCCTTCGCTGTCACTCTCTTTACATCTTGCTTGATCGTCATCTGCATAGCAATTATTGAGCAGATTCAGTTGTTATCCAGCTCTTAGGTAATCAGGAGGAGAATGGGATTAGCTGAAACATTATATGGGTATGTTTGTTAATCTCAATGAGCTTGCATCACATATAGCTCATCTGGCTGTGGGATATATGGCATCTGATTTTGTGTATGGTTCAAGGTTAAACTGTGGATCACTGAGTATTTAAGACAACAGGAAACATTTTTGAATTATAAAACAACAGAATGTAAATGTTTCAGTGAAGACAATTACTCACACAATAAATGGGTTTTAAAGTAAGAGGGCATATACACACGTGCTTGGAGATATTATAAAGTCTCTTTATATTACTTAATCAAGCAGTCATGTTAATTGTGTAATAGGCTTGTATATTTCCATGCTGTCTCATCTCATTTACATATTAACGCCTGTGTTAATGAGGAAGGCTAGATTAAAGAGGGGGAGGAGGGGAATGCAAGTGGCTCCACCCTCAATGTCCCTGATTTATTTATACGCCGCACTGCACAAATCCCCTATCTGTAATAAGGAAGGTATTGTATTAAATTTCATGCATGCATCACAGGAAAACTGGACTGTCACGAAGAGTATAAGTAGCTTTTGTGCGTACTTTGAATAAATTATCAAGACTGATGGAAAATCCTGTTGCAATAACATTTTAATATGGCAAAATGGGAGGGTGAATGAGCAAATTCTGAGAAATTAGAAGTGGATGGAGAGAAGACGCCTTTATCGGGACATTTTGCTAGTAGTAGTATGCCTGTTCTCTCCGGGCTGTGGCAACGATGCAGAATAATGAAAATAAGTGTGTCCATTAGACCAGTTAATCTTATTTGGCCTGTGACATGGGTCTATGTTTTCATCCCACACTGAAGCTCCCTTGTTCTGTGTTCTTTTCTGCGTATACTGTAGAGGGTCACACACACATTCACACAAAGGACCACATGCACAATCCCTGCCTTCATGCAGACACAGTGATTTAGCAGTCACACACAGACTGTGGCTTCACTCCTCTGTTCTCCTGCCTCTCCACTCCTCCCTTCTCCTCCTCATCCTTTTCACAAAACAACACTGGACTCTTCTGAGCCCTGGGGAGAAAGAGCAAAATTTACAAGAGGAACACAGGGGATCAGTGGTTCTGTTGTATGCTGCTGAACAGCACCCCTTTGACTGGGAGCCAGAGGTCAGGGCAGGGCTCCCTAGGCCCGCTGGGTTCTTTGCTGCCTGTGTGTGTTTATGTGTGTGTCTGTGCCTAAGTGTTTATGCATGCACAAATTTGTGTTCACTGAAAGTGTGTGTGTTGCCATTTGCATGTGTGCTAGCCTTAGGGTGCTTGACACCCTGCCTGCTAATGTTACGGGAAAGTTACAAACTGCTTTTGTGGCAAACTGAAGTCACATGACAGCACAGCATGTGCGAAAGCTTTTTTATGCACTGTATAAACTATAGTATTTGGCTTGTGCTGGTGTGATGATGGCATGGGGCTGAACATTTAACTTGTTTGTCAAGTGACATTTAGAGATACAACACATTTTCACTTTGTTCCAAACTATGAATAAATCACCAGTAAAAAGCAATGCTGAGTTTATTAGGATAAGGATTTTTCATCAAACCTTTCCTCAAGCACTTTTTTGCAGCCTTGAGTGGTGGAGTATGTAATGATGAGCATATTTATAAAGTGGTACAGTTCTTTATAGGTGTTTTATGGCAGCTGGCAATTAACTGTAATGTTGCCCTGTTGCATTTTTTGTGGCTCTGTTCAGACAGACAAGTATGACTGGCATTAAAATTCATCCTGTATGTGTCTCTGTGTCTCCACATGAGTTCAGATCTAATGTCCCCTCCTTTAATTGAAATATATACTGATGTTATGGCTGTTCATGAGAACTAAATTTTGTTATTATTTTGTTTGACTGTACAGATGTGTCAGACACATCTGTTAACATTTTGTATCTGCACAATTGTGTGTGTCAGAGTGACAGAGAGATAGAGAGAGAGAGACTGAAGAAGAGCTGAAATGAAAACTCTACTCATGCTGCTGTAACATAAAAATATAATTTTATCCAATGGAAAAAGACATCATATTCAAATTAGTATTAATACTGTCATAGCGGTTATAAATAAATCAATGTATGGGCACTAACTACTGCTATACTATTCTGTAACTACAACTGAAAACGGCTGTCTCTAATTCTTCTTAAGGACAAATTTTGTTCATCCAGTTCAGGAATATGGCTAAATGTGTCCTCAAACCATCCACAGAGATGGTTTTTGTCATTGGCTTTGAGGATGCATTCAAGACATACTGGGAAAGTTCAGACTGGTTCTTTTAGCTCACTCTGCACAGGACACGTGTTAATAGTAGGTCATGTTTTGGCTGCTTGCCTATGCTTAGACACACAGGTAGGCTGGTGGAATAAAAGAAGAGTAAAACATGACAGATTAGAGGACACATGCTTGGTTGAAAGCAATACATTTGGGAGTCATGAACCACCACATACTCACAAACAAATAGAAAGTGCAACACAAGATAAGTGGAGCAAATAATGAGGGCACATGACTGTCACACGGACAAGCAGGTAAGCGCAGACAAATGGTAACAAATGCCGTATTTGGTTTCTATACAGCATTGAGCTGCACAAAGGGTGACAGAGCATTAGCAAATCATCCTGGTTATTAACTTGGGGGGGGGATTGGCTGATTTAAATACCAGGGAGCAGATGAAGGATATGAGAAACAGGTGTGCAGGTAGTTAGGGAAGGTCCAGTGATTGGAAATGGAAAACAGGAGAGCAGGTGGATCTAGAAACAGGAATAAAGCTCAAGGACATGTGATGGACAGGTGGAGTATGATGAGAGTCCAATAAACAGGACTGAAACAGAAATCACAACAATTTCATTGTGTAATGTTGTAAAAAACACTGTGTGAAAGGAGGTCAGAGTTGTAGGGTACTGATGTACAGTTTAAACTAAACCATTTGATCCATTAAAATTTTACTTTACATATTAGTAGAGGAAGGATGTGGATATCATATCTAAATGAAATAATCCTCATGTAATGTGTAATACCAGTAGTCATTTAAAAGCATGTGTGTAAAAATTGTACATGTGTACAAAACGAATTAGATGAGGCAGCACATCATTACAGAGGCTGTCTCTTGGCCATTTTTTTATGACATAAAAGTGTTGAATAAACAGTGGAGGGCATGTTTCGGATGGAAAATACCGTGTGTTTTCTGTATGTTAGACATGATTAAGGTTTTGGAACTACAGTAACTCGGATGGACGATGAGGAATTGAGAATTGGATTGAGCATAGGATATAAAATGCAAAACAGTTTTGAGCCTGCATATGACATTCTGTTTAGGTTGTAAACGATTTTATTCTTTCACTAAGTATATTTGATTTGGGTCTTCAGATCCAATCACAGAGAATAATCCAAAATGTATCAAAATACATCTCCTTCCATAAACACAGATGCTGGTGTAGGTGTGCCCTTTCTAAATGCATCAACAGAGTGTGGAGAAACAAAACCAAAGCACCGTTTGGAGTCACTGAGAGGACGTAAAGCAGAGGGGACAACCTCTGTAACGGCTGAGTGGATGAACAGATGGATGGAGCCAAGGAGGTGCAGGACAGGGACGCATTTCCTCTCCAGTTGGTTCTTCCAAAAGGTATAAGTGAGTAATGGGTGCTAGCTGCCTTTTAATATCCCCATCATCACTGCAGTCAAGACCTGCACTTGAGACTGCACAACATACACACTTATACCTACACACACACACTTAACCATTCAAACACAACCTAAAAGCACTTTCCTGACACATGGTAGCAAATATTAAAGGCAAGAGCCCGCAGGGTCAGAAGTCATCAGCTGAGGGGAGTGAAATCATGTCAGAATGCACTTATCCCATTCCTATTCTGTTATTCTGTGCCCTCACTTCACATATCTCAAACAGATGTGCACCCCCCCCCAACACACACACACACACACACACACACACACAGACACACCCTACTCTCCAGTTTGATTTCTGTGCCTCTTCAAAATAGTTATTCAGGAAATTCTCAATGATATATGCCCAGTGGCAAGGTGAGAGTCACCTGCCCCCCCCTCAGTTCAGTGCCCCCCACCCAACTGCCTGAGTGCTAAACAGTGCAGAGTGGTGATGGATGACGCAAGGCTCATTAGGATAAGACAACAAAATCAATAGACCATGCGCGGAGGTGTCAGTGCCTCTGACACGCCTGTAAAAACCACACTGATAGTCTATTTGCTGGCAGTGAAGTGTATCTGAGTTTCTATGTGTGTTTGTGTATGTGGATGGGGAGCAGTTATGGTGTGAGTGATTGATGCTGATGGATATGGATAATGGATAAATTCAAATATAAGTGCTCCCAATAGGTGGTTTGTGTGTCTGTGTTTGTACACGAGATGAAACAGAAGAAGGAGTCACAGTCAGAGAGTAAAAGCAAAAACTTGGATATCAACTCTGGAGCACAAACTATATCCTCTTTTAAGTTTATATATATATAAAAGTTAGTGAAGTCATTGTTCTTCTTCACTTCTTATCTTCCTTAAGATAAGGTGCCATAAACAGCCCACTGTCTCAGGTCTACATCAGCTCTTATCTTTGACAGAAACCGTGTGCTCTCCTGTCCAGGAACTTTGTGTACTCTCAATGCACATTAACATACCACACACTGCAAAAAATAAATCCACAGAAAATACAGTAATTTAGTCTGTTGTTAACTCTTTATTCCTTAATCACATGATCCAACTTTTGCTTTAATCAGTTGAAACTTGAAATTAAATCTCTTATTTTAAATGTTTCTGTAGTATATTGTTTGCATTTTTATATATTAACTGGCATCAGATTTATATTAAACCTTTCCAATTAATTGTTTTGAGTGAAACGCTGAAAGTTGGGGTACAGCCGTTTATTTGTCCAGGAAATGCAGATAATACACAATTTAGTAAACATGGGGATTACAGTTTCTAATAATAGTTATGGAAAAATTAATCAATAGTTAGTGGGAGTTCTGTGAAGGAAATGACTAAAAAAGTTTAAACAATAAAATGGTGTGTCTGTCTCACCACTTTTTAGCTCATCACCCTATAATTAGCAATTATTGTTTTTACAAACAAAGTTCGTGGTAATGATCTAAAACAGTCTATTGAGATTCAACATTTTTTGCAGCGGGGTTGCTGGGATAGTGGCCTCTTATCTTCAGGAGGCTGTAATTTATGGTTGCTCACACTGCCACTGAGTTGTGTTAATGCTTATCTGTTGTTCTTGCAGTCACAGTGCCGCACACTGACACACACATACACACATGGACGGAGGTTGTGGGGTTAGATAGTTGTTGACAGTTTGCTGTTTGTGGTCCCACATGTAGCAGATGTCTTCCTGTGTGAGGTTGTGCAGTTTTCTGTTGACACAGAGTAATAATAATTTCCCTGTTTGACAAGAAGTGCCACTGCGTCAGACTGTAGACAGTTACTCCACTTAATTCCAACGGAAATGGTAAAGACTAATATTCCCTTCACTGTGCCATTCCTATCTAAATTATGGACTTGAATGACTTCTTCAGTTGTAATGGAATTCCCAAGTAAAGTTCATTCATTGGATCTGAACTCCACTCCGTAACAGTCCAGTAACTGAAATGAAATCACACCTAATTGGATTGCTGAAGGAATTTAACTGAACAGAGTGTCTTTTCTGAGGAATGGGATGTACGGAGCAGGACTGTGTATGTGTGTGGAAGGCTATGAAGTGATGCATAGCGATGAATTAGATTAGACTAATCATTTCACTATGGGAGCTCTGAGGTGGTGGTTTGGCATGGAGATGGTTGTCAGTATGCTGGTAGCCTGGTAACATGCTGACAGTCAGCAGAAGCCTTAGCTCACTCCGCTCTGTCGTCACATCACACACACACATAAACTGAACATCCTGTACGAGACGCCGTGAGTTCAGCAGCTTCACGTTTAGACAGTGCACTGTGAAAATAAGTGTCTGACTCCACCGGACTGCAACATTCTGCCCTCTACTGTACTTAACTATAACTTACTCTCAAATACTCAACTCAAATTGACTCTACTCTACCTTTCTCTATCCTTATTTATTTGACTTGACTCTGCTCTACTTTACCCATTACTTTACACATACTCATTCTCTACTCAATCTGACTTGACTCAACTGTACACCACTCCACTTTACCCCTCCTTCACAAGGTTCCCTCATTTATTTCCCTGTGCTTGTTTTTTCTTTGTTCTGTTCACTTTCTGTAGTCTGGCTTTTGGTTTTGATCACGATACCTAGTGCAATGATGCCATTGTAGCCTGAGCTGCCACGTTGATGATTTCAGAGTTGTTGTGATTCGGCATGTGGTGCGTGGCTCTGGTATGAACCCAGGAAAGTGCACTTATTTAAAAATGGACATCTATCTTAATATAGTGTATATCTCTGGCTTATGGCCTCTTGATCTTGATCAATTTAACAGGAAGGTCAAAAAGTCAGATGCAGAATAATATACACAGTAGAATACTATGAAGTTTCCTTGACTCCTTATTTTCTGTTTGTGTAACTTTGCTGCAGATTACAGTGAGATGGTAATTGTCAGGTATAAACTTACATTTTTTGCTTCACCACATCAGTTTGTTATACTACAAAGATCATGTGTGTCTCTCATCTCATTATTTAGAATGAATACAGTCCAATTTTTAATCAGTGTCCAACCCAGGGAATTGGGGAACATCCCAAGGGTCTGTATTGTACACAAAGTCTTGATTTTGCCTCAGGTTGTTCCCTAGATATGACTAGTTCCAACTTTTTCTCCTTTGCGTCTTTTTTTCATTACAACTAGTCTTGGACCTCATTTTAGCTATAGGGTCCAACAAGGCTCCAATTAGATGGACGACAGAATTAATGAAGTCTGTCTCTCTCGCACACATCTCCTCGTCTTCCCTTGCTCTATTTATCCCATTGCTCAGGGGGACACTCGGTCTGGATTCAGTCAGTAAGGCGGCGTTTCTCCTCTTACTAAATTAAATATGTGTAATTGATGGTTTCATAAACAGAGATAACCTTGCCAGCAGCAATCTGTTTCAGCCGCTGAGAAAGACCATGTGAATATTCTATGTATCAGTGTAGAGCCTGCAACTACCTCCACAAGTCCTCAGGTTCCTCACTCACAGTGAGAGGGAAAGAAAAGGAGCGGGAGATGCACACAGCCAGATATTGACTGCAACAGTTTCTCGGCTTTTGCAGGCATAACACATGACATAATGTCTCTTGCAAACAGCTTTAGCTGAAAGCAGACAGCGACGTTCCTGGGCAAACTCTCACTTACAGGATGTTCTCTTTCTCTCTTTTCTCACACTGTCTGTTTCTTGCTCATTGTGGTCTCTATATCTTGCCGTTTACCACACTGTAACCAGAGAGATGAAAGCAGCTTGAGCTACACAGACTGAGAGATAAAGGCTGTTCAACATAAACATCAGATACAGTAAATTGCAGTTAGGAACAGGCGTTTGCAGCAGCCATGTGGGAAAACAGCGTCTGATGATGTGAACATGCAGAGAGGTGTCACTGTAGCACTGGTTTAAGATCACTTCCAACTTGTTTTCTTGACCTAAATTACAAAAAAAAAAAAAAAAAAAAAAGTTTAATTTGCATGGTACAACGTGACTTTCCTAAACCCAGACCTGCATTTATTCATTTTATGGCTGCTTGAGGCCAGCGCATCGAGCTAAAAACCACAAAATTGACCTAAAAAGTTGACATGAGACCTCAAACCAAAAAAGAAAAAAAGGTCAAAGCTTTATATAGAGCTGAAGATCACTGAACTGCAGTGTGGTTGCTCATTTTCACATTATGTTCTTCTTCATTCACAGTTAAAATGTATTTATCACTAAATAAAGCAATTTGAATTTCCTCTTTTCAATGGCTTGTGTGATTTTGAACAAACTTGGGCTCCGATCTTTTTTCCTGCGTATGAAGAAAATGTCCTGCCAGACCTGAAACTAAGTTTTCTTCTGTTAAATTTGATCCGTCTAAGGGTCTGAAAATGTCTGGTGTAGCATCACTTTCTGTTTATTTTTTTCGAAAGTATCTAACATTGAGCAGCTTCAAAGCAGATCAGACTCCAGAATATATGCTACAGCAAGATTTCAACCACAAGGGCGATGAGACATCACCATATGTGGCAACAACATAATGAATGCACAAAAAAGCTTATACACATTTTTTTCCTGCAGTCCTACTATCAATAACACAGACATATCCATTAGTGCGAGAGAGGCTAGTATGGGGTAAACTCTCCCTCTAGCATTTAAACAAACCTCCACTGGGACCCATTCTCCCAGACTCCCCAGGGGCGGGGACACACCAACAACGGACCATACTGAATTGCTGGGATCTGTCTCCTTCACGCCTTCAGTGCTTCTAGCAACATAGAGTGAGAGAGAGAGAGGGAGACAGAAGAGCAAAGACAGAAACAACACACATCAGGGAGCACACTCGTTTCCGCCGCTGCTGTTGTGTTTGTCTAGAATCGCTCAGCTGGGGTTGGTATATTCAAATTAATGAATGAGAGTGAGGAAAGTGAAAGATGAAAAATGTGCTTGGAGAGCCTCTGACTTTGAGTAATGCTGGTAATTGGAGGGAAACATATAGAAATGCAGTGGGCATGTATTAGCAAATGAATGTGCACGGGGGGAAAACCCCATCCTGGTGCATGTCTCATTACTTATTGCATCTTTGTAGTCGGGACAGAGAAAGTTGCAGTGCAAACACAAAATTGTCCCCACAATCCAACGCTTTGGAACTGGGAAAGGAGCCAGCTGCTTATACCTCGCTGCTGAATTGTCAATTTATCAAGTGTGTTAAAGCTGCAGTGCAGCTGATATCTTCTGTTAGTGTGTTACGATCTTATAGCCTTGTCTGATTTATCTGCTGTCTGGCTTCAGCACTCTCCTGTGTGTTAAGGTGCTAATTAGAGTACAACGCAAACACACACACACACAGACGGAGGAAGCGAGAGAGAGAGAGAGAAACAAAGAATGAGAGAGAGAGAGAGACGATAGGCCCATGGGTGATATAGTCTGTGTTTTATCACAAGAGAAAAGTAGGTGTTGCACCAAAAAAGGGCCTTAAATAACCGGTGACATCTGAAATAAGGTTCACCCACACACACACACACACGTAACCACACACATAGGGGTGCCTATAGAATACGGTATATGCACACACACATTCAATACTCTCTGGCGTGAAGAAAATGTCCCTGTCTTGGCCAACAAACAATATTTTTTTTTTTCTCTTATCATTTTTCCTTCAATTTTTCTTTATTTTTGGAAGGGTCCCATCCTCCATCTGTCTTCTCATCCAACAGTCAAAGATCCCCCCATACCTTCAATCGTTCAGCTACCCCACCTCCTCCCCTCGTGCCCTCCATACCCCCAGACCTCCTCTGCTCACCACACAGCTCAGTACGTGCAGTAATCTTGGATGCCTTGGAGGGAGAGCTGCACCGAATCACTCCATAAATGTATGAGTGTCCAAAATGAAGAGGAGCTGAGAAATGTGTGGGCAGTGGGCTGGGAAGCATGTCCAAGCTTACTAACAGGATGGTGGAGGCACGCTGAGTCGGTGGTTGGGGGTGTTGTGGGGCGAATGGAAGGGGAAGGAGCCTTGTATGAAATTTCTATTGACATAGGCTTTACTTGCAGTATTTATTTTGAGAGGCTGATCTTTGGCCTTCACCCATATCTTTGGTTCTGTCTAATTGTATTTGTACGAGCTCAGCATCATATTGTCCTTCAGCAGTATACTTCAGACAGGTGGCCTTCTCTACATTCTTTTTATGAAACCAATTTGAATCACCTGGAGAGTAAATTTATTTACAGTATATTCATTCCAAAAGCACATTCAGCCTAACATGTAACATACAGAATAGGGTATAGTAGTCATGCGTGAACTAGGAACAAAGCCATATTACTCAGAACTCTTCTTCCTTGGTTGCAATCTCCCTCTCACTTTTAATTTTTTTTTTTTGTTTTAAAACTGCAGTGAAATATACAAATATTTGCTTCATTCAAACTATTGTCAAATGAGATCACACTATCAGCCCCTCACAGCTCTTGAGATCATGTCTTGCCCTGCCACATTCCCACACTGCACACAGAAAGTACTGTAATTAGTTATATGTCCAGATGGAGGCAACAGCAACATTGTGTAAATAAAACGAGACGACTAGTTTATTAGTTTCAGACTAGTAACTGAAAACACTAAGAAGTGAAATGTGTCAAACATGAATTTTACTGCTCAAAAATGCCTGGGCGTTCAACATTTTGCTTGTTACTGCGCAGGTTTATACACACACAACC
The DNA here is from genome assembly GCA_016785285.1 of Brachirus orientalis. NCBI lineage: Eukaryota > Metazoa > Chordata > Actinopteri > Pleuronectiformes > Soleidae > Brachirus > Brachirus orientalis. The sequence continues at coordinate 849,669 of JAFBJR010000434.1, forward strand.
TGCGCACAACCTTGCAACTCAGCGGCCTTTGCTTTTAATCACTTTAGTCTGAAATGCACTTAAAATGCATTTTTTTTTACACCCATGTCCTTCGTTCATGCATTCATCATCTACTGCTTTATGATAGTCAACATTTAGTAACGTCAAGCTGTTGCCAGATCTTAGCAATTACATAGATGACCACTATGTCAAAAAAAAGAAAGATGACGGCCAACTGATGAAGCTGATGAAGAAGCAGGCACCATTCTACTTCCACATTTCCAAGATAAGTTACCTTAGGTGTACAGGTAAGGTAAATTAGTTGGATTCAATTGTTCACATTGATTTGGTCTGAATCAATGCATATTAATGATGATAGTGTAAGTGAGAAATTAGATGAGAACATCTAGAAATCTATAAGCCTTAGATACCACAGATCAACAGAGTATGCAGTGTACCATGTACCTGTAGTTCAGAAGACTTGAGTTGAGTTACACTTTAATACCAAAATCTTGAATTATAGAGTGTCAAGCCGAGCAGGAAAGAGAGTCTGAGGAGTATTTTTTGGAAGGCTTGTGCATTTCCTCCTCACTTGACATTTCTCTCTCCCACTCTCTCTCTTGGTCACTTCTTTCCACTGTCCCTCTCTCCATTTGGAATGATGCACATTTATTTACCTTGTCACTTCTTTGCCACTCTTACCTCATTTATTCTCTACCCTATAGCCCCCAGACTCCCTCTCCCTCCCTCCCTCCCTCTTCTTCTCACTCCCTCGGTGACTTTAAATGACTACAGGGAAAGTTATTTGGAGTTCAGGTAGAGTTCAGGCACAGACCTGGTAGCCCCCTCTCTATTCTGTCTGCCTATAAGATGACATGTGAGAGTCTCCCCTGGCTTCCTCTTGACATGAGATCAGCCTCAGAGCTCAAAGCTCCTGAAATGACATCTGTGTTTTAGTCTCAGACCGTTTGATCAAACCAGCTGCAGCATCGATGCATCGAGAATGGGCACAATTTTGTTTTAATATGAGATGAGTTGAACTGAGATGAGATGAGATGAGTTGAACTGAGATGAGATGAGATGAGTTGAACTGAGATGAGATGAGATGAGATGAGATGAGATGAGATGAGATGAGATGAGATGAGATGAGATGAGATGAAGATGAGATGAGATGAGATGAGATGAGATGAGATGAGATGAGATGAGATGAGATGAGAGATGAGATGAGATGAGATGAGATGAGTTGAGTTTACTTTAGTTTAGTTTATTAGGATCCCCTTAAGCCATTACACTACAAGCGCTGCTCCTCCTGGAGTCCACATTTCACATAGAAGAAAAAATAGAATACAATGATCATAACATCACTGAAAGGAAAATACTTTATCTAAAGAAGAGAAAACAAAAATAAAAGGAAAAAAACATAAAAGGGAAAAAAAATAAAATTCATTAAATGGGACAGGATTGGTGTTACAGACTAATTCTCCTGCAAAGCATGACAGCATGTAGGTCACTCAGATAACAAATCAAGAGTTCATGAGATTAATTTTTTTGATGTTTCTTAAAATTAATTCTGATTCTGACTTGATTTACTTTTGCTGTTAAGCATATACAGTAAAGCATATAGACACAGACGACAGGTCCCAGAGCAGTTGTACACAAGAGTAAGACACACAGATTGATAGAGATGACCACAAACAGTACAGCCATTTTGTGCCACCTTTGAGTTGTGCATCATGTCTTTATGGTCATTTTGTGTCTTGCTGCAGTCATGTCTCTGTGCTGTATTTTTTCGTCCCCCATTTTTCTTTTTACTTTTTTGTTTGTTTTGCATTTACTGTTGCTGTTTTGCTCCTTGTTTATGGCCGTTTAGCATCTATTTGTAATCTTGCTCTATCTAATTTTGCATGTACAGTTGTTTTGTGTTTTGTCAGTGACATTCTGCAGGTGAAGCACAACTCCCAGGTGCTGCTGGCACTTGAAGAGCTGCAGCTGCACTTCATTATTTAGTTCACTCTGGAGACCAAAGACAGGCTGTCTGACTACTGTCCAGAGCCTCCTGCTGCAGCACATCCTGACACTGACACTCTGCACAGACATTACACTCTGTACTTCAGCAAACTGCACAGACTATCATGGAAGAGCATGAAAGAAAACCTGAATTAATAATTTCAATGATATGCTTGAATTTATTGTTATTTTAATTAACATTTGGATAATTTACTTATTCACCACTTTGATACTTATTTTATTTTGGTTATTTCACTTGGTATGTTTGAGTTTGCACTGTATGCTGTAGCTGTACTTTCTGACCTGCCCTCGCTGACAGAAAAAATGATTGGACTAAATATGTGTGACTATAGGACCGTGCTGCTGTACTGAAATGCACCAAAGGAGAGATGGGAGTCGCAAACAGCTGTTTCTAAGTGCTTCCCCTGCCCAGGCTATACTCCATTTGATGTGTATTTTACTTTGAAGCAGAAGTTGTATTTAGCATTTCTGAAGCTATTCCAGGGTTAAATCATTTCATTTTGTTCATATAAAACGTTGTCCTGACACATTTTTGAAAAACCCCTCAATCACTTCATCCTGGTGCCAGGATGGGCTGAGCTGTGTCCAAGACACTTTTCTGTCATGACAGATGATGGAGTTTTTCTCTTAATCTGGACGCCCTTACTTTTACATGAACATAAACTGTGATTCCAAACACCAACTTTGGCCCATGCAGGAACCACCTCCGTGACCCCGTGAGCTACTGGGTCATTCATGCATTTGTCGAAAGAACATTATCTAGGATTCACATTAGCAGTTAACTTTATTAGAGCATGGTGGTAAAATAAGAGCAAATATACATTACGTTTGCACAACATGATCTGTTGCTCAATATAACATCATGGCAATGTGATAAGTCATGTGTGTAATTGAAGATCCCACATTTCAGCCTGTTCAAAAGAGCCTCTGTGGCATGGTTGATATCTGACAAAGCTCGCCCTTGCCTCCTAGTGGCCATGAAGGCGACTGCACATCTTGTAGTGAAGTGAGTGCTGTGTGTGTTTGTCTGTGTCAGTGTGAGTGTGTCACTGCCAAGGGTCTGTCAGTAGAATCTACAGGCATCCTGTAATCTGCCTGACATACGTGAGGCCCCCAGTGACTCTCTGCTATTAGGCCCATTAGACAGCCTGGGATGAGGCAGAATTTTCATTAGCTCAAGAGAATGTGTGCACACACTCGCACATGTATGTGTGATGAGGATGTAATCCGTCTGACACCAGCCAGACACTCAAGGGATGATGGGTAATAAGTCGGGATTCACGAGACAGAAGGAGCTGCTCGAGTGATTTGATGGCAGGTCTGCTTCTTCTACTTTGCACTTAACTGTAGGTAAATTACAGTGGTGGTTACTTCTACATCAAACTGTAACAGTGTGATCAGTGTGTTTCTGAGCTTACTGCTCTGATCACAGGAGTAAAAGCTGCAACCTCTTTATTTCCTATTCAAGTCAAGCCTCTAATTCCACAGCATTCTTTTCTCTCTCAGCCATATCGTCCCATTCCATACTCATTTGTTGCCCCTCTATCATATCACAGTGCATTTCCCAACCAATAAACGGAGGCACTCTTCTGTAGAAATGTATTTATCTTTCACATGAACTCCATTCCAGCTCCACTGGTCTCTCTCCAGTAGCTCTCACTGGCACTTAATTTCTATTAATGGTTCTGCAACTGGCGCTTGAATCCAATCCACCGGTAGCAGGGAGCACACATGAGGAAATATGCATAGGCAATTATCCTCTGTAATGTGCGTGGCCCCAACCACTAAAGCATCTGTGCACATGCTGTGTGTGTGAAAACGTGAACCGGTGACTGCGTACATACAGTTCATGCTATAATTGTAATGCAGAGGCGGACGTAAAGGGTGAGAAGGAGCTGCGTAAGTACGATATTTGTCAGGTCACATTAGTGTTACCAGTGTAATAGCTTTCTGTGCTAACAAACATAAGGACTGTTGCACGTAAAAACACAGAAACACACACCTGGTATCTATCAGTGCAACACAGCAGCAAACCAGCTCACGATACAAAATCATCATCAGCTTTGTCCGCTGAGTAGCTCGTAAAGCCTTGTTTTTTTTTCCCCTTCCACCTGAAAGCAACAGTGTTTTCTCTTGCTGTGCCGTTGTTGCTGGAGTGTCCTCTAATATCTGCTCAGCTGTCAGCTGGTTACAGATTTAACACAGCTCACTGGGACAGTGGCAGGGGCCAATAACAGGCTCCTGGGCTTGTAAAGCCTCCATCTGCAGAGAAAACACACAGCAAATAAACCCAGAGGACACACACACACGCACAACCCTATTAGATCTGCTGTAATGACACTGTGGAGTGTGTTCATGCACACAAAGGTGTGTTAAAGTTTTATAGTGGGAGGTCAGTGATGAGGTGGGCTCAGATCTGATGGGATGAGGCCTAATAGGGTGTTTTATACGTGTGTGTGTGTCCTCAGTGCAGTAATATTTTGCCGCCATGCTGTCATGCTTATCAGCCATCTTCAGATCTCTGCTGTTCACTTACATGTCAAATGCTATGGATGGAGGGCGACCTCCTGCATCACACACCCCCTCCTTCTGAATATGCCGGCTTACATCAACAGCAACATCACACACTTTCAAACACACACACATTCATGTGTACCAAACCTTCTGACCCTGCCTGATATGAAGGTTTACCAGCCGTCCCTCTCTCTGGTGGAACACATCTACCTTGAAAGAGGCATTCCTGCCGCGCTTTCTGCTTGATCACCTTGTGTTTCTTTTACCAGACAATCCATCAAGACCTGGAAAACCTTTTAAAAAAAAACCTATCTGTTGCTCTTCACTGCAGTTTGTCTTGAGGAAAGTACACAGTGACAAAGCTGTCAATTGTTGCCAAAGGCAGGTATAGCCTTCTTAACGGTGAACACAAGGGCACAGACAGTAGACTTACCTGACAAGAACAAAGAGGCATCTTTGCTTTGTTGAGTGCAACAACAGTCAGCATTGTACAGGAGTTGGTAAACAGAAATGTAAAGGAATGTATGCACAATGTCTCCCAAGGAGGGATGACTAGATTGAACAGCTCCTCTAATGATAAGTGGAAGAGAACACATTAATTATTTCCGATGTTTATTTGTTTTTTTTTATGTATGCAGACTTGGGCAGATGTATGTTAAAAGTAGGCTGGAGGAAAAAGGAATTCTTGCCAGCGAGCTCTGTCCCAGAGCTAAATTACACAAGCCAGCCATGATTTCATGCTTCACTACATCACTTCTCCTTTTTTTTCCCTCTGCTCTCTGCTCTCTCTCTCCCCTCCTCTCCCTGTCTCATTTACCTCTTTTTTAACCCAGCATGGATCTTATCTGGCTAAAGAGCAAAAAGAGGTCAACCACACAGCCACGCAGCATGAATATTTCATCTGTGTTTAGATTACCATTTTCTCCAAAGTTTCGTGGTTCTATGTATAATAGATGCAGCGTCACACCTTCAGGACTTGATCATAGCCTCTAATCACTCTTCTATAGCCAGCCATGTCAACAGTGTGTGTCTTCGTGTTTGTGTGCCGTCATATCCATGGGTGTATCAGGGCGTGGATTTGAACAAAACTGTAAGTGGGTGGAATCACCCGTATTTTTATATGCGCACGTGTGCATGCTTATGCGTGTGTGTATGATTGGTAGGCTCTGTAACGATGCATAACAATGAATTAGATTAGACTAATAATTTCACTATGGGAGCTCTGAGGTGGTGGTTTGGGATGGAGATGGTTCTCAGCAAACTGGTAACCTGATAACATGCTGACTGTGTGTGCTTGTATTTGTTACTTATTCAAGCACAAACATTAATCTTAATTCAAATAGTAATTCATCATGAAAACCAAACCCTGGTCCTAATGAGGTCAATACTTACTTCTGAAGAACCGGTTAGGTTTAAGTTAGTTAAGATTATGGTTACTACAAATAATGGAAACTAGTTATGGTTAAGGTTTTGGTTTTCCAAACAAATGAGCGTCTGTGCAGTGTACTCAGTTCAAACCTGTGTGTGTGTGTAGCTGGTATTCCTTATGTTGTGAGGACCTAATCTGTACACATTCATACTGTGGGGACTTGTCTTCTCTATGGGGACAAAAATCAAGGTGAAGACGTGGTTTAAGGTTAGGCTGAGGTTAGGGTTAAGTTAAGGTTAAGGTTAGGGTCAGGGTTAGTAATTATGGTTAGGGTTAGTGGTAGTATCCAGGAAATGACTGTAAGTCAATGCATCCTCTAGTCATGGAAACCAGTGTGTGTGTGTGTGTGTGTGTGTGTGAGCATGCATGTGTGTGTGCATGTGCGTTGTTGAGTCTGGGGTTAGAGCAAGGCTAAGACCAGCTCATCTTTCACACACAAACACACACGCACACACGCACACACTCCACTACCCTCAGGCTGGATTAGATGATGTGGTGGGAGACTGAGTAAGATTGGAAAGGAAAGAAAAAATGTGTTGGTGGGGGGGGAGAAAGAAAGTGAGTAACAGATTAAGAGTGAAATTCAAGTCTTTTGGCTGCTGGCTAGGCTCCAGCTTTAAGTTGCAGCTGTGATATTCTTTCAAAATGATCTCTTTTGGATTTTGCCAGCCCACATCATCTGACTGTGTGACAGCTCAGCTTTCTCCCTTCTTCTCCTCCTCCCATCTTTCAATTGGTAAATGAGCGCTGAATAGCAAAGTGGGGCAAGGCTATATAGATTTGAATGGCTCACTCGCTGGGTATTTGATGGGGAAAATGGGTGCATGAGCTATTCTGACCTAAACCGCTTCTATCTCTTCACTGTCTTAGAAATGGGCTCTTTTAAATGTATATTTTCTCTAAAATTACCATACAAGCAATTCAAAACACAGAGCCACAGGGAGGCAGTGAATATATTTAGATCACTTGACCTGAGTTTATCTGAAAAATCAAAATGCATTTACCTTTGGCACATGCACACACTCATGTGTGCATGTGTGTGGACTTTGTTACCTTTTCTGGCATAAACACTGACCTTGTCAGAACCAGTAGTCTTCATGGAGACCAAAACCTGGTCCTAATGAGGCAGAACCTCATTTCTGAGGAACTAGTTCAGTTTAGGGATTAGAGTTGAACTGAGGTTAGGTTAAGGTTGGAATTTTTGAGTGAAATCAGTAGAAATTTCTTAAAGGACAGCTGTTCAAACCTGTGTGTGTGTGTTTAAGTACTTGGTATTCCTTATGTTGTGAGGACCTAAATCACATTATGGGGCTTGTCTTCCTTATGTTATGGGGACAAAAATCAAGTCCCCACAACACAAATTGCTACATTTTTAGGTGAAGACATTTTAAAGTTTTAAAGTGAGGCTCAAGTTAGGGTTAGGGTTAGGTTAAGGTTAGGGTCAGGGTTAGGGTTAGGGGGTGTGTGTGTGTGTGCATACAAATAAATGATGTCATTGGACTTCAAATGATTCCCATATCCAGCCATAGTCTGTGTTTTCTTGGTGCCAAGGTCTCGCACAGCACATACACACTTGAGGTGTGATGGGATTTGTGATCCCACATCTCATCTTCACATACCTCTGTCACGTTTTTATGAATTCTACAGCGATTCACAGAGATCTGTGCTTGATTTCACTTTTCTGTCACACTGGTGGATTTCAAGGTGATGTGTTTAATGTGTTTCACTGCATCCTGTGACACAAGTGAAGCTGCAGCCACAGAGAATTCACATTTTTATCTGTCGACCTGAACTGCTACATACTGCATGTCACTTTATTTTTAAACAAACAGCAAGTTACTTTTTTTTATTTTACTTTTTTCCTTCCTTGTCAATTAGCACAATTTATCACTCATGTCAAAGCAAAAAAAAAAAAAACAGGGAATTTAAATAGCAAGAACACTCTCGGTATAAAAGCATTTACCTTTTTGCTCATCAAATGCTGATGAAGATGCCAGGAGATGAAAGTTAATGTTTTGTTTTTCTTTGAATTCAACCCCCTGTTTGAAGCGATTCTTGTTTGTTTGTGATGACAGAAAGCTCGCAGCATTTGTAATCAAACCCCTCGGGAGCATCTGTCTTGGTTTGGCTCTATCACTTGCATCTCATTGTCTTCACTTTGCTGTCCTTCTTCTCTTTGTGTACATCATGTAGCATCTCAGATTGAGCTTTGAGTGTAGTTTAGAAAAAGCTGTTTTTTTTTTATTTTATTTTTTTTATTTTATTTTAACTCCCAATATTCTGAGAGCTGTTGTTGTGCAGTTGAAACTAAGTCATAAAAGGCAAGCAATCCACATGGGAAATATCCATTTAAAGAGGTAGAATTGTGGTCCTCTAGTGGCCTTAAGTACACCTTCAAGTTTGCTGCTCTTCATCTCTCTTTGCTGCAAATGTCAGCACAGCAGAATCAATAAAAAGAGGGCCATCTGTGAAGGAAAATACACTTTATTTTGATTCACACTGCAGAGAAAGGGATTATTGTTTTTAACCACATCATACAAAACTCTGTTTTGTTCCGTTAGCAGTGGCAGCAAAACAACCATTAGGTTCACTGTGACATATTGTAGTGGTGCATATCTCATTCTGCCTTCATCATCCTCCTCTTCCTGTCAGACTTAAATGTTCCAATGTTTCCTGTCCAGGTGTTTGCACATCCTTTTATGTCCAAGCACAACAGCACAATTGTCCTTGTTCACATCACTGGATATGTTTTTGTGGAGGAGGTCTTCCCTCCTAATCTCCTTCTCCTTGGCAGTCAGACAGCAGACGACAGAAGATTTGTCACAGGTGATGTTTTGAAATTCGTCTTGATGATGGGAGGTTCGAGGCTTATGTTGGAGTGGACAAAGACCGGTTTGACCTACTTCTTAGCAATTTACTATGAAATTTACTTTCCTACGGAAACGGTGAATCAAGTGCTTGCTGCATTTGAAAATGCTGAAGTGTTTTTAAATCTGTGTTGCAACTGTGACGCCCTCATTTGTGTGCATGCCTGTCGCATGTCTATTATGCAAGCAAATGGTGACGGTTCTAAATATCACATGTTGTTGTCAACATTACTTTATATGATAACAGCTCCAAAATGGCAAGATAAAAGTAATCCAGTGATTAGTAAAAGGATAGTGTTAAAAACATTTATATGACGAAAAGACTGCAAAAAAAAGAGAGATCAGATTATCTGAAAAACCTAATCCTGTAAGATTAGTTTGTGGGTCAAGTTTGGTTGGAGCTGGCAGGAAAGGTTCCTGAGACTGTCAAAAGCAAAATTTGCAGACATTTCCTTCCTCACATAGAGGACAGTTTCAGGAAAATGAGTGGACTTCTGTGTTTATATACTGTAGCACTTTTCTAGTCTTGACTATGTGCAGCACATTTTCTATCACACACTTTTCACGGCATACCAATTCACATGCTGCCAGCACAGCCATCAGAAGAAATGTGGGGTTAAGTGTCTTGCCCAAGGGCACATTCACATGTAGACAAACGGACCCAGGAATCGAACTTTCCAACTGAAAGACGACTTGCGCTACCACTGAGCTACCGTCAACCAGACTTGACAAAGAGTCTGTGTTTGAGAGGAGCTTCTATGAGCTTCTGTAGCTGCTACTACATGTTTTTTGTTCATTCAAAGCGAGCAACTCCTGGTTTTCCCCAACAATATAGTAGTGGTATCTATCTACCAACAAAACAAGCTTGTCCAAAAATAACTACACATGAAATCTGCTAATTGTCAAGGTGCCGTGTCAGACAACAGCAGATAAAACATAAGAATTTCAGTAGAAGTGAGAAAGTTGTGATAACAGGAATCACTGTTAGTGTTCACATTTCAGACATCACACTTAATAAACCTTGGTGTCTAAATGTGTATTAATGCATTCTTTTACCAAAGCAACTTATCTGTAGTTTGCACTTAATGCCCCCACATGTGAAATGTTATAATTTGATGATAGCCTTATTCCTATGGATGCACTCCAAATTAAAGGATGTATAAGGGAGGATGAGGGTCTCCTCTAATAGGTTTTCAATCAAGTCTGTTCTTGTCGGGTCTAGTAGGATTTCTTCCAAACTTAACAATCATAACCTAAAAATCGCGTTGCTACAGTCAGCTGTAATATATCCATTTATATCATGAGACACGTGGAAGGATTAGCCTTAAATAACTGTTCCATATGCATATATATATATGTATTTGACATAGTCAACACAATGAGCTGCATTACATTCATCATAACATAAGCTTTCCTCATAAAGGGATTTACCTCTCTGATGTGATACACATCCACAGACACACTAACACAAACATACTCAGTTCACCACTTCACCTGTCAACTGGTGTGTTCTATCAATCATTGTAAGCTGACAGCTATAGATAATGCACCCCTTTCATTTAACTGTGTTTCATAATTTACCATTAGATTACTGGCTTTAGATCATATATAGCATATCCTGTGCTCTTTGTGACACTCTTTAATTCAGATCCATATTTCATTTTGATTTCATTTTTTTTTTTTGACAGTTCCAGGCATTTATACCGACAACTTTTCTTTGCATATTTGACACTGACTATGTAAGAACTACATGCTGATCCATGCAAGTGTGCAACTGGAAATCTAATTAGCCACTGCCACTGTTTTAAAGGTTGAACATAAAGTTAATGAAACCCAAAAGCAATGCACATGTAGATTTACTCAGTATCTATATCAGTGATTTGCCACAACATCTGTGTATAGTCATATTAACAACTTTGACAATCACACTCCATAATTGGCAGGCCGGGGCTTGCTTAGATATTCAGTGATAATGAGAATAGCTCTCTCTCTCTCTCTCTCTCTCTCTCTCTCTCTCTATGACTCTCTTTCTGTCACTCTCCCTCTTTTTCTTTTATTTCTTTCTCTCCATCCTCTCACACACGCACAGAGCCATAATTTGCAGACGTTCAACAAAAATGGTGAATGAAACTATCAGCGTTGCCCATTGCCCTTCACTGACACATCAGCAAACATCAGTGGAGTCGTTTTCACCATCATGGGAAGAATATCTGTACTGACGGAAAACCCACTTCTCAGGGTCTGAGTGTAAGTCCAGAGCCGTGAACTTTGATTGACCTCCATGCAAGCTCAGATCTGTCACCTTAACCGAGGGGATGTGGAGACGGCAGGGCTACACGTTCATCATGAGAACTGCTCAGGCCCTGACACACACATAAAACCTGAAACAGCACTAAACAACACATTCAGTAGAACTCAACAAGAAGCTTATATTTGATAATGTCCAACTTTTTCCACCCTTTTTGACCATAAAACAAATCTTTATGACTTTGCTTTGACTTTCATGATCATACGCACCCAAAGCATTCGTATACTGTATATGGAAATACACTGTTCCTTTGTAGTGCCCTCTGTTAAACTTCACTTTACATTTTAATACATCTCTCTGTTCTAGCAGGTCTATTTCTTTGTTAAATCCCCTCTGTTCTGCCTGCTGTATCCCTCCATATAGAAAGGTTAAACACACCTAAGCAGAGGCAGTGTGACTGATGCCAGGGCTTGTTTCTAAATGTTAATGACACCCTCAGGGCAGAGCGCTGTATACTGCAGTATCCTTCGCTAGACTTATTGCATGGTGGTTATGCTATAGTGGCTTCATCTGTGCACACACACATATTGAAGTGTGTGTGTGCGACTACAGACGCGCGCACACACACACACACACACACACACCAGGGACAACCGACTGTACAGCTGGCACGCAGCCTGGAGTCCTTCCACTGAGTGGTCAGGGAGAGAAATCAATCAAACATGGCTTGTCAGACCCCTGAATCCATTATGGCAGAGAGAGTGGTGAGGCTTGAGTAAACAGGGATGACAAGAAGAGACAATTAGCAAGAATTCAGGCTGTTGTCAGAGGCTAGCTTTGGGGATTTGGTAGTGCTGCATGGCCAAGTTTGGCCCACCTCGGCTTAGCTCTGTCAACAGGCTTGGCCCGCAGCTTTATTGCTGGTAATTCACTAGCCTTTAGTGTTTTATGCCCTCTCTCTTTACAGCCTAAGCAGGCCAAATCCATTTAAATAAACACCAGTGCTGTAGAATGATGGCTGAGGTGTTTAAAAGCACTGAAGCAAGACCAGCGCCTACACTGCATCACAGCTGGGACCATTACAGCATTTTAAGCCAATATAGTGAACAAGTATTAGATCAGACACTGGAGATCTCACTGAAACTGAGAGCCTCTAAGAATGTATATGTGGTACAGTAATGCTGTACATGATTGCACTGCATTTATTGTATGGATGCTATAGATTGCATGTGTATGGCGCACACCAACCATCATGTATGTTTTTTTGATCAAAGATTTTACCCAACCTGTGAAATGAATTGCAGGATTTGTTGCACTGTGATCAGGAGAGGAGCAAATTTAGCAACATTGTGTTGCAAGAAACATGTGCGAGTAAGTCTGCAGCCGTTACTCATACATAAACTCATTACACTGGTCTAATAGCTCTGTCTCCATGATTCTGCCTGTGCCTGCCTATATGGAAAGTACATTAGTGCAGCCTATGTATAGAATGGAACATGGCATTGGAGTTCATTCATTCTTCTCAATGGTATAGATCAGACAGATAATTAACTAGAGAGACATGAAGTCATTGTTCAGTTAGAGATATGGGCCTGCTCTAATAAGGGCTCACACTGTGAAGTGGCAAGAAGAGATAAGGCAAATAACAGGGAACAAGCTGCTAATGTCTGGCCAATGACCTGCACTGTCTCTTTGCACTATAGAGTGTGACTGTTCTTACCTATACTATATGGTTCATGTGCACTAAATAAATTTTAAGGTGCCTCTCAGCTATTAAATTTGTTTATTGTTGAGCTTTAATGACACAGACGGATGGTTTTACATTTATCTGCTGAAAGGACATTTCTCTGTGCCCGCCATAAAACGTTAAGATGTGTATGTATTTGTGTGATCACAGCCACTGAAAACTGTCGTCTGTAACTTTTATTGATTAAACCTATCAGCTCCACTTTATTGTAAAGCGAGACAACTGCAAAAAGGTTAGAGTGTGACTGAAAACACAAAGAAGTGCCCAAAAAAAGTTCCAGAAGTGAATTATACTGCTCAAAAAAGCAGTTTGATGCCTTAAATGCTTATTTTTCCTGTCTGCCCCTGTGCGGCTAGTATATAAACACAAATGATCTCTCAGTTAGGTCTGATAGTATTGCTTGACAGAGCCTGTTTTTAGATGGGGGACATACCATAATTTCTTTTCGAAAAGATTAAACAGCAGCAGAATAGTAATATCATCCAGAACAAAAAACAAGGAAAAAAAAGACTAAAAAGACAAAGGCACTGATACAGTGTTATAGATGCCAACTGCCTTAAAAATCCAGAAGGAAAAGGAGAATTGTTAAGTTTTCATTTTACCATAAATTATTACACTTTAAAATGTGTTATAACTGTTTTTACTCCAACATTTAATTCATTGAAATGCATTGAACTTAATGTTTTACTACTCATCTGGTTTCTATGCTCCATGAAAACATTACACTTAGTATTAATGTGATAGTGATTTGATGTACAGCACATGGTGACCCAAAAGGAGATGGTGTTGGGGAAAAAAAAAAAAAAAACTCACACAAGTAAAAGTCAGGATCCAGTCGTGTCCTGCCTTAAATGGATATTCCATTTTTTAGGGGCTGAGTGAATTCCCCTCATAAAGATAAATTTATGTGCCCATTTGGGTGTTGTCTGGGGCTCCCACACAAGGCTGGCCTGTGCTGGGTCTGACCCATAAATTCCAACCTTTGAATCTCTGAATGGACCTCTGTTATGGAATCAGGGGCCCCACTGAGCCAAGTGGGGGGACCCCAAATTACAGAAAGGAAAAGCTGAGGGCACCACTAATGTGTCTTGGTTAGATATTTAAGTTTTTAAGAGATATTTAAGAGTGTATGCATATATAACCAAGACATACAATCTTATATATTGTAGAGCAGGTTGTGTAAGATTATTTATATTGTTTTAAGGATATACTTTCCTGAAAAACATACCTGAATTTGAATTTAATTCATTTTGTACTTTTGTTTGTCTCATTTAGCGTCTCATTTTCATACAGAAAAGCTAAATATAATAATCTTGAATTTAGAAGAATCTTCTTGTGTAGTGGCTCTGGTTTTAAGGTATAACAATAGTGAAAAGTAGAATGGCATGCTAATTTCTAGGATCTTAGCTTTAGTCATTCTCAATCACCTTTGTAGGTGTCTTCCATCTTGACCCTGGGGTCTCCAGTCCAAACTTGGTGTAGATGTTCCTGTACACTACTCCAGCCACTTGGTTGTGGTGTTACGTATACACCTTCCCAGCCAGCATCTTGGGTCGCAGACAGCAGCATTTGGTTTATCTGCTTGCTATTGCGTGTCTCAGAGTGCAGTCTTCTACATTTGATCTGTCCCTGTGGGATGTCATGCATGTGTAGGGGTCTTAGTGGAGGAGCTAATGCATTGTGCTTATACAGTACATGTCATCTGTGGTGAGCTAGAATATTTATCAAAGGACAACTGCATGCACTAAAAGCGTCAGATAAGCAAACTCTGCAGACTCTCTGTACTTAAACATATCCCAGTGATTCCCTCTCTGCTCCATGCTCTAGGCGAACAGAAGAAAAAAAAACAAAAAAAAAACAGAGAGACAGAGCCAAGTGTAAGATTATTCAAAATAACATATACAGTAGTTCTCTGTGGGAGTCTAGAGTAAAGTGAATGACAGCATCAGAGCAAATCATGATGAAACGGTTTCATCGCCCGATCTGATAGCCATTTCTATACTCTGTATCCTCTCTTCTCACATGTATGATTCATATGGATGCATAGAATATTTCTTCAAAGCTCTCACATGTTTATGAGTCCATAACATCTGACACATTTATGTTTATGCTCCCAAGCCACATTTGACATTTTCTGGATATGATGAATCATTAATGATGACCTCAATAGGCTTTCACATCTTTGGCCCACAGATCAATAAAGTGGTTAGGGGAGTAGGTCAGCAGCTTTACAGAAGTGTCTGTCAGTGTGGGCATGTGTCTTTGAGTGAAGCTCTAAACAGTCACACTCAGCAAGTGACTGTAAGATGTTGGTGCTAATTGGCAGCTATGTGTGGCCTTGTCCCCAGTGCAGCGCAGAATTGTGGCTGGTTTTCTAAGTTTTTCCGAGTAATGCCTGCCTACGAGGCTGTGGGAGTTCCATCCATTATTGATCAGATCCAAGGATGAAAGCAGGAATGCACAGTGGGGACTGAGCATCTTTGGCCCCATAGAAAAAATCAGCCTTTACTGCTAACTCTGTGTATGAAACAACAAGGAAATATCCTTTTTAATTCACCGCAATTAAACTTAGCCTGAGAACCGAGCAGTCTGGGGGGAAAAAAGTAAACACACCCAATTTATATAAAACTGAATAAAACGCATCATATGCTGTGAATTCTTACTCACCGCTAACATTTACAAGCACAGTCGTCGCTGACTTTTATGTGTCCAGATGATGACATTGTATTATGCACTGCTTTGCCAACCTTGGCAGTGGCTCAGCTCAGTGCTGTTCAATGATTCAGCTGTGTAGAATTGACCTCCACCTCACCTTGGCAACACTCTCAAACCAAATGGACATTTGGCAGCCACCACACACACTGGATATAGAAGTCTGTGTGCATGCCAGTGATAACGCACACACCACTTTGCAGAAAAAATACAGATACACACGCTCTCTCTGGGAAAGGTTACAATGCTGTTTTGAACAAAAGGGCAGATGGCTGCCAATGATACAGTGCCAACTCTGGCAAGGTGGTTAAAATGTGCATTTTTTTTGTCAGAGTGTGCACATGAGTTTGTCACTGTACATCTCTCAGATGTCATTTTTACTGATTTTACTATCAGTCTAAACTTCTCCCGTCAGAGTGCAGCTCCATATTGGTTTTGGCCTGTTGTCTCTCAAGTCCCACAGCAAAGCAAAGCAGCCTTGGCAAAACTTGCGGTAATGTACTTTGAAATTTTACAACAAGCTATAAACTCAACCACGAATAATTTTGAATCATTATGTAAGAAAATAGAGGCCAGTTTCACTTCTGATGTGGTATTTTGGAAATCAATGTGCACATTAAAATGACTAAAAGTGAGACTGTCGGTTGTATTTTACCCCAACTTCCACTGAAATCACAATTTGAGATAAAAAAAAAAAACACCCCACACCTTTAGAATTCAGTATGATTTTGAAGTGATGGTTTTAAAGTCCAAGACTTTGTCAGCACCAAAACAATGTTACTTTGGCAGGAAGCCACACTATCAATACCAGGAAATGTGTGTCAAACAACTTGTCTCTTCACTGGCTGCTTTCATTAAAAGTGAGAATGGGAGATAGCTGTTGTGCCCCGCGATGCCAAAGGGAAAACTTTTTACTGGATCCACAAAGATCCCAAGAGATGGCAGAGTTGGATAAGTGCCATAAAGTGTGCTCAAAGTGAAAAGTATTACGATGGAGCGAAGGGAAGGCACAGGCAATAGATTCAGCTTGAGTAGTGATCATTTCATGTCATGTACTCTAATGTCTTGGATCTTTACATGTTTTTATTGCAATGTCTAAGTGTTCTCTGGAGTAGGATGAGGTAAAGTTTATCAGAAATTTGACGATGTCGAAATAGTGTTGGTCTGGGATAATGTCCACTTTGGCTGTTTCCATACTGGTGAAAACACTGTGGGTGTATTGTAAGGGTCAGTTTTACTCAGTCTGTCAGGTTCTGCGATATATTGCTCAACTTTCATTGAATTAATAAAGTGGCATTTCTCTGTTCCTAATATCGTGGTCAGTGTGTATACGTTGAATTGCTATTGCTGAAAGACCATATTGTATCAAAAGGGTTGTTTGATTCCATGATTGAAATTGCAACTTTATAATTTGCTGGCTCAGGTTTTTTCCTCCATCCTCCTCATCTGCCTTCATATTTGCATAAATGAGACTGTCCATTCCATGTCACTGGCAAATTTAGTGGCCATCCACTCTAATCCATCCCAGGTCATTAGCTCTGTCTTCATGGCTAATCATCATCTCCTCTGGCTTAAGTTAGTCAAAGAGCGAGCATCACCAGAATGAGACAGTTAAATATTCATGTCCCACCGTGGTGTAATATCCCCCTCAATGACTTTTGAACCTTTTGACCTGAGGTAATCACACAGTCACACTCTTCAGTGATAAATCTGATCTGCAGACGGTTGATTCTGATAAGCTTTTGACATCAATGAGCAACACGCATCGGGCACAGGCTTGCCACTGCGCCCTACATGTACAGACACACACATTCTTGTACATTACAGAATTCTCGATGAGGACACTCATCGAGGACACATGCCCACTAAGAATAAACTACCACAACTAAATGCTGAACCTTAACCAACCCAAAACTAAACTCATCTCCAAACCTAATGCTAAAACCAAGTCTTACCCTTCAAAAAGCCTTTTAAAATTGTGAGGACCAGCCAAAATGTCCTTAAAGGGTTTGAATCAAAATTTGTCCTCACAATCTACACACATGTACACACACACACACACCTGATACGTGCGCTCACAGACTTTGCTCCCAGTGACAGACAATTAATTTTACCCGCAGGCATTTGGTATGACATCACTTTATTAATAATGGAGCAATTAATTATGACCTATTAGTCGGATGAATTTGATTAGATAGAGAAGAAGAAATGTTGCCATGTGATAATATTACACAAGGATACATTAATGACTTCTTGGGGAGTGAGGTGGGGGCTTTAGGATAGAATTTATATATATGCCACTTTGAAACGACATACAGTCTGCTCTCTAATTTTGTCAGTGATAAATGATGTTATTGATATGATAATGATTCCTTATCCCCAGCACAGTAATACTGCACTGTTGTAATGTGATTACACTCAAGCTCATGGATCTATGCTGTGAGACTCTGGTGTTTTGTAATGTGACAGCAGTCACCATCTTAAATGAAAGTTTCATGTTGATGACACATTTAGCCTCATGGAAACCAGTGGTGCATTCAAGTTATTGGAGCAGCTGTATGCAGAGTATTTGATGCATAAAACAAAAATGAAATGAATATGTATGCAGTTGTTCTATTCCACAGTTATGATGATTTAACTTTAATCAGTGGCAGTATGGTGGCATACAAATTCATTTCTCATGTGTTAACGCATTTGACCTTTTAGCAGTTGTGGCTGAAATCACTCCAAAGCATTACAGACTCATATTAAAACAATTACTTTAATTTAATACTTGCAAAGATAAAGACAGACAGGAGATATGGCAATATTATAATTGTTTTGTTTCCTGACCTTAACCTTATGATAATCTCTGGAGCGCTCAAGGTTGTAAGTGAAGCAGCTGTGTGGTAGGTCTGTAAAAAATAAACACATTACATGTCTTCAAATATGCATGCTGTTTTTCCTGTGTGTGTGTGTATGTGTGTGTGTGTGTGTGTGCGTGTGTGTGTGTGTGTGTGTGAAAACTGAGGAAACAAAGGAACTTTGAGCTGATCAACTTGACTGCACTCAGCTACATTCCACTGACATCTAGTGTCAGATCCGGGAACTGAGATAACACACTGGGTCTGACAATGTGTATGTGTTTCTGTGTACCCACCCACCCACCTGCACCAGCACCGCCACTCCACCCCCCGGACACACATATGTTATCCACTTTCCCATACATCAGTGTAGTCTTATTGATCTGCTTGATATGACCTTGAATGATCAGACAAGTGGAAGCGCCGCTCTGGAATGAGACCCATCCATTCCCTCTGTCTGCTATCTGCTGCTGTAATGACTTGAGGGAAGACGGGGAGGTAAAGGAGCCCGTTGAGATGAACCCTTGAACCAGTCAGCTCTACAGTGGCCTTATGTCGTAGCCAGCCTCGCCTCCAGGCACCAGTCTGTTCTGGAGTAGTAAGGAGAAGTGGGTCAGTCTGTCTGAGACATGAGTTGGGTAAAACTATAGATAGCTAGATAGATGGATAGATTGATGAGATAATGGATATAGATATAGAGACAGACTGAGCTTAATCCTTGTAGGGTTATGTAAGTAGATTTGTTCCCAGTATACTCCCACATCTGCATATGGAATATAGTGTATTAAAATGATAATCAGTCAATGAATGATGATTTTTTTTTCCACTGGGGGCAAAAGATGGAGAGGCGCCATGCTTCAGGGATTTATCATAGTTACTGTGTGTGTGTTTTCATCCTCAAACCTGCAGAATCTAACAGGATATGTTAAACATATTTCCCTGCAGCTGAAACATGACTAGAACAGTTAATAATGATGATTTGGCCCCAATTTCAAGTCACTTTCATGACTGCTGAAGCCTCTTTAGTGCAATAAATGTCACATTCCTCTTGTTTTGTCAACACATGATAAATATTAAAAACAATAAATAAAAATATACACAGTACCCAGTAATTCTTAAAGTTCAGTTTGGTAAAATTGTATATATTTTTTCATAATCAACAAGTCTCATGAAAATATGAAAAAAAAACAATGATTAACTGATGTCAGTATCAAGTAAGATGTTCCATTTTCATGAACAACATGAACAACAGGCATTTTTGATTATTTAGAATAAATCTGTTCCACTCTGGCAAAAGGTATATTAAACTACAAATGGAAATAGTCCCTTGTGTATGAGATGTTTGCAGAAAATTACAATGCCCAACTGGCATTAACAAGCCTTTAAAAATAGTGTGTATATTTTTGATCTTTCATTTTCATCTGCAGTAGCAACACTTGGATTTGGTGCTGGCTGTTGCATCAGAAAAAGTCACCAGGTTCATCCTTTCAAAAGTTGTGCATACAATAGTAGGAATGTCTCATTAATAATGAACCTATATTATCATATACATTATAATGGGCAGGCATTCTGCTTGAAATGTAACTTTAATTTTGATACTTAAATAATCTTTCTGCTGATTGTGTAACTTTGCTGAATGTGAAACCTCAACTCATAATGGAGCACTAAAGTAAAAAAGTTTAAATTCCGCCAATTACCATAGAAAACAAATCAATCAGAGTCCCTGTCAAAGTATTTTTCAATTGATGTACCTGTCTAAGTCTTGCAAAAGTAGGAACATATTATGACAGCTTTATTTTTTGCCTTACAGTGTGTCTGCTCCATTTTTTTCACCTTCTGAAAATCTAATTATAGTGAAGAGTGCACATGCACTGCTTATAATATTTTCACAAAGAGACGTCCTGACAAGCGAGTGAGGAGCATGAAGCCCAAAATGAGAATACATTTAAAAGGGAGTTTTGAGTTTTATAGCCCATATTGAACAATAACGAGCAGTACGGTCGGTCATGCAGGCGCATCGCATCATATTCACACGCACACGCACACTCCTTTGCCTCTTCATCATAGGATGTGACACCTGACGGCCCATTAGTTCCCAAAGTGCTATTCTATTCTATGAATTCTTCTCCTTATAGAATATTTAGACTCTGTGTGTTTCACTCCACTTGTCAACATGGGATGCATTATTCATGTTACTGTGCCATTATCTGACGCTCTGCGTGATGTAACGCAGCCATTCTCGGGCTCCGCACCCACAAACACACTGAGTGACCTTCTGAACTGTGCACTGTCATCACACTGCCTGCAGCGCTGTAGCGGCTCCGCTTCATATAATAGACCAAGGAAGAGGACATTTGTGCTTTACAGGGGCTTTATTGTGCAATTAAAATGTGTGCTTACTTGAGTGCACCTATAAATGGGCGCCCGCAATTCCAGCTTTTAAGAAAGAGATGGAGAGTGAGAGTGAATTAAACCAGCTTTTAATAATGTAATTCAAAAGGCATGCCTGTGTTTAAGATGAAGTGATCTATCCTGACTGTATGAAATGAATTTAAGAAGGATGTGGAGAAAAGCTGAAGGAATCTGAATTAACAAGAATATAGTCCAATTAAAAGACAAAGTCAAGGTCAGCTTCCATTTGAGACACAAAAGAACGATTTGCAGTTTTAGTGAATCCAAAAGGTATACTTGTTTCTGAGAGAGAGAGAGAAAGGGAAAGGCAAATAGAAAGTTCTAAGAAGGGTAAGGTAAGTTTAGAGAAAATGAATGTTAAGATTACTGGGAAATAGATGAGAGGTTGTATTTTTATTTAAAATGTGTTGCTGCCACCAGCAGACTGCAGGCTTAGCTTCACCTAATTTAGCATAGCTTATCATAAATACTGTATAAGGGAGGACATGAATTTTCGATTTTAATGAGACCTACACCACAAGTGTGTGAGCTGGTCCACCATCTTAGATAAACACCTTTTTCTTTTTCTTTTTTTTTTTGCTTTTTAACATTATATGTATAAATTAATATTGGCCATGGCATTTTCATTTCATGAGTGCACTGGTGCCAATCCCACCTGACAGAGGGCAGAAGGTGGGGTACAGGTCACCAGTCCATCGCAGGGCCACATAGAGACAAATGACTATTCACTCTCACACTCACACTCAAGTTTAAGTGTCCAATGTGCCTAATCCCCATAATCTGAGTGTGAGAGGAAACCAGAGAACCCAGTGAAAACCCCCCCACACACATGGGGGGAACATGCAAATTCCATAAGCATTAAATGATAAAAAAAATAAAATCAGTAAAATGAAACATACATTAAAACAAATAAAGAAGGAAAAAACAGTCAGAGGTCTAATCAGAAAATAAAGCAAATGTAAATTTACTGTTACTGTTCTTAACCGTCCTGTTTAGTGATTATTATATACAGTGATCAATGTTTGTGATGATCTTTATAGTGTCTGTTTTGCTTGCCAGCTTTAGACTCCTGTTTTGTATGTTTGAATGTTGAATGTGAATATTCTTTGCCAGCCGATCCTGGACCAGTATTGAAACAACAAATGTTTTCCAGACAATTATTTTACAGGTTTTTTTGTTTTGTTTTGTTTTTTGTGAGCTGCAGAGGCGGTAGTAGGTGGATTTCATTAGACAGTCTTATTATGTAAAACTCTGATGCAAAACACATTTTCCAAAAACTCTACTTATTCCTAAAGGTTTTAATAATAACAGTTAAAGGTACAGAATGTGCAATTTAGCAACATTTACTAGTTTACTCAAAATTTAATCAAAGCAGTTCTGATTCTCACTCCATCCTGGGTTACTGTCCTTACTAACGTGGAGAAGATTAGGCAGGTTGGGAAAAAGTCTGCTCAGACATTAAAACCTTAATGTTGACTTCAGGAAATACGTTACCATTTTTATTTGTCAAGCTTTTCACAACTAATTAGCACGATGGCCCAGATGTTCCACATTATTGACAGTGGCTTTGTGGATAGTTGCGGGTTGATGCAAAGGCTATTTTTAAGAAAGCAGACAAGCACAATGCATAATTTATGACACCAAAGGGATAACGCTCCTGAGCCGGTGAATCAAGACAGTAATAAGGGCAGCAAGGCATGCAGCTGAAATGGCTGATAATACTTTACAACAGCTTCTAAAGAGAGTGGAGGAAAGAGAAGGAAAAAAATCCTGTTTGCACATCATCTTAAAGGGAAGTGTAATTATCTGTCAGCCAATCAACACCCAGCAGCCACTTCCTGTGTCTGACCTTGCTGGACTCATCACCATGGAAATTCTTCTCTCTCTCTCTCTGATAGAGCACAATTTGGCCACACAAAAACCTCAGTGTGTGTGTGTTTGATCTCTCTTTAGTTTTATAAACACTGACCTTTTCAGGACCTGTAGTCCTCATGGGGACCAAAGCCTTCTCTTATTGGGGCAGAACTTCAGAACTTCATTTTTCTGAGGCCCTACTTAAAGTTAGGATTCAAGTGTGAATTGTGGTCAGGTTAAGGTTAGCCTTCCACATTAACTGGTCATGGCTAAGGTTTAGAAAACAGCTTTGATTAGACTGTCTAAATGAATGGAATTCAATGCAGAGCACAAACAACACTAGCTACACAATTATACATGTTTTTCCATCAAGACATCTTAAAAACAGCCCTGCGTTTTATGGCTGACTTTACTCTTTCCAAATAACAAATATGCACATGCTCAAAAACAGTCCTTCCCCCCGCCCCTTCATTCATACACACACACTGGTTTTCATGACTTCAGAGGACATTACATTGGTTTACATTAATTTCCTAGAGAGCAACTCTGACCTTAACCATAATTACTACTCGATTAAATCTAACCCTGACCCAAACCTTAACTTAACCCAAACCTCAGTCTAACTTTAAAACATGTCTTCACCTTAAAATGTACTAATTTACATCATGGGGACTTCTTTATGGGGATTTTTGTCCCCATAAAGAAGACAAGTCCACATAATGTGACTCTCTAGACAGATACACATACACACACATCTGCCTTATGTTCTTTACTTTCTACTGATTTGGATAAAAATGTGAAAATGACAGTAACTGTTTTCTTTTCATTTTTTATCAGCTTTGACTGTCTGAATAAATAATGCAGATTCGGGAAATGCTGAAATATTTACAGAATACATATTGGCAGAATCCAACTGTGTTATGACTGTGTGTGTTTGTGCGTGAGTGAGTGAGTGGGTGGGTGTGAAGTTTTGAACATTATTTCAGCTGCAGACTATGCCTTGAAGTGAGCCTGTGTTTAATGAGAGCTTCTGCTTGCAGAGGCAGCAGTACCTTTCTCGGTGTGTGTTCCCTGAGGCATTATCAGGCACTGACAGCTGCTTGAATGCAACTCTCAATTTAAGTAGACAATCCTGTCAGATTGGTATTTTATGGACAGTTTAGAGACTTCAGAGTCGTACGAAATTTACTTTACACCTTTTATCTCATTGCTGGTGAAAAAGTCAAAAGAAATCAACCATGAAAGTAAAGGAATTTTGTCATTGTACTAAGTTTTTTGTCTTCTGCGCTATATTTAGAAGTTACATTAGTTTCAAGAGATTTGGTTGTACGTACTTTTTGTACCCTCCAAATCAGCAGATCAATACAGTATTTATGCAATATTATTACTTTGTAAGACCCTAATGCTATTATTGTGTTAATTAAAAAAAAAAAAAACAAGCAGGAAAAAAACAAGGTATATAAAGGAGCTAGTCATAACCACAAGTTGATTCCTAATTCTAAATTCTGTGGCACCCAACATACTGTATATAATGTGCTGATTAAGATAGCATATTTCTTATTCTTTTCTCTTTACTCTTGAACTTTTTGTACTGTTGTTTCTGGCTTGTAATGCCTGGTCTTTCCTAATATTGTGTTTTGTGTTTTTAAGGCACATGCAATAGTCATTTTTAAGGCAAGTTCACTATTGTTCTTTTTTTTAATTCTATTATTTATAGCTTGAGAATTATTTTGAAATATGTTCTTCGTTGGCCGTTTGTTTTTTCCATGTGCATGGGGACAAAGTATATTTGATTTAAGTCGGCTTACAACAACAACAATAACTACTACTATTACTGATAATTATTAAATTAAGTAATAATAATAACACAGACTTCGGTGGTGCCTAAAAGAAACATATCTACACGCATGCGCACACAATCCCAGCTGATCCACATTAGCAGAAGCAGCAGCCTCGCACATCCAGCACCAAGTCCGACAGCACATGGATCCCCAGTGAGAAGGGCGCGCGCTCCGGCAGGAGGTAAAGACCGACCGCTTCTGTGTTTTCTCCGTGAAAAGAGGAGCTGATCAGCTGAGCACAGAATTAAAAACAAACAAACACTGAGTCGCTGTGCAGACGAAGTGCGACAGAGAAAGAGTGAAATGGGCTGAGAGGCTCCATGGCCGCGATGACTCATTGGTGTCCATTGCTGGCGGTTAGTTTATGACTGCGCTCACATCAAAGAACCACTGGTTCTTCTGTTTCCTCGGTTTTCAGAAGATTTGACGTCCAATGTGGCATATTTGCTTTGATTTGTAAAATGTGAAATTGCAGCTCATGCCAATAGCGCTTAACAGTAAAAAAAAAAAAAAACCTGTTGCATGCAAACGATAAGTCAATTAATTCAACATTATTTAAACTGAATTCTGTCAGGAGCTACCAGCACCATGGACAGCGCTCCTCAAATCTCACTTTAAGACTAACCTTAAACCAAGTTTGTTCGTTGTTTATCAGTATCAAATGTCTTTATTGTCACTATATAATAAGGTTTAAGTAGCTCCTCACGTATAAAATATAAAGAAATAATAAGTTTAAATAAGTTTAAACAGCAGCAAATTCAGTAAAACAGCAGCAGTTTATGTTTTATTAAGATTGAAAGTAAGACACCTGATGTAAAATATCATATATCAATAGACATTGGGGATCACATTATTTTGACCAAGTGTGTTTGTTTGTTTTTTTAATAGTTTTATAGAGCTTAATTTACTTTAATATCTATATTCTGTGAGCCATCAGTCAGTAAAGTCTACAGCTGCAGTAATGCAATAACAATATATGTCACGATAAAGTTAATATAAGAGGTTCAGTATAAAATTTATGTACTGTGCAAATGGTACATCATCAAAATCTGTCTTTTACTAACTGATATTTTTGAACATAATAATTATCAATACTGACTAATTTAAAACCATAAAATATAGGGAGGAAGAAGTAAAAGAACATAAAAGCTCTTGTAAACCCAATAATTTTTAAGGAAAACATCTTATATTGTACAACTGAAACGTTTCATAGAGCCGTGTCCTGTTTTTTAAGATTTCCTAGGCCAAAACATCCATTGGTTTCAGCATTTTTCCATATTTTACAAACCTGTTGTATGTATTTTAAATCTTAGCCTGAATGTCATTAAAGCTGATATTAATGAGGTTAGAACTCTGTACTTTGTTTAGAGGATTGTATAATAATTTAGAACTCCTGTTTTAAAGACCTTTAGATGTTCTTTTTATTGTTTTACCCATCTTTTTCCTGCTTACTGTTTACAGTCTTGCATTTGTTCAGTTTGTTTACACTGTACCTCTATATAAACTTATGAGTTTTATGATTTTGGTGTTAACTTTTCCTGTCAGGATGTTATCAGTGGAAAAAAAACTAAACCAGTTGAGGATGGTTTCCTTTTGTGATTGCTGATTTGTTTTGTCTGGAATATGTTTCATATAATATTCAGGTTAAACTTAATGATGTGTCACAAACTGAAATCAAGCATGTGTGGCCACTGAGAGAAGCCATTTGAAGGCAAAGAATGAAAGAAATCAATCAAAGCACCTCGGGTGAACAACAACAGAGGGACATGTGTGCATATCAGAAAGAATAGAGTGTGACTGCACACACTTGCATATGTGGGATTCATCTGTGGGAGGTAATAGAAGCACCTCAGGGCCACGGTGGCCGTCAATCGTTCACATGCAGCAACAATAACCGGGGCGACCTGATGACACGGGCTGAGATTTATGACAGGTCTCAAAAGGGTAGGGAGACTTTTATTGAGGGAAATCCATATTCATCAGATAAACAGTGTTTGTGTTGTACAGTAAGAGACAGGCAGCTGAGATGTATACAGATCAATCTCTCCAAGACGTGAATGTCTTTTGCTCACTGAGTATGTGGATCCTTACTGCAGGTGTACAAGGTGTGTGAGCTGTGATGGCGTTGTGCTCCGAGGCCTGTGTCTCCGGCTCAGGAGGAGAATCTTCCGGGAGTGAGGTGAGCTTTAGTTTCACTGGGTTCAGATTTGTTTTTGTTTGTTTTTGTAGGTTTTTCATGATTACAGTTTTCAGAAATACTCTGGAACCCTAAAAGAGGAATTATTAAATATCTTGGAGGAAAGAAGAACCTGTCCTCAGCAGGAGTACAAGAAGACAATCCCAGCAACAAATGTCCCCTAAATTTTCCTGCAACACCCTCCAAAAATAGTGTTATGGCTTACAGTCCTAAAATATACACATTAAGTATTGCAGTGATGACCTGTCCAGGGTGTACCCTGCCTCTCGCCCTATGTTAGCTGGAGTTAGGCACCAGTGCCCCCCGCAACCCTCAGTGGATAAAGTGGGAGAAAATGGGAGTGAGAGTGAGTTCTGCAGTGATGAATCTGAACATTGTAAATGTCCAATGTGTAAAATTAAGATGAAATCATTTTCATTTAGCAGAAAATTAAGATTAAATGATTACAGGTCATTTTTGATACATGTATATTAGTTTTTACAGTTGTTTTTACAGTAGTCCTCAACGGACAACCTTTTTTTGGTGCTAATTTAAGACTACATTCTCCAACACATATGTGAGGGAAAAGTCAGCTGCAACATCTAACATTGCCAATAAATTTGGCTATATTTTACATACTGTACTTTTAATGTCCCAACAGCTCTGCATTTTGTATCTGTACTGCAGTGCACTTATACATTTTAAATAAAAATTATCAGTATAATATTAAATACATAAAACAGGTCATCCCCCCAAACAAATATTTTACTTTATTTACTTAATTAAAAATAAATGGCAGAATTTATCAATTAATTAGTCTTCCTCTACTTTTTAATAATTTAGTAAAGTAATAGTATAATCGGTGGGTTTGAAACAGGCTGTCTAGTACTAACTTTATTCGTATATTCGTTTAAAAATTATTTTTGAACTTCCTATCTTTTGCGTTCTAGCCCTTTTTAGGAAGCCCAAATCTAATCATCCAGAGGTGTCATGCTCTCATGTCATTTGGCCAATTTTTCAACATCTCCATAGGCAGGTTCCAGCTGCCTTCAGTTTGGGGTGCGTTCCTATCTGCACCACTTTTATGAGGAGTGTTCATCCTCCATGTGGGAAAGAGACCCTCAGGATCGAGGGTTCGTCCAGAGCCAGAGATCAGCCCTCTGGTGGAACTCAGCAGTCTGGAAGGTAAAGCTATTACATCTCAGAGTGAGTCATCTCAAATATGGCCTTTCACTTAAAAGGAGAGTGGTCTGTTTAGAGTTTGGTCACAGGGTACATAACAAAAGTACTTGTTTTTGGTGATAACTCAGGTCACTGCTTTAAGACACTCATATGTTGCACCTGAATGACAGAATCGACATGCTGATGAAACAAAGTCTGATACATATTTGCCAGTTCAACACTCAAGTCCTTTTATTTCCCTATATAAACATTATTGTCAATTTTCTCTAATCCACACATGTAACTGGCCACAGCAATCTGGGATATCAGTGGTCAAAAACTGAAACACCTTACAGGCCTCAGAAAAGTTCCTACCTACATACAAATGATCAGATTTGCACCTTTCATACCAAGTCATGTTATTCCAAGTGCTTTACAGGATATGACAACGCCCCTCTGTCCCACTTCCTCTTTCCACCCTCTTGTTGCCTATCCATTTTAAAAATGAATATCTATAATAAATGTAGCAAAAGCTACAGAAATAAGTAAACACCATCTTATCTCTGTACAATTAGCAACGAGGAAACATCATAGACCAAAAATACTAATGATTGACCAAAAGCAGGCCCACAAATGAGGAGAAAATGTGTAAATAAGTAATAATAATACAGCTAATACATTCAGCAAATGAGGGGATTTAATGATTAAAAAATATTCATAAATCTCTTTGCTATACAATAATGCAGATTTGTTATTATGTGTAGTAAGAGTTAGCACTTCTCTGCCTGTGTGAAAGGTAAAGCCCATCAACACCAAAATCAGGTTACAACCTCAGCTTTCTGAGGTGAGGCAAACGTGCGTTTACACACATTGTGCACCATGCTGTCTTGATTTAGAAAAACAAAATGCATATTTGATTTCACTTCCGGTTTTATCTTTCTGAATTTGCATTCACTCTCCACTGCTTCAGTTTAGTGTTGTAACAACAGGCATGAAACACCTTGGTTTTATGTGCAACAGGCTAAGTGTGAGAGTGTGAAATAAGCAAAGACGTGTGGTGTTCTTTGGCACTGATGGGTTTACAATACAGTCCATTGTACATTTCCCATAATTAGTCCTGCTCTAATATGTCATTTAAATAGATACAAGTTACTGGTTGATATAATAGCTCCCACCCACCATTAGTGTCTTGTTATGTCCCATGAGAACATAACAAGGTAAATGGGAAATGATGTATAATGACATGTAAGTGTAATTCCCTGGAGCCACATTGTTAAGGGAAAGATAATTGTTCCTCTTTACACTATTACACTGTTCAATGGAGTCATCACTGGCTGGTGTTTATGTCATTCTGTCTCATAGTTGTATAATTTATCAAAAAGGATGAAATATCATGTGAGACCTTATAAGTGTTTTCTCTTCTATCTTTCCAATCTACTTTCTGATTGTCAATCACACTAAGTGTTTTGTGTCTTCTTTCTTAAGCCTCATGGTTTGGCAGATTTTCTCTTTAATTGATTTGATGATTTTTTTTAATTGACTTGAGTTTGGATGCTAACTGAAGGCAATGTAAGTTTTCCAACACACTTGGAAGGGAAGAGTGAGGTGAGGGATATTCAGGTGCAACATGCAACTTCACCAATAACTGTTGCCATATTTTACGGACTGTGCCTTTAAATGGACTGTCCCCATTGCCGTGTCCCTCACTGTCGTCCTGGGGGCCAGCGATGAGTGTCATCGGTGTAATAAATATGAGAAACTCTCCCTCTTGTAAACTCATGTACAATACTGCATGCACTGCACTGTCTGTGGATGATGAACGACAGGCAGTGGTGGAGTGGTATTTGTAAAGGTGAAGGATTACATTCGAACCCCCTGCCCATTTGGTAATTTGGATTTTTCTGCATCACAAACAACAAAATGACCTTTCTTAACAAGAAGGGAAGAGCACTGAGCAAAGAGTGCCACCAGGACAAAACAAAAAGTTCAGGGCTGCACAAATTACCGCTTCAGGTTTCTCTCTCCTCCCTTCAGGTGTCCTTGGCTGTGGGTCTCCTGATCCTGACTGCAGGCATTGCCAGCCTGTCAGTCGGTTACTCCACTCCCCATAAAATTGAGTCGTTTGGAGAGGGAGATCTGTTCTTTGTGGACACGCAGGCCATCGGCTTCAACAGGGGGCTGTATCTCAGTGCTGCGGCCGGGATTGGGCTTTCGTGTCTCGGCTCGGCACTGGCAGTGATGGGGGTTGTCGTTTGGATTTTCCCCAGAGCCAACGTGAAAGGGAGGTCATTCCGCAGGCCGGGGGAAACAGAAGGAGGAGGAGAGTCGTGGTTGAAGTGGAGGGGATTTAGGGATCGTGGGGATGTGGTCACTCAGCCACCAGGTATTGAAGAGGGGAAGATACCTGTCACACTGTCAAAAGTGGAAAATGTGCAGCCCTCTTCTTAAAACGTTTCCTGATTCCATGGTTTAAGGTTTTTGTTGTAGTCTTGGAGCCTCATTTAGTTACAAGGTCTTTCCATTATTCTTTCTTTCGACTTTAACATTATAGTTTGACATAAGCAGTGTTGGTGAAGTCACTAAAGATTGACTGATTTATTAAATTATTATTTTATCTTCTTCTCCTACACATAAGTGGCCAACACTTGTGGGTGTATATTTTTTTACATTATTATACATTATTATTATTATATCCTATTAAGAAAAAAATAAATAAGTCAAAAAAGTTATCTTTACAACTCAGTTTCTAAACAATTACTTCAAAGCTTTCTTTACTAAAGCACAACTTAATTTTTGATCATCATCCAAAGCAAATCAGCAGAAAAAGAAGGCCCCATTTATAAATAGGACAGTAAAACAAAATAATATCCCACATTGATTCTCTTACACACTTTATTCACTGCTATTACTTGGTAGTTAGTGCACAAATAAAAAATATATATAAAAAAATATGTATTGTGTATTCCCACAATAATTAACTTATTATTACACTATCACTATATTATTTTTATTTATTTCAGTAACATATAACTGAGTAACACTGTCAAGCTTTATGAGTTTGTTCTGAACTGCTCATTTTTATGTTATTTTCAATTCAGTACAAACTAATTCAATAAAAACATAAATGAGGCCCCAAGACTTCAGCTAGAGACCTTTGGCTTCGTTTAACATCTTGTATATACAGTAGAATAGAAGAGTAGTTTTTAACCATAGACTTTGATTGTGTGGTGCAATAGTCCTATATTTTAGAGAGAGAGCAGAATGACCTCAAGGTATTTTTTTACCCCTTACTTGATAACATTTTTTATCAGTTTTAATGGTAATGACACTAAGGAACTGAGCATATTGCAGGAATCAAAGTTAAAACATACATTTCCATTCACGCAGTGCAGCGTATACATACAAGGATCACAGGACAATCACGTGTTCACATCCAGAGGTGGCCAGAGATTAAAAAAAGTTATCTGTATCCACATTTTCACACGTCTACACTAATGCACACGTCGCTGTGTTGAAAACAGACACACTCACTCAGCCCTCACCCACGCACAAATCCGTGCTTCATTGACAATATCACCTGTTTCCTCTCCTCTGTAATCTAGCTCCATAATTGCCTGCAATATGTGTCTCCAGGCAACAGCTGGGCTTGAAGTGCTCTATTTTCACCTCTGAACAAAGACTCTTTTCTGATTGGTCCCTCAAACCCCCTCTCTTTATTTTTACATCCAGTCAGATTTTTGTTTACAGTCATATGCAGCAGTGAGTAAGTATGAAAGCACAGAGGTGAGAGGAATTTGCACTGGCACCTTAGAGGCCACCTGTTTGATTGAGTCCTCTGGTTTAGTTAAAGTAGTTTAGTATTCATGTTAGAAAAACATGTTAAAAACCCCCCCAAAAAAAACAAACCAAAAAAAAAAAAAAAACAATGAACACAATGCCCCGATTTAACTGCACTGATTCCACTGGATGTCCTTTTTGGTGTTTCACGTTTTATTGTGTTATTATTAACTATGATGAAGATTATGGAGTAAAATGAGTAAAATGAGGGTCACCGGTGCAAATAAAAAAAAAAACAATTACCAGAATAAACCTGTAGAAGTCAGTTATTTTGTGTATTTCAAACATGCAGTGAAACATTGTTTTGAATATTTATGCTCATTCAAGTCATCTCAAACTGTCCCATATAGTGGATACTCGTGTAAGAAAAACTCACAATTTACAATTTACAATTGCAGAAATTGTGTGTGATGCTGTTCAAAACTGGAATAACAGCATAAAAATATATTAGAGACATACTCTGGAGGGAGGTAATGGGTGGTCTATGTCAGGAAATGTGTAATTATCCTAACATTATGTCTCACCCCTCAGCATTGTGCTTCAGTGTGGGCTTTTGGAACAACAGTAAATCCTTTTTCATCTGCAACATGGTCAGAATAAACATCAACGGGATTGTTTTGGGAGTTTTTTGTTTGTTTTTTTTTTTATTTTGTGGTAATATGAAGTATTCACACATTGTCATAAGTGACTTTTATAAGATGCCACTGTTTTGAAGAACCAGCCATGGGGCACATGGATGCTTGTTAAGGCTGAAATCATGGCTCCATGTTGGTCCATGATTTTACATTGACCATCAGAAAGTTCAGATGTGTTATTTTGTGACTTACTGTAGGTGTTTGAAATCCTTTGTTTAGATTCTCCTTTGTGTGTCACAACTTTACCAAGCCAAGCAGAAGTAGACCAGCAGCTCTTGTCACCTAGAGCGAAAAATGCAGATTTTCAGAAGGGACTTTGGTGTAAGAGCGAGCACTTAAGTTAAGACTTAAGTTTCCAGATAGAAAACTAAAAGCAATAAATGTTGTCTTAAGATAACATGGACTTAAGGAGACATATACAGTATAGCTGAACCCATTGTTTAGTGACTAAAATCTTTTTTTCTTTGTGTTCCTCCTGGCAGCTTTGTGTCATCCATGTCTGAAGGTGGTTCTCAGTGAAAGTCAGTGCTGACAATCTGTCACTTCCCTATACAATCTCATTTCAGAAACCTAAACTGGCCCTGTTATTTTCAGGCTCATCCTTCAAAAGAGTGAATCTGTTCAAGGACAAAGTGGATGTGTGTGTTTCTCATCTCCTCTATCGTAGACCGTGAACTTGTCATTTAGCCATTGTAGATAACAAGATAAGGAATCACGTAAGCTCCTCAAGTTCACTGAGAGAGGGGCATAAAATATCTTTACCTTCGGTTATGGCAGTCCATCAAATGGGTTTTAAAACATTTACATAATAAATTCACTGAGCCACTCTATACTCAGCTGAGTTTCTTAGAAAAAAAAAATCTGCAGCATAGCTTGTTCTTTCATAGTGGAAGTAAAAATAATACATGATTATGGGAAGTTTTAAGAGCTTTAGATTTTAATAATATTTTTTTCAAGAAAGGTTGAACAACGTCGACATGTGCAGCACTCGAAGCAATAATGTAATTTGCCTGTGTAAAGTGGGTTGAAGTCATTTGTGTGTGTGTGTGAAAGAGAGAGAGAGCTGTATTTATGTCTGTATGAGTACATCATGTTGCTTTGGTGAGTTGAGTCACACTCACACTCACAATAATCATCATCTTGTCTTCCAAGCCACACACAAACAGGGGAGGCTAACTCTGTCTAATCGAAACTCATATATAGTATTTTTACAGCACATTACGTTCCGCTCTATCACTGTCCACCGCTTTATCCTCCACATGAGGGTCATAGATGCTGGAGCCAATCCCAGCTGACACAGGGTGAAAGATGGACCCTGGACTGGTCACCAGTCCATCACAGAGACGGACAACCGTTCATTCTCACATTCACACCTACAGTCAGTTCAGAGTGTCCAGTTAACCTCTGCATGTTTTTGTACTGTGGGAGGAAGCCAGCATGGGCTTCATTTGTCTTTAATTTGAAGTACATTGTCGCTGGACTGATACACTGATATCATCCTGTATCAGTGCAATTGTGACCTTTTCTAAAATATTACATTTCTGAACACTGTTATAATGAAGCCTACGCAGCAACTCCTTTGTAAATAATAACCACTGACATCATTATTTTAAAGGTCAGACAAAAATACAGAGAAAATAAATATAACAGGCTACCAGAGAAAATTGTTTGGTGCATCATATTTTAAGTCTTGAGGTAAAATCGTTAACGCATCATGTCTGCATATGTGTTATCACAGGAAGAATATTTTTCTTTGTTGTCAGCATTCTCCTCACACTCTCAGCACATGTTTGGTTGGCTGATTTTAGCATGCTGGGTTTATTAGCAAGTGTATGTAAGTGTATAATGAGATATAAAAGTGGGAGCGGTGGCGGTGTTTCCTGTGAGGATGGAGGCTGATCCGCTCCACTGACTGCAAAGCTCCGTGTGTGTGTGTGCGTGGACACTGTTGTGGGAGAGAACTGCACAGCCTAAAGACTGGGCGACTGCTCAGCTGATTGGCAGATGCATCCGGCCCAGTGTGTGTGGGGGCTGTATCTTTGGGTACCCGAGAATCTGCTGCACTCATGTGACACTCTTGCATCTCACCTGATGTAGAGAAAACAGACGAAGCTGGAAATGGTCTAAACTAGTGTGTGGGGTAGAAAAAAAAAACAGTTGAATGATCCATGTTTTTATGCATTTTTAAATTTTGGATTATTTTAACAGCTTCTTTAAGATTCTTATGAGATCTGGATGCAAAATGAATGACTGCAATTAAATTGCTGCGCAGTAAAAGCTCTTGAACACAACAATCAGGTAGTAGTCCTGGTGCCAAAATAGAAAGCATCATGACCCAATCCACAATATAGATTGCTTATTGTAACATTTTAAATATTTTTTTTTAAAATAAGTAAACTGTTTTACATGGCTGATACATCCGAAGTAAAAGACTGCTCCCAAAATAATCTCATGTGACCTTTCTGTCCTGTCAGTCTCTGGAAAGGGCAAAGAATTGAACTACGAACACAAATTATTTCTTTGGACTACTTTTGCACTATTTTTGCACCTTGACATTCATCTGTTTGCACCGTTCTTGACCCTCACTGCATTTTATTCTATGTCACCTTATACTCCGTCTTTACAGTTGAATATTACACTTGTTATCTTTTAAACCCATTTTTAATTTTTTTACTTTTCAGACTGTTTCTTGTTTTATCTCCCACTTGTTTTACTGTGTTAATCATGTACCTCATTTTTGACTCGTGAGAAGTAAAATGCTACTCTGTTCGTCCGTCTGTCTGTCTAAAATTAGGTGCGACGCTACGCTTTTTGACTAATGCTGCTCAGACAAACAGAGCCAACAAAGGAAGGATTCGATAACAGATTTATTGGCTTAATTTGTGGAGTGACTGTCTATTTATTTGCACTTTCCCATGTTTTTGGGAGTTGGGAGCAGAAGCATGAAATGCTGACATGGCTACTAATAAGCAGGAGCATTTCCAAACACAGTTGTTTACACAGAGGCTGACGCTATACTTAAGAAACATTTCATATTAAGAGTTGATGTTTTTCTCTATTGCAGCATCCATCAGCAAACACCCATTCATGTAATATTTTACATATATCACTTTTAAAATATAAGTATGTATGATGTCTTGTACAGAAATACTGATCAGATGCAATTACAGGAAGAAAACTGAAACATTTAGACCCATTTGAATGAACAACCAATCACAACTCCTCTGTGCATGTGAGTAGCATGCCTACAGAAACATGAGATTCCAGTATATTTTGAGATGTGCGCTCTGTTTTTTTTTAGAATCACACCGATCACAGTGCCAGTATCAGTGAGGCAATGTTTATCATGTGGAGTCATTCATGCAGCTGCTGCTGTTGCGGTTTATGATGTCTGCCTCTACCTGCATCTCCTCCTCCTCCTCTTCTAGTTTTTATTGCCACACTTAATGGTTGCATCTGTTGCCGTGTACTTCCACGTGTCTCCCATATCTCCGTGATCTGTATCTGCTCACCTGTGTTCATTGCACCTCCTGGGCGATTTGATGTGCTTCCTTCTGAATTTTGCACAGCTAGGATTCATTTGTCAAGATGTTGCCAACATTTTGTGTGTAACTGGCGGTTTTGACGGCTTTGAAATGTCAGTGAACTGAAAATACTATGAATGCCATTATCAGGCAGATATGACTATTGTGAAGGACAAAAAAAATTAGACAGGATATGACTCACAATATGACCATCAGTTTCATTTGTCACAACTTCATGCTGAAAATGACATTTTCATCCATGCAAAGTAAACATGCACTCTTCAGGATTCTGGAAATGGTTACGGTTGACCACGCTTATGTTTCACACATCTCAACATGAAAAAATGTTATTTTCCCTCTGAAACCACAACCCAGTCTTAGCATTTGCAATGGCCAAACTCTTATCTGAGCAGCACAGTATACTTCACACTCCATCACTATGGAAAATCTCGACTGCAGGCCAGGATTCAGTGTGTGGGGGGAGGGAGAGGAGAGTTTACTCTACATATGCAGTAACATGGAGAAAGTCATGGAGTTGGTAAATCTCCTCCTTTTACCTTTTTAAATTCATGCTTGGTCGCTGAGTTTTGAACTATTTTTACGTACTGTGCTAATTATAATACTACTTACCTAAGTTTTACATGATTACACTTACTGTTGTGATTACAAATTCACGTGTATCATTGAAATGTGAAAAGCACAGTAGGACGTCATATTTTATTTGAGATATTTTAATCCTTTAATCCTTTTTTCCCCTTGAGAACAAAAGAATAAATGTTTTTCGCTGGTCGCCACATGGTGGAGCAGTTCTCCTGCTTCCTCCCACAGTTCACATATAGAGGTTAATTGGACACTTTTAAATTGACCTGGTGCGAATGGTTGTTAGGATAAAGCAATGGATGAACGAATGAACTGATGATATTGAAAGAGTTTTTACAGAATGGTATTTGACCCACCTTCAGTACCTCCAAGGCCCACCAGTGGGCTGTGACCCACACTTTATAAAGCACAGGTCTAAAATGATCTTCCTGGTCTATGAAGCACATCATGGCTGGGCTCCACGGTGCATAAGTCATAGTGTATCTCTCAGGTCAGAGGGTGGAAAACTCCTCCATGAACCCAGAGCACCTGCTGCTTGGAGAGTTGGCTTGTCGTATCTCTGTGTTTCAGTATTTCTTTTGAATCCAAACTTAACATTTTCAGTCAAATTCTGACCTGAAACAAAATCATTTATGTCTACGTGCCTGTTGGTGTTTGTGCTTTAAAGTACACTTGTTTCATTTTCTGGTTTCTGCATTGTCTTTCGCATGATAAAAGTGATGTTTTTCATTACTATAGGTACACGCTCATAAGCTCAGGAAAAAGCATTCTTTTTAGTAAAACTTAAAGCAGACAATTGTAAGCGCACTGATTATTAAATATTTACGGCTCACCCTCTTAAAACCTTCAAGTAGTCTTATGAAATCGTGTATTTCCCGAGTTGTGATATTAATACACTCATATGCCCACTGTGATTGAAGCAACAACTCACTGCTCCACCATCGATTGTCAAAAGCCATTTGTGCAAACGCAGGAAATAAGGAGAAAAATACTACAGATTAGAGTAGTTGAGAAGTGACTATAGGCGGTAAAAAGTAAATTAAAACACTTTGTCAAACAATAACTCCTGGAATACATGAACATTGTAAGGCAATCTGAGGTAGATTTTAATCCAAATGTTAATAAGTTAATTTTAATATCTGGCCAAAAAAATATCTATAGTGTTAATCTGTCTTTGTTAAGTATTTATGAAAGAAAGGTGATAGAAGGAGATACCATTCACAACCGCAGGTGAAAGACAGATCTTAATAAAATGGCAATAATTATTTCTGAAGGAAAAAAATGTCATGTGTAATAAAATGGAGATCTGCAGTAAATGTCAAATTCTGCTTCTTTTTTTTCTGAACTAATGTCCTGCACCATCATAGCAGTATGAGCTATGTAACTGTAGAGCAGAGTTCTGGTGTCTTTGTGGAGGGTGACGTCATACTCCTTTCTGTGTGATTATCATCTTGTGGTTGCTGGGCCAGTAGTTACATTTGAGTACGGTAGGAAATGCCAGCTGCTCTTTAGTGGCAATCAAGTAGCGCAGTGTCCAACAGAAGGCATCTCTCCAGATTAACTTCCAAAGAGAGCTTGTTTTTTTTGGCTAAAAAGGCTTCAGACAAGAAGAGAGATAACAACAATGGTGTAGCTTTTCCACCGTGAGCAGGTCTAAAGCATCCAGAATGACTCTTCATAACTTGATGCATGCATTATATTACATGTCTGGGCGACATTTTCATTGTTGACTGGCTAGAAAAGGCACAAATGCTTACTGGCATTAGTTGTCACCTTTGTATTTCTCAGACATGCATGCTCAACTATGACAAGTTGTGGTGCTTATGTGCTGTATATTGGACTTTTAATGTAAATCTTAAATCTTAATGTGACATTAAAGAAGCTATATGTAAGATTAGCGTACTTATTCTGTTCTTCTGTTCTTTCTGATAAGGTATGTAGCAGTTTGACTGTGTTTCCTCTACTACACTACACATAAAGATTATCTTTTTCAACAATGTCAATTTAAAGTCAACTGACAACCGTACAAACAGTGCACTCACCTAATCAAAAGTTTGAATTGTGCAAGTTATTTTTTTTTTTCCTTTGTCTGAAACCCATCAGAAGATCTGGTGCAGTCAAACACCTCTGCGTATTTGCAGTCACCACTGGTTTGTTGAGCATTAAAAATGTTAATTGGAATTTTTAAAAAGGAAAGAAAATATCGCATTACCATCCCACCTCCTCCAGTCACAGGCTGTCAAAATGCAATATTCCAAATTAGATTGTATTTGGATAATCTTTTGAACTGTAATAGGTTTCCAGCCTGCAGGCATATTACTATTGGCACATCATTATTAAACAAAAGTGACACCGAACCATCACTTTGCAGGCGGCGCCAGATAAACGTTCGACACCGTGCAAATAATATTAGTTCTGCTTCCAGAGTCACTGGCTTATCTCTGGGATGCTATATTGGGTTCATATCCCTGTCGGCTGGCGACGGCCTTCTGACGGAAGTGTCTAAATTTATGAGTAGCCCATACATGTATGTGTGAGGTGCATGTATGAAGAGGCTGCTGTGTGTGCACTGTGTAAAGTGTGTGTTGCACATTAACGCTTTTATATGTTAATGCTGCGTTTGTGCGTCTCTGTATGTGCGCATGTGTGTGGGTGGATAGATGAGTGTGTCCCAGTGTGTAACACTAGATACATTCATATGTAAATAAGCTGTGTATGTGTGCCTGTATATGCAGACGTGACCCATATCATGGCATAATGAGATCCGCCACTGTTGGTTACCCTCAGACAGGGGTAATTATGGCTGCAGTGAAAGGGACTGATGATGAAGGTGGGATGGACGCTCCCAAACTAACATATTCTACCACATGCAGGCCTCAGTCCCAATGACAGCCTGCTGCAGGCAAAATGACGACCTGTCCATTCACCACCAGTGAGGGAATATGAATCTGCTAACTGGATATGATAAATTAGACCTGCACCCGCTTCCTAATCAGCCTCACAAAACCTGCATGCTTCTTATTATTATTATTTCATACCACACAGACATGAGACATGCACAGAGGTGTCATGCCATTTAAGAGAAAAGAATCTAGGACATTAGTATAAGACAGTGTGATGCAGAACGGCCAATAAAACCAAGATATGTGAAAAAAAAGAAAAGGTTTTTGTTTCTTTAGTCACCCATATGATGTTCCTTTCTTAGTATGATTCCACTTCCACCTACGCCAAATTGAACATCACATCTCCGAACAGCGCACAGAGTTGGTCTATAGGTTGTGTTAAATGGACCAAAAAGCTTCTTCTTATTGATATGGGGCGGGCCTTAGATTGGAACATCATGGATGGTTTAGAAGCAGTTGATGAGGAGATAATGTGTTATTGTGTATGACCTAAACTTTCTATGTGTTTTCTTAATGATAGTCCAACATAACTGGTTTTGAATCTGGGTTTTGACAGACAGCTGCACTTGCCTCTTTCAAGTACCTTGTGCCACCACTGAATCATTTAGTGCTACACAGTGCCATAGTCGTGGGTTATACCTTTCCTTGTCCACGTATAGAGCCACTCTGCATTTTGGCATGCACATCAAGTACATGGCTGAAGTCCCCTTCATACTAAAATGAAGATCTGCATCAGACCTGCATCTTTTAATCCCCTATCCATACGTATATGTTCAGGGACAAGACTAACACAGATAACTATTTTTAATGTTATGATGATTGGTGTAGCTACACCATCATGCTGCTGTAAATATTCACTTAAGCACCAAATATGTGTCAATTCGCAGCTGAAAAAAATGCATTATTTACTAGAGAAATCAGAATATGATGCTTTAACAATCCTCCTCAAACAGTTACTATACAGAGTTACAGTGTCCCATCTTCATCCATAACATTCATCATCACTGTAATTGTCCTTGTCAGACTGTTTCTCCTCAATAGATAGGAAAAAAAATCTGCTCACTCTGCGAGGTTGCTGACATGCTCTTCCCCATGGCAGACTCTACATCCTGTTTGTTCACCAGCAATCGCATCAGCCAAGTTCTGATTTATTTTCTTGGTACTCGCCTTGAACCTTTCAGCCACAATCTCACTCTGTTTACATCTTTCCCTCTCTGAATGCAAGTGTTCCTTCCTTGCAGTGGCTAATGGATTCCATTCAGCACAGCATGTCTTTTATGGTGAGGGTCCCTTGATCAAGTGCATGTTATCCCTTCCACATATATGCAGGAAAACATAACGGATGAATTATACTTGTATGGCAATATTCTGAGTTCAACCCATCGACCATCAATAAAGAGCACTCAGAGAGCGGACGCATGCACATATCCATTTTCAATAGCTTTTTACTTATAGATGCCATTTAAATGGCTGCAAGTTTAAAGGGTTCACAGCTGCTCGTCATCTTTTAAAAATCTGAACCCACTCATGGCAACACGTCAGCACTTGTGCTTTTAGGTTGGAGATAAAATCAAAATAAAAATTGCTGCTGTAACATAAATGAGAACATAGTTTGCAAAAAAGCAGCATTGACCTTGGTAGGCATTCATGACCCCAAAAATGTCTAGGGGTCATATTTATTCTTTTACTTTGAAGTACACACATTTTCCCATGTGATCGCCGCTGTTTTCATAGCCATTGTCTCATAAGTTGGTGCTAAGTTGAGGATTTGTAAATGAGAAACAAAAAACACCACCTACAATGAATATGTTTCCTGTAAAACTGAGGACTAAAACGTCAATGATTCCAAATTTTGGGTCACGATTTAAAGGTTCAGTGTGCTGGAATTAATGACATCTGATGGAGAAATTGATGTTATTAATTCCTCCACTCACCACCTCGCTCTTTTCAATGTGCATCAGGGAACTTTTGGTGGCCTTTACATAATAGGATGTCAAAAAAAAGCACACTTTGGTTGTAATTTGATCATTTAAGACCAGCACCAGCCTCAAGTATATATTATATGCTTACTTTGAGCCTGTGAAAACCAAAAAATTATTTTAGACCAACGCTTTTATTCAAACATGTTTATTTTTGGCTAATAAACCCACCTCACATACTGAAGCTTTAATGACTCTGAATGTGGGTCCCATTTAAGGCTAGCGCATTTGAGAGCCACTGATTTCTATAAAGCATAGTCATCATTGTTACTACAAACATAATGGCCATTTGCTTTTTCTAAAAAATTTTTTCATTGTATATTGCATCTGACATTTGTTATATAGAAAAGGATTTGGACCATTAAGACACGAAAAGTGACTCTGATGATTTTGAAGACACGTTTCCCTCCCTTATTAACCACATCACTTTGTTTTTAGAGGAGGGAGT
This sequence comes from Brachirus orientalis, assembly GCA_016785285.1. Classification (NCBI taxonomy): domain Eukaryota; kingdom Metazoa; phylum Chordata; class Actinopteri; order Pleuronectiformes; family Soleidae; genus Brachirus; species Brachirus orientalis. The sequence continues at coordinate 891,406 of JAFBJR010000434.1, forward strand.
AGGGAAGATTAGTCAAGTCTGTGGTGTGAGGCAAATGGCCCCAAAAATAAATAAATAAAATAAAATACAGTTAGAGTGCAGCAGCTCCACAGGCAGCTCACACACATCAGGCTCTTTATACCAAAGCAGAACAAGGTGGGTTGAACCACCGGCCAGTCCAATAAAAGCCATAACCTGGACTGCATTTATTAAACCTACACAAAACCACTGACAAAGATACAAGTAAGTATAAACAGATGAGGTGAGTTGGCATCTGTCTTCTCGAGTAAAGTCACTGCAGCAACTCTGAGACAAAGTTTCACTGAAACTGAGGACTATGAAACAGTTTTCCCCGTGAAGACATAAAACTCTACAGGATCATCTAAGTTGTGGCATATGTTTCTGTCCTAATGACTGACTTAACTGCTTATTGCACTATTTTTATCAATGAGCTGTTAGCATAACATAAGGCTGAGTGGCAGGAGACATGAAGCTGACATGTTTTCTCAAATGTGTCATCAATCACCCCACCAAAAATACATTTACATGCATTTCACACTAGCAGTGAATAGCACAAGCATAATCGGGTCACGGCTAAAACCCCAGTGAAAGGATGTGAAATGAAATGCCAACTGAACAGGAATTCAAATATCGCTCTGATTACAAGGTTTAAAGACTGACAGCAGATGGTTTTTGTTATTACGTCAGGCATAGTTAAGAATGATAAATATTATTTCTAACATACAATGCCTTTCTTTGTCTTGCCTCAACCTACATCTCGGAGCTCGTCCAAATATACTCCGCCTTAATACTACGCAGATCCTCAGCCTCGGGTCTCCGTACCCTGGTAAAAGCTAAGGGTGACACTGCTTTGCACACTAGCCTTCCATATGTAAAAATAACTAAATGTTTCTTTATTTTAATTATTCCATCCATCTTGTGACACTTATCCAAGGTCAGGTCACGGGGGCAGCAGCTTAAGCAGAAAAGCCCAGACTTCCTTCTCCTCGGCCACCTTGTCTAGCTCTTCTGGGGGGATCCTGAGGCATTACCAGGCCAGCCGAGAAATATTGGCTCTCCAGTGAGTCTTCACATTACTATATAAATATATATATTTTTTTTTTTTTTCCCCTTAAGGTCCAATGTGGAGGAATTAGTGACATCTACTTGTGAGACAGAGTCAGGGAACTACTGTGACCTTTTCATGCCAGAAAGTTTGTAAATGCTTGTTCACGACTTTCTCCACTTTTCCACTCGCTGCTGTTACCTTCGTCTTCTTCACTGGTTTATGTATGGGTGTTTATCTGGGCGGAGCAATTTTTCTCCTTTGGTGTTGTGAGCTTCCATTTTCCAAATGAGAAGCGTGCGTGCATTTGGTTGGCTGTAGTAACATGATGGTGCAACAGACCCTTACTAAACAACATATGAAAGGCTTGTTAAACAATTTTACTCTAAAGCAATTATACATTTAAACAATCAAACAATATGGATAGTTCACTCAGTTTCTGCCAATGAAACTGCCCTCAGTGTTTTTCAGTTACCTCAGTTGTTTTTCCATGGCCATATGTATTTTAACCATCAACCATTTTGCTACTTCAAGTTGTGACAAGCATTTATCGTTACTAAAGTTTATTATTAAAGTAATCTACGGGATTCAGTTATGTATCCAACACTTCACCTTATCCATTTAAATCATTTGGAAAATAAGGCAAATCTGTCAGACTACAGTTCCCTTTTGATAGAACCTTTACTGTCGTATCACATTTTTCTGTATTATTCACTAAATATTGTAATTGGCAGTGCAGACACCCACAACCAGGCTCATTTCCAGGCATAGGCCATCAAGAGGCTCATCCACTCGGCTTGCACAACAAAAATAAACAAATGTTAGCTGAGCCGGATCTTTGACCTTGCAAAGTACAGTTACCACACAGGATCTCCAGTGGATATGCTGTTATGTTACCCCAGAAAGAGTGACTCGGATTAGATCCAGGCTTGTGTTTACTGTAGGGGGGAATTTGCTTGGCCAAGACGACAGCTGGAGATGGACCCCCAAATACTGTGAACACATTCCAGCCCTCCTGTGTGGTGGGCTGCTGCTGCTGCTGCTGCTGCCGCTGCCGCTGCCATCTTTCATGGCAGATTCCTTTGAGGCAAGAGTATCTGAGAGAGTCTGCAGAGAGGCACTGCTCAATGAGCAATTTATATGTTCTCAACAAAGCTTCTCCTTCAGACCCTGAAGGCAGGTCTTAATTGTTAGACGTGGTATCTTCACTCTCCGTCTCCCTCTCCTCTTTTTCTCTAACTGTTTTCTTCTCCCTCCTCCCACCCTCCCTCCAGCTATTAGGAATTGGATTTGGAGCAGAACGATCCATTTAGTCTCTTTTCTCCATCTCCCTCCCTCTCTCTCTCCCTCCTTCTACACCTCCTCTGTAGGTTTTCACTCATCAAAGCCCAGGCTTAATCTGTCTATTTTTACCTAAAGGAGTGAAAGGAAGGGATGAGGTAATGCTTTTCTTGTCTGTCAGGTGGGCAGTGGTGCATGAGCTTTCGGGTGTGTAAAGCTTAGGGAGCTAGCACCACCATGTGGACTCGGAGGAGATGAGGTATTATGAAAGCAACAGCCGAGAAGTAAGGCTGAAGTCTAGACACTGGGTGTGTGAGTAACAAACCAAAAGGCAAAGGTTGTACAGGTCATCGGCTGTCCACTTCTCTAAATTTCCAGAATGGGTTAAATGCAGAAATGAATTTCCCTAAATAAGTAAAATAACAATATTAAAATATGTTGCTGATTAATGTGCAATAATAATGTGTGCAGGTCACCAAGAGAACAACTGCTGGTTACTTCCATCCTGCCTACACTCACCTTGTCATTATAGTAGCACAAATTATTATTAAACTGTTACTTATTTGAATTGTGCTTTTCAACTATCAATTTTTGTTGGTCTTTTAGGCCTCTGCATTTTAATTTCTGCCTTGAGATTATTGTACCTCTGTGGTTGACACAAAAGCAACTTCATTGGACAATAAAGTGCATGAATCTTTAAGTCAACAGATAGTACATTTAATAATTAAATCCCAAATTCAACAAACTCAGCCAATTTGTTGCTGTCATTATGGTAAAACAATTTGGGGAATTGTCCCATTTCTGTTTATATCATGTTGAGCCCTTTCATCAGATGATGTAATCAAAGTCTGTCAGGGTGCAAGGCTTAAATCTTTAGGGAGGAGATTGGGATTTGGCCATACAAGTCACCAGAGCTCCACCTAGTGGGACAAAAACAATCTGACAACACCAAATAAAAATTGTCAAAACACTCTATTTGTAAAATGAGCTTTGTATTCTGCATCTAAGACTCTTCATGAAAAACAAACAGTACCGTCGCATTAAAGTGATAATGTTTCACATGTGTCAGTCCAGCGATGATCTCTGTGAGATCAACCAGCAATGAAAAACACAGAAGCTGAGGCCAAGTGAAGATGTGATTTAGATTTTAATTTTACTTAGCTTTTCTTTGAAAATCTATGCCACTTTAAAACTTATTTTCTTAGAAGTTGGGAAAGGTACAAAAAAAAATAACAATAAAAATATAACATCACATTTGACTGCATCCTGAAAGATAAGATACAAGTCTGTTATTCATGATATCTATGTATTATATAACCTAGACACACCTTTATTATCTTTATTATTTACCCATAATAATTATAATACTAATATTATTTAATAGTTGCGTTTGAGATTGTGGTAAGTAAAGGGTTTGCATGCTCTTCGTATCCTCCCTTTTTCTCTGGAAAGCTCCATAAATAACAGTGAGACAGGAGATTCTAGATTAACTTCCACAGTGATTCCTAGAAGGAATTCTGAGACACTTGATAAATATTGGCAGTGGGATGAGCTGTTTAAAGGAGGGAATCACTCCTCTGTCTTCAAAGGCTAATTTATTCAGCTTCCTGCGTTATTTAATGCTACTTTATGTAGTTTTGGCAGCATGCATCGTTTTTAGCTGAATTTAGCAGCAGAAAAGAGAAATGTTCCTGTTTGTTTCCATTTACCTGAGATAAACAACAACCCTAACAGTCAGCCTAAACGCCTCAACAATAGGTACTCCTCATTTTACTTATCTAATGTCTTCTGTACTTCTTTAATCTGTAGTTCATAATTAGAAAATAATTTCCAAATAAATATAATATTCACAGGACTTAAAAATGAATTGGGACAAAAAAAAAAGAACTTCACTGTCATCTGTGCTGTACATCTCTGTCTGTTATTCTAGTTTTTATTCTTCCCACCAGAGCACAAAGGCAGAGAGGTGGCAGGCACACCGCAGCAGCAATTTAGGAGGTGCTGTTAGATCAGACAGAGAAGGTAAAAAGATGGTTGGAGATCTCCATTCCATTATTCAGTCGTCTTTGTTGTGCTTCTGACCGTTACAGTGCCGAGGTCGACCAATGCAGAATTTGCGAGGATGGTCTTTATAATCAAGGCAGTCCTGGACGAAGTGAGGATACTGCTTGATATAATGAAGGAGGTCATCTGTAAAAAAAAAAAATGGTGGGGGGAGTGAAAAATATAGAGACATTATTACTGCTGTCAGTGAATAAAAAGGGGGGGAAGGGACTTTTTTTATTCAAGAAGCAAAGTCACAGAATTATAAGGTGTTTTTTTCCTGCTTTAAGCTGCAAAAAGTACAGTCTGGGTGGTTTGTACTTTTTTGCAAATCCTTGCAAGATGGTGGCCTCTGTAAAGCAAGGTGAAGTGAATAAATACTTAACAATTATTTAAGGTAAGAAAAGCCAAATGATTTTTTTAAAGCATTTATACAACTGTAAAAAAAACATACATGAGTAGTAAACTCAATACCTGCCAATAAACACAATGAACCTTTAAAATGAAATAAAAAGAAAAAACACTCAAACATACATTGACAGTTTCTACAAAAGACAGATGGTAGATGTAAAAGACCCTGGCAAATCAACAACAGACAGTACTTATCTTGTTCAGTACACTTTAGGAGAAATCAAATGTGATAAGTGACAACCAAGACAGTGGGAACACAAAGAGATGCTGTCAATCTTCTGTGCAGCAATCTCATATGAACCACAGAGACAATCTATCTGACAGTTTTGTACTGGTGATTAACTGCGGGTCTTACCATACGTGATCTTCCCTGTATCCGGTCTGTCAAGCGTCAAAAACAGACCTGAAAGATCCACCTCTCTCACGCCCAGCATTATTTCCAAGATGGTGGCGAGGTCGTCCTCCAGGACGTCCCCACTCTCCTCGCTCTCATACATCTACTTAACGACACCATGTATTATCAGAGCAGTGATTTACAACCTGTGTCAAACCAGATTTGCTGGCAGATCTGCTCACCTTGAAGGCCAGCCTGAGGGTCTCCATTGACTTTGATGGTTGGTGAACAGTAGACAGTGCAGTAACAAAGTGTCTGATGTCTATCTGTCCATCTCCAGACTGGGAACAAAATGATCTCAGTGAGCAGAAGCAGCAAAGGGTTAAATGATTTAAAATGTCCTTTGTTGAAAATATGTAAAATACGTATCTGCAGTATAAAATTATGTAAACACAGTTGGTCAATCTGCCTTTCATTTGTTGTTTCTTTGTTTCCCCTGTGGAAAATTATGATCTGTTTTAAATCTGCAAAATTGTCTGTAGTAAACTATTCACAATGACCTGATGATGTACAGTATAAACAGCCAAGCAAATTAGACATAATCTGGTGCACATGGGGGAGCTGATCAGTCATTGTAAGCCAATTTCTACCATTAAACCTGCAATGGAAAAGTGATAATACTAACAAGCTTTGGCTGTGTTGAGTCAGAACATTATCTATGTTAAACACTGAAGCTCTTTTGAAAAAGAGCAAGAGAAAATATAATCTGAAAACTGCACCCTATGTAATACCTCAGTAAAACTGTTGAAGGCGGTAGATAACATCTCATGAATGTATGCAACATGGGAAAATTAAAATAGCTGAGTGCTAAATTGGTTTATATTTTAATTTCACTGGGATTTTTGTATGACTTAGTTATTTTTATACTCTAGTTAACCTAAAGATTTTTTTTGTTTCCAGGAATTCTACAGTGATATAAAGATTTTACAAGAAAGAGCTGGCCATTGGCTACAAATCAAACCTTTTAATTTTTATTGAAACAGAACACATTGTTTGTAACAATGTTGTTCTTGAGCCTCTCTTTGTACTCTTGTCATCTTTTATTATACAACGCAGTCGTTTGTCTGTCTCAATGCAGTATGAAAAATAAAAAAAAACTGATTTCGATTAAATGTCCTGGGATGTTTGTAGGTTGTGACCCAAAGAGGGAATTATTTGATTTTTGTGGTGGATTCAGATACAGAAATTGAGTAGGTTTACACTCTCTAAGTTCTCTTTCTAGTTTAAAAATCCAACTATGATGCTTAGAGAATACAACTTACAGTTGCCTTGAGTCTTTTTTGAGTTTACCTGGTCTAAAAGGCTGTGGACTTGTCTGAGTGTCTCTGTAACTGGCAGATTGAGGAAGTGGGCAAAATCTTCTAAAGCCAGTCTGTCACCCTGTAACTTCCTGGCTCTGTTGGTCAGTTCCTCCAGCACTTTGTCATTGGTTCCTGCTCTCAACCTGTTAAGAAAGAGTGAAGTAGAATCAAACTAAGAAATTGTGAAATTTCTCAATGTGAAATTTTAGTCTCATTGTTGACAGTTGTATATAACATACTATAAGGATCTGGAAAGTATTATTATAATGAAATAACCAAACAAATTACACCACAGGTGTAATTAAATTTTTTAAAAAGATTTATGTGCTGAATTAAAAACAGTGGTGATTTTGTTAATCATATACCTGCTATACAGTATCCTAAATGTATGATAAGATAATGATCTCAAATATTATGTCTTTTTTATGGGTGTTTAATCAGTTGAAAATTAAAAAAAAAAATTGGTTAACCTTTGATTAAACCTTTTATTTGGAAAGGGCCTTGGTTTACAGAGGCCACTATCTTGCACTGAGTTGAGCGTTTCACATTTTGCAGTGAAAGCTTACAACACAGAGGAAAAGAATCAGTTCTGCTCATTTAAACCAGTGAAGAAGTAGGAAACTGACAGTGAGACTAAAGAGAGTTGCAAGTGTTTACATCCTTTCAAATATACTAAGTCACCATTAGATATCATCAACTCTTACACGCTCTTGTTATTTTTTTTAAAATAAAACCATTCCTCGCGTTCTTTGAATGGAATGACTGATTTTCATCTTATAAGAAAACTCCCTGTGTGTGTTTCCCTTCTCTAACCATTAGGTGTCAGTGTTTCTTCACTTTCATATCCTTAAAGCCTTGGCTGACATCCAATCCTTCATCAAGTCCAGCAAGTCAATCCAGTCTACCTCTACTCACCCCAGACGGCAAACCAGCTGGTTGAACTCCAGTAAGGTGCTGTAGTCCTGAATGTGCAGGGGGCCCGGTGATAGGATGATCTCACGGTCATCAAAGGAAAGGTCTGTGAGTGGCAGTTCCAAAGCCCTATCAAGAGGAAAGAAATGCTTTAAATATATAATTTATGTCATCCAAATGCTGAACATACAGTTACAGTAAACACACTAGCACACACTTACTTGGCCATGAGTTTTCTGACATTGTTGGCAAACAGGGCTGGGTTTTCCTTCTCCTCATTTGATGGAGTGTAAACAGGCAAATACTACGGAAGAAGACGAATTAACTTAATTAAGCTGCCCTGTCATGAATCTGCGTATTGATATGCAGTATAATTATTGTGATTAGACATATCATATTCATTATTAAATTATCTTTTTGATTAAAAGTTAAAGCGGCAGTGCATAACCTTTGGCAATTTTTGTTGTTGATGTTATTATTCTGCCTCTGTTTGATTGGAAATTATTTAACATTTTACCTATGCTGCACCCTTCATTTGAAAACAGGTTCCTCCAAGCAATATGATCAGACCTGACTGAGGGTGCGTTTGTGTATACAATGGCAGTGCAGGGGTGGGTGGGGACAAGAAGCCTATATCCCATCAAACTGCTGAAAGAAGATTCCAATTCTGAAACTTTTCCTGGGCACTTCTTGGTGTTTTGAGCCATATTCTAATCTGTTTTCAGCTGTCTCACTTCATTAGCCTAATGATGCTGTTGTCTGTTTGTCTTGACATAAAAGAAATCACTTCCTGTGTGCACACAGTATTGTTAAACTTAACAAACATTCATTTATATTTAAAACTTAAGCACTTTAAAGTTCCACTCAATTTGAGAAAGAGGCATAGCCAACTCCAGTGAACCACTCACCTCGATCTCCATTGGATTATGAGGTTGACACAGAGTGAGCCACAGGATCTTGAACCTGGGAAAAAAAGAGTTAACATTGTCAATACATGGAGACACAGGATCAGCAAGAGAAAATAATATGATGGATGGAGTTAAGGTTGAACAGATTGTACTGGAGATGATGGGTTCCCCTAAAGCATTATTCCCATGCTGCTTTTTAATGGAAAACAGGTCACAGTTTTAACTAAAGTACAGATAGGAGTAGATGCTGTGTGTGTTTGTCTTGTTGTGTATGGTCCACATAAGTGTAAGAAAAACAGAAACACTCACGCTCCAGGACCTTGCCATGTCCATGTAACAGTATCCTGCGGAGAGGAAGGAGAAAGAACAGAATGGTTCAGGAAAAGCACAAAAACAGCAGGATTACTAACATCCTGGCCTCCACTGGCTCTGGTGTTTGCTTCCATGTACACTGATGAGTATCTTTTTTTATGTATGTGTAAATATAGTGTATGTATTTATAGGGTGGCACAATAGGCCTTTCTGTGTGTAGCTTGTATAAGTCATTAGAAAGTGAAGGATGAATCGTATACAGTAGATGTATTCAACTGTGTGCTCCCTGTGTATGTAGGTTTTCCCCAGATATCACAGCTTCCTTCCAAAGTCCAAAGACATTCATTTTGGGGTTTGTTAAATGGGAGACTCTAAACTGAACAGAGGTGTGAATAGCTGTTTGTTGGCCTTGCAATAGCCTAGTTGCCAGGGTATGTATTGCCTTAAGCGCAAATTCAACAATGTCACAGTTTTTTGCTTTGAGATAGACAAAGGGAAGCAAACAGCATGTGTGAGGTGTGGTAAAACAATGGTTCAGAAAACATCATATCCACAACAGTCTCATGCAAGACATCTGGGTCTTTCAACTGATGCTGTCGGTGTCTCTTCCCATTGTCAGATTCAGAAGGGATGGACTGCTAAACATGTTGTCATTTGGCTTGGGTAAACCAGTTATTAGTGATATAATTTTTTGACACATTTTGTGGCTGGCTGTGGCTGTTGTTTACTGGCATTTCCATTTCTTTTAGCAGTTAGTCACAACAGCTCTCAGCAAATGGAAACAGATGGAATGAAAACACATCGGGTGGTGACAAAATAGAGGTTCTATGGCAAATATGCAAAATCATTCTGTAAGTGCAATGTTCTTGTTTTTGTTTGTTTTGTTTTGTTTTGCTTTGTTTTTCTGCCTCCGACTACTAAATTGTAGTGCCACGTTGTCACTACAGTCATAACAGCGGCTAAACTCAGCACAAAGGCAAACAGTGACAAAAGCTTTCTAGGGAAACAAAGGAAAACTAGGTAATGGGAACTACATAATTCATGAGAAAGAGAGAAGTGCCATGAGAGAGAGACATGACACTTCTGTTTGTGTGTGTGTAAGACAAAGGAGAATGAAATATCACCCCACTTGGACATGAAGTCATTCAACACAGGAGAAACTCACACTAACGTGAGGGGAAAAGATCATTACATTGGTGTGTGCACAGTGGATGTACGGTATACTTGAGGTCATGCTAAACTTGAACTACACCCAAGGTTACAGGAGCAATGAGAATGAAAACAGAGTAGAACAGGATGTGGAGAACAGGTTGTCAGGTGTTTACCAGCTGATTTGGGTAGCGTAGCACCACTGGTTGCACTGGAAGTCCTGGGATAAAAGCACCTGAGGGGGGGACAATAGTAGAGAAAATAAAATGCACTGTATGATGACCATAACAAGTGCTTATAGTGTGTAAAACTCCAACAGAAGTAGTGCAACATCAAGCATTACCTGTGACCATCTGTGACCAGCCTTACATTCACTGTAACTCTACTTTCATTTTGGCCTCAATTCTGTCTCTTGAGTTGCAAGGTGCTATATTATAATTACTCAGACTTTGTCTGCCTGTCTTTTGGTGCAGGACACAGGGTGTGCAGTGGCTGATGTTAAAATGTTACATAAAGCTCTGCAAACAGACTGCAAAGTTGTGTGATAATGATGTTCCTTCTTCTGCCTCCAGAGAGACTGAGACAAAACATACCTGTGAGGTAAAAAAAATAAGTCTGTGGAAGTTTCAGCTTGTGAGAAGAGTATCTGGTAATGATTAAATCTTTGTTGTACATGCCTTCATATGATATGATAAAGGACCCCCCCCCCCCAGTTGGATATAGGCATCAGAGCCCCCTGCGACCCTCATGTGGAGGATTAAACGGTAGAAAGTAAGTGACAGTGAGTGAGTGAATACACAGAGGGATCTTAATAATAATGTGACGTACAGACCTGGTGAAGAGACAGACTGTGAGTGAAGTGGTAAAGATGAAAGTGACTACTCTATTAAAAGGCCTTTTGAAATGACTGGAACCTGTAGAGCACATCATGCACAGGTGGTACCATACACACACTCACACACACATGCTTGAGCACGCTGTTGTGCTTGGATCAGACATAACTATAGGAGACACATCCTCACAACAGACAGATCAGATCAGGCTGGACAAACACACACACAACCAAAGTGCAGAGTGTGACCATTGAGGCTTACTGGAATGGCAGAATTACAGACTGGAAAAGAGGGGATTAAATATGGCAGTCAGGGAACAATGCCTGGTACTAAAAACACAGTAGGTGAGCAGAAAAACAAGCCTTCACAAAGGATGGGAAATGGTTTTTGCATCACTGAAACGTCCTGTAACAAGATACCAAACCTTCAAACCTGTTGGACAGAGTATAATTCATAATTCATTTGCTCATATATCTCTCCTGCACTGGGCAGATCTGCAGCCACCATGCATTAATAACCATTCACAAGGCCAGGTTTAGTAAATGTGATGAATGCTAAACAGAATGATCTCCCACACATACACACACCCCTGGCTGGGAATCACCTTGAACCACACAAGACACTGCTCTGAGCTGTGGTTTGCCGCTCAGCTATGCGTGTTTGCTGCTCTGGAGGATAATAACACACATTTTGATGTAATGTAACTGTCAAATTTAGGATCTTGAAGCAACTGCTCATTTTTTCAAGTACTTTATGCCTGTAAAGTATATTGACATTTCTTGTTATTCCAATTATTTGCAATAATGAAAACAACTGTTAAGAATTGTAAACAACAGCAATTTTAGTGCTGTGTCAAGGTCTATGCATAATGTGTTAAAGCACAATATTACATCTCCAATACACAATCACTGCAGTTATGACTCATTACATAGCCTGTGGAGACGATTGAAGCTGGGCTCACGAGAAGAGAAGAGTAACTAATCAGATGCATGTGAGACAGATGAAGAAAATATACGGTTGTCTCGCTGCATGTGTCGACACCCAAAATTACTGTTATCCATCTATTGAATGTCAACCCAAACCCTGCACCACATACAGTAACATGAAGCTGCCCTTACATCTGCTTTAGCTCTATGAGAAGCCCGTAGTGCCACTATAGTTGAATTTTTTTATATTAAAGTATCACATGACAATGTGATGAGATTGGTCGCCCCATGGATAAGTTCATGGATAAATAACAGGGCGAGTATAAACAGATTCTTCCTGTGCAAAGCAAATCTGTCCAACACCACCAGGCATGTAGGAAACCAAACTACATGCCAAAGGTACTGGATAGGACAGGTTCATTAAAAAAAAAAAAAAAAAAAAAAAAGAGAGAGATTGGTCGCCCCAAAGAGATTCACCTGCAGGTAAATGTCTTGAGTTATTAGAGATTTACAGTGAGTTGTAGCTCCCTGATTAAGGTGCACCCCTCAAATCCAGATGGAATCTTATCTTGGTCTGGAACTGACAGATTTATGAATGAGCAACTGCTTTCAAAGAACCTCTGAGATGATATATCAATGTTACACAGATTATATAGATATGATCATTTTAAACAGCTCAGCTTAATCAGATGTACTGTATATAACATTATAAGTTTTAAGCTGTAGCATCAGCATTTTCCAAACATTTTATACTATATATGGACACATTTTTTCAGGAAGGACGAAGAGTTCAACTCAGTTTACATTTTTAATCATGAAAAGAGCAGAATTGTGCAACATATTTCTCTAAGACCTATTATTTTCTTATTTTGAACAGATGAACAGTAGACAATTCTTTTGGTAAATTGATCACAGCTGTGTTTTATGCAAAAATACAGTATATGGATACAAGTTAATTAAAAGCTAGAAAGCTTTGTGCAAATTAATTGTGTTGTTATATCCTCAAGAAGAGTTATATATATATATATATATATATATATATATATATATATATATACATAAACCACACACATATACCACACATAGCCCTCATCTCTCAAATCCCAGTTTCAGGATCAGCATACAGGTAAGGTAGGAAAAGGTCAGAACACATACCAGCCTTGAATAAGATGAGACCTGACCTGTTGGTGCATGTCCCCTCTGGAAAGATCATAATCTGGAACAAACAAATACAAATACTTTATTCACATTTTAAAATGGCCATGCCACATAAACTGTATGTTGCTCTATAATCTCACCTTTTATTTCCTATGTGGTGTGAGCTCTGAGCTGAGCTTAGGTGTGTGTGTATGTGCTTTGAACATATGTGAATGTACATATTTATTGTATATACCTGAGACCACTCCCCTCCAGACTGTGCTCGCCGCTTAATTTCCTCCACAGTTTTTCTCCTGGAGTCTTGGTCTGCCCGAAATACAAACACTGGCCGGATGTAGCTGATCAGAGCTGAGGGGATGATGAGAAGGATTTAAAGGTTAAATGCATGTCAGAAAAAAAGTGAAGCAGAACTAGAACAAGGTACATATGGCTTAGCCCTAATAAAGCTTAAGTTGGCATTTCTACATTAGGGGAAAGCAGTTGTGGTAAATGAAATATTACTAGGCACATAACTTCACTGTTCATTTCACTGATTTCACAAATGATTTGGTGGAAGACTGCTGAACTCACTGCCCCAGATGGGAATGCTCCTACTTTCCAGTTTGGCGACTATGGAGCACATTGTCATAGTAACAGGGATGGCATCAAAGTAGGAGGAGTGCGGTGCTACTGTGAGGATGGGAACTTCAGAGGGTGCCGCCCGCTCGCCTTTCACCTTGATCCAATGGAATCCTCCGCAAAACCACATGGCTCGCATGATCAATCGCAAACACAGGTCTATGAGCCTGGAACGTACAGACAGATGATGCAGTCTTGCTCTTCAAAATCACTTTCGGTGGACACAAAGAAACAGAACTTAATCCTAGAGATGGCAAAGAGGCATATTTGCTTAGCTGTGTTTGTCGTAATGGTATTTATAGGATGCTGCATAATCCCCTATGTCTTAGTTCAACATGAATAAACACACAGTTATACACCCAGGTTAGTCTTTCTGTAGTTGTGTGGACACTCATTGATGGTCTCACCTCCTCCACCATGACTGTGGTTCAATGACAAACTCGGAACGTCCCAGGGAGGCTGTGAAGGCGAAGGGCCACGCGAGCAGCATGAAGAAGGACACCAGCAGCAGCCGCACAGGAAATACTGTAACTGACATCAGTCCTAGCTGGAAAAAGAGAGTGTGAAGAGTGTATTTTTGAGAAAAATAGTAACATAAATATTAACATAAACATTCCACTGTGTCTTCAAATGTCAAACCATAATTAAAGACTCTAAGGTATTGTACAATCCTTTTACAGGACCAAACACACAACAGTACATCAAATTCTCCAAACTACTTGTTAATACTGTAAAACAAAAGAAGATTCATACTGAGGACTCTCAGTGTGTGTGTGTGTGTGTATTAAAGTAAAGCAATTAATCATCATTTTGAAATCAAAATCAAAACAAACAAAATTAGCAAATTGCAAGGACTGCAATTTAATTGTTTTCTTTTATGAATTTCTAAACATTGAATTTACATTTTCATCCTTGAAAGAATAATGGAATATAAAATACTGAAATAATGAAGTGACGCTTGACAATAATCATTTGTATTTGTCTCCTCATATTTTTGTTGTTTTTTTTCTGTTTTTGTGTGAAGTGACAATATACTATACATTTGTCGTACAAGTGAGATTTAAATTTTTATTGCTGCGTCTTCACTCTCTGGCTGTGCAGTTTGTCTTATTACTGAGGAAAACTTCATTGCAGACAGACTGCTGCTAACAATATAGGATGTCAGCTGACCGTCCTGTCATGGCTTTTCTCTTACTGTGTAATGAGAGACATGTGCTGTGTGTATGTAGTAACAGGGTCATAATGTCACGGCCTACAGTGTAAATTCAGATTGTGTGACACTTTAAGCTTCTCCTCATCCAACCCACGTTCGATTTCTTCTTCCTTTTTTATCGTCCTGTGCCGTTCCCCTCTCATCAAGGCATGTGCCTGCTTTACAGTAATCTATGCTCCCTGAGGAATTCCTCCCACCCATCCATCCATCTATTGCTCACTCCTTGACTCTACTCTCTGACTCTGCTTAGCTGCTCCTTCATTTATCCTGCAGCTCACCCTTCAACTGCTTTCCTCCCATTTACAGTGATGTGCTTTTTGTCATCTCTCTGGGGAACCATACCTAACCCCTTCTCTTCCTGTCCTGTTGTTCCTTGCATTTTCTCTCCCTGGATGAGCCCAGGTGCACACTGCAGGACCATATTAATAAATTAACAGTAATGTGGGTGATTTATGACACTCTTATGCCCCCCTCCACCCTCCCTGCCCCCCATTTCTGACACATGGGTCACTTATCACCAGAGCTTAACGAATCCATCGGGGAGGAGCTGCTGACATTTTCTCAGGAGGTGGCATAAGATTGAGTTGGGGCAGGGAGGAGAGGAGCAGTTTATAGTGTCTTATGAAAAGAACACACTTTCCACAGCTGATGATTTGAAATCTGTTCTTGAAATTTAATACTCAGTAGAGATGCACATCATCATAAAAAGTCATATTGCCACTATTTTGACGGATAAACAGTTGTTTGTCAGTGCTACTGTGATATGATTCAGTTGCCACAAGAAATTTTTTGCATCTTAAGTCATTTGATTTGACCTTTTTCAAACAAACACAACATTTTTCTCATCTGCAGAACAGGATTTTGGTACTGTTGAATTCCTGCAGCATTGTGGAATTTTAGATAGATTTAAGATAAAATTTGGACTCTCTGTCTTTAAAGAGTCCAAACGTATATTGGCCATTTTGATAAGGACTGACAACGCTTTGTAAATAGCTTAATTATGACTTGTTTTTAAGGAGTAATTATTAATGTATGTGGGCCATTATACTGCTCAAAAGACACCATAAAACAAAAAGCAAATGCAGTAATGTACACTGCTAATGGTTCTGTGGAGGAAAAAGCAGCAAATGGCTTTTGACCTGAGGGGGGAGATTTACTGATTGTGACTGGCCATTCTGCTGTATGTTAAATATTCATACTCATCAGACTCTGGGAAACCACAACAATTCCTTTGTCTACTTACACACACACATACAAAACACCTTCTGTTTGTACGTATGGCAACAATAAAGCTGTCAGGAGCCATTAAGGCCTTGGTCATTCATCTCATCTTCTAGCACTTCTGTTTTCTAAACACACACTGAAACAGACACACGCAGCCTGTAAAGGCACATATGTGACAGCATCACCTTCAAAATCAACACACAGACACATGCTGAGGTGAGGACATATGGAGTCATGCATAACCTCAATAAAGCTGGATTTTTATGTGAATATTTAAGTACCAATTTGACAAAAGAAATTCAGTTGGTTACTTGTCATTCTAGTCTTGTCAGTCTTTCGTTGTCTAAGACAGTGATAAGCAATAGATTAACAAGATTAACAAGAACAATCACAATAACAAAAGTTGAATACTGTATACATTATTGCAATGTGTTATGCAAACAAATAATTGCCTTGAATTGTATAGCAAAAATGTTTGAAACATGTCACAATATTTTTCTACCCATAAAGATGTTCAAACCCATTAAATCAGTTGGTTTTGTTATCTGTAGTTGTTTTAGACTTAGACTGTAGATAAGAATTGGGTCCGGGCATTTTCCAGGGTTTGCCATTCACGTGTGAAGAATGCAGTGGGAGATTGTTTGGGTCAGATGCAGCTGCAGAAGAATCTCTGAAAAACTGAGGCAATGGTGCCTGTGTTTTGCACGCAGGGGTCATTCACAACTGGGAAAATGCTCAAAGCTATAGGACTAATCATGGTCTTTATGGATTGTAGAATTGCAAAGATTAATCAATTAACCAATAATCCAATTGGGAACAAATTATCTTCAAATTTATAAACCCTTAATCATTAAAGACACACATTTCGGAAAATGTTTTTATAAAAAAGTAAAGTGAATATTTTGGGAAACAAAAAAGCAATGAATATTTTTTGTCCTAAATAATGAAGATAAGTTATTTTGAAAACCTGCACAAGCACACCATTACCTGCTTTTCTGTAACCATGGTACTTAACACCCAGCTCCCCTGAGCAATGTGTCCCAGCACACTTTTAACTGCTCTATACCCTGTAGTGACATCTAATTGCTCCTGGCTAATTATTTCCAATGAGCCAAGGTTGTTGTCATACAGATTAAGGACGTGCGACAGGCAGTGAGTTCGACCAGGTGGCAGGAACTGAATCCATTGAGTCAAAGCCAAAGATATTAGAACTTACACATTGTACTGTAGAGGCCAGCAGCAGAAACTAAAATAGACAAATACTGTGTGTCCATGTGTAAATAATACAAATATTTAAGAAGGAAGCCTATACTGTCTGTGTGCTGTGCACAATGTTCAGAAATGTGTGACTCAGCTGCAGCTAGTGTTTCTGTCTGTTCAGCTGTTTGGCTTGCTGAAATGTCTGACCGTGCAGGCTGCTACCAATCATGTTTACTGGAAAAAAAAATGAAGAAGGAAAAATAAAAATAAAAAAAACTACTGGAAGGCCAACACCCAAATATGTATGTCATGCATGGAAAGCCTGTGGCATGTTGAAGTAGTGTAGCGGTGTTGTTTGAGCAGAGCTCGTGTTTGTTCATGTGTCACCAGCTGCATGTCTGTGACTGACTCCACGTGTACTACTGAAGTGGAAAAACACACCTCACTAAACTGGAAGTAGGCAACAGGAGGAATGAAACAGACACACACAAGCTTCAGCTTACAGTCCACTTACTAGTTTGTTGCTGTCATCTGGCATTAGAAAATGACTGTTTGCACATTTACTACCACTTCAATTAAATAAAAACTAGGGAAAAAAACTGAAGAGGTAAGAAGTTTTAAAGCAAAAGAACTAACAATTTAAACACAATGATTTGGGAAGGATAAAGGTCAGTTTCCTGTGCCTTGTTCTTTGAGTGTTTTGCTGTCAATGAAAGCAGGCACATCTAGGCCCTGAGGCTGCAGGGACACAGATTAACCTGATGAGGGTAGAGCAAAGGAAGTACACTGCCTCCTCTTCTCTGGTTGTATCGTTGTCTCCACAGAAAAGCACTTCATTCACTGAGGAGAATTTCTGAAGTTTTCTATAACTTTTAAATACAAACAAAAGCCTGTTACTTTCAAAACATGTTAAATGGATTCACAAAATAGCTTATAGAGAGATACAGTGCCACTTATAGAGGCTGTCAGATGTGCATGGCCAATAAATCAAATTTCTCCTCTGCCTGTATATTTAGACTTGGCAAGTTGTCCAATTTCCTGTCGTGGTCAGACTACGGCCTTAGCTCGATTAAACTGTGCATGTAAACTGTGCTGCATGTGTAGACAGTCCTGTGCTGCACACAGAAAAAAGTTGGGTTAAGGTCAAGACAGGTGGAGGCAACAGCAACACTGTGCTTGTATAGCAAGACAGCTCCAAAGCGTTTGGAGTATGACTGGAAACACGGAGAAGCTTCCACGAAAAGTTTCAGGGGTGAATTCTATGGTTTATAAAGGCCACTCATTCCAGTTTGATGAGATAAATGCTTCTTGTCCCCGCCGGCCTCTGTATGCACACAAACACTCCCTCAGTCAGGTCTGATAGAACGTACATTGTTTCTTTTCACAAAGACCAAAGAGAGGCAGAATAACATTATCAACAACAACAACAAAAAATACACAGCGCAGGAAACCCCATCGATTCATTTGCTGATCAGTGTCGTAGTATTCCAGGTTGCCTCCAGCAAAAAGATTCCATTGACTTTAGAGGTTGATTTAGGATGTAGCCACAGCTGAACACTATCAGCATCACCTTCCACACACATGTTCATGTTCGGCCAAAGGCAAAACCTTTTTAAAAAGTGCTTCAGCATCTCATCTACTTGCTACACTGAGCATGACTCAGGACGGCTTTTCCCACCTGTAAGCACTTTAGTTAACTCGACCATAATAGAAACTGGCTCAAGCTTATAATTTAATCCAAACATCACTCTTGCTATCCCATTCAGAAAAGTGATTCATATAATCAAATGAGCACTTTATGATAGCAATATGTGTAGGGCTGTGCTGAATAATTGAATATCAATTGATAACTAAATTAATTGTCAACTATTCTGGTGAGCAATTAATTGGTTTGAGTGTTTTGTTTTTTTTTTTTAAATAAAACAAACTCTGATTTTTCAGATTGAATGTTCTGGGTAAAAACAAGACATTTGAGAACATCATCATTTCAAGGTTTGGGAGACAGTGATGAACATATTATGGAACAAACATTTATCAGTTAACTGAGAAAATAATCAACAGATTAAATCGGTTATGAAAATAAATGTTCGTTGCAGCCCTAAATGTGTGCTTTGTAATGAGTACGTATGAAAACTGGTTTGCCTCTCGGCTTGTTTACCCCCCGTGCTAACAACCAGTTAAAACACTGTAAGCCACATTCAACTGCCTGAGTCGAAAGAACCAGCTACTGTAGAAATATGAAGTGTTGACTGACAGAGAGGGAGTGTGGAAAAAAAGTCAAGTGTATGCTGCTGCGATTACCATGCCTGAGTGACAGGTACAGTAGAATTAAGTATGAGCTCTTCAGTTGTTGTTGTAGTTGGAGGGGAGGAAAAAAATGCACCTTAAAGTCACAGATGCACAGTTCAAAATCTGA
Source organism: Brachirus orientalis (assembly GCA_016785285.1). Classification (NCBI taxonomy): domain Eukaryota; kingdom Metazoa; phylum Chordata; class Actinopteri; order Pleuronectiformes; family Soleidae; genus Brachirus; species Brachirus orientalis. The sequence goes on from JAFBJR010000434.1 coordinate 910,750, forward strand.
TTTGACATGCAAATGTGGTCAACCGAGATTCATCTATAGCTTTGCAAATCCAGCCAGGGAAATGTGGAATAGTGTCTGGTCACATAATGACACTACATGTTTTAGATAGCACTCACAATCGAGCACAATCATCACAGCATGGCAGTGACAGGTCATAGCCCTATAACATGTACTGTAGTCCAAATCTGGACCCAGATGCTTTTACACCTAAATCCAAACTTGTAACTGATAAATGATGGATCATTTCCACATTATGACAGAGCATTTGTATTTTAATGTCAACTGTTTATTAACTTTTATTGCACAAGAGGTCCAGAAAATTTGAATGCTAAAAATCACCACATGAAAACACATCAGTGAATTCCTATCAAGCATTTGGAGTGACATCAATGAATGAGACGGACTGATGAAGCAGAGAAAAGTGAGAAAAGCAATTTCAAAACATGATTTGGAAAAAGAAAATTGGATTTTGTATGTAATGTTATTTGTATGCTGCGGTCTTCATGTAAAAACAGGCTGTGCCAGGCAACTCTATCAGACCTGACTGATGGAGTGTCTGTGTGTATACAGCAGCAGAGCAAGTGGCTGGATGTGAAAGGCATTTATCCATCAACCTACTGAACAAGTGGAACAATTTTGAAGCAGTAGAAATCATGTCTGAAACTTTTTCTGGGTGCTTCCCCAGTCATAGTCCAACCTTTTCGGAGGCGTGTCACACTTCACTAGCACTATATTGCTACTGGCTTGATGTAAAATGAATCACAGCTAGGGAATGTCACCGGATGACATGAGATCTAAACCCAGCAATACTGAGAAACACAGATGTATAGCTGATGCTTAATCAGTTGTGTGAACTTGTAACTTAATTACATTACAATCTTTTACTCGACACCAGAAAATATGATTTATTTCCTGTAAATACGATTATTTATAATCCCCCTGAATCAATGTGAAAATATTGGTAAAATATTATTGAATTTCAGTCTGTTGTTGGCTACACACAACTGCACATACTTAAATATGTATTGTCCTGAATTGTACTTAAATCTTTGAATGACGAGATTTTCTCAATTTTGACCTCTGTGGATTTTAACTGATTAACTCTGGTATATGACATAAAGACAACCCCCCCCCCCCAAAAAAAAAAAAAAAAAACAACAAAAAAAAACATTGTTTTTTATGGCCACTTAGTGTGATTTCTATTATTAATTATCACAGATTACCACCAGGAAACCACACAGGAACCACATTCCATTTCCTTTACATGTGAATACTGCATCTCCAGTTCACACTGAGGTTAGCAAATGAATTAGGTGAGTGAGTTGATGACTTCCGCACTGAATACAGGCAGACTATAGTTGACGAAGATGACGAAGGAGTTTCAACTCTTTCGTTCTGTGTCTCACCTTTATCTTTTCTGTCATGGTGAATTTCAGGCTGTGGACGAAAGGGTTTCTGTCCACTCTGGAGGGACGACTGTTTGACAACTTCATAGCTGACAGCCAGAGACCAGAGAGGAGGCAAAATGTGTGTCCGAGAATGTCCCGTTACTTGCGTGTAGTTCCTTGTTCTTACGCCCTTAACAAAGGAGTCTTTCTCGGCGTTAACTTCTCCTCTCTCCGAGCGGAGACATAGTCATACTGATGCTGAATGGGAAGCGCTGCACTCTTATAACTTAACAAGCTGGCACCTAGAAACTACGTGGCTTCCGGTTATTCCTTTCAAAATAAAAGACCTGTCTGTCTACTGTTGCATTGACAATTCAGTTGTAAATTAATTTGAAACAAAACAGAAATAATGAAAGAACGATTTCGACTTTAAAATGATGTGTTTGTATCAATAATGGTAGGCGAAATCAGTGATTCTCAAATGAGGATTCATTTTGTAATATGAATAGATAACTCACTCATCTGAAATATTACAATCAAAGTATTAATGACAAATACATGAGTTTGTTTTTGTTTTTTTGGAAGGGGGTCCTTGCCATAGAAGAAGCTGAGAATCTTTGGGCTTAACAGCTAAATCCTGCAAAAAGTGGTAAAGTTGACCTCAACACTTGTCAGAGACAATTTCTACTATAATTAAGCATTTAAAAAACTATATATTTGTGCAGTACTACTATAAAGTACTGACTGAGTTTCTCGAGTGAAGTGTCAAGTGCACCATCCTGTGATATAATCAACAGTTATCTTTTGCAAAAATAACACAGCCACAAATCTCAATGTAAACATTGCATTGGGACGTCACACGGTTTAGAATTTATTTATTTTGTTTGTTTGGTTGGTTTTTTTTGAGGGGGGGGGGGGGGGATTGAAGGAAATGCTACTCTGTACAATTTGAACTTGACCCTTTGTAGAAAAGTGGACACTTGAGAACAGGCATGACACTTAAACACAGACTCATGCTCACACGTGTAAAAAGCAGCCAATGACATGATATATGAACTCAGTGTCTGTGGAATTTCATTGTGAGATGCCTGGGCTGGTTGGCTTTCATTGGCACTCAGTTTGTTCTTGAAATTGCTTCCACCTGCATTTGATCCACCCATCATTTTCTGAAGAGCTTCATGATCCTTTATTCTCCAGAAGATAGCAACTGCTGCTTTAAATAGACTTTATTGTCTCCAAACCACAGATGACAGATAAACATTATACCCTTGGGATCATTGGTTTATCAGCCCCACACCAATGTGGATGAGTTCATTATATATCTGCAAAAAATGTTTGTTGTTTCTTGCACCTCCTTCTCTAAATATTGACTAAAACTATTAAGAAAGGGTGGCAGTGACAGACCCAGTATTTGTTGCCAAACACTCTCAAAGCAGAGAGGTTTCTATTGGCATATAGACAGTGTTATGTGCATCATGCTGTCTCTGTGTTTCAAAAGTCATACTATCATTAGCTAATAATTATTGTTTCCTAATAGCATAGGATCATTAGATAATTTCTCACATAGCAACAGTTCTGATGTAAAGAAACTATTTAAAACAGAAAATTCAGGTGAGTAAAAAGACAAAAGTGACTGAGCGTTTCATAGTAGATTTGAATAGTCTTTATGTGAAAGTCTCTAGCTCCCTCATGTGGAATACTGATGGAACTGAATTTTGCGTTATGCAATCAAAATAAATAAATAAATATATAGAAGTTAACAACTTTTACACAAAATGACCACTTCAGGTAAGTTAAGGCCTAATTTTCATAATGTTTGTGACTATTATCAGATGAATACTGAGTAACATAGTGCATAAAATGAAAGTTAAAATCAATAAAATTAAAATAATATTAATAAATCATACAGAGAAATGTAGATATTGTCAAATTGAGGACAACTATAATTTACATTCATTGGTCTTACTAAGACATGATTGCACTAGTTTAGTGTCAAAAAAATCCAATGAAAAAATAGGACAACTGACATGCACTGTATGAATGCAATGAAACTTCTTCAGCCAAACAATTTATTATTACAGCATGGATGCAAATATTCACTCTCTCAAAACAATTTCCCCACAACTTGTTTAACATTTTAGCCCTGCCTCTGCTTGTGTCTTGGATTTGTCTTGCAGAACACAAATAAACGTCCCCTCCGTCGAACAAAGAAACAGTCTTTGCAGCGCTTCTTCAGTGCAGACTTGGTTTTCATCCCTACAGCAGGCTGGATACAGGGAAGATGTTGACACTGTCCCAAGAAAGATGGTCCACACCGAGTCGAGGAGCCACACAATGAGGGTTGGAAGGGACTGACTGTGGCTGAGGATGGGAGCAGTGTGTGAGGAGCTGCAGTCAGTGTGTAGAGACATCTGTAAGCATGAGCTGCTGGTGAATAGGTCAGATTTAAATGGCTTATGTGGGAAACTTGGCGAAACAGGGAAGCAGCCAGTTGCTTAATCAGCAGGGGCGCCATGGTGTCTGAGTCTGTGGAAAGGGACAAAAGAAATTATAAATATTTAAGTGCAATTACAGTAACAAAATGTACACTTAAACTATGGGTTTTGCTCAAGGTCATATAATAAAAAAGAATTAGTTAATCATAAGGCATTATCTGAGCTTATCAAAATGGATGACCCAATGTTTCTAGATCACAAGCAGGACAATTAGGTGCCATATTTGGCTCTGTTCACTTCTTATTGGCACTGTTACATTGCTTTGTGACATTTCAAAGAAAAAACAAATATTGTTAATGTAAGATTATTATTATTGCTGAGCTTGTTTGCAAGTAAATTAATGTATTATTTATTTATTTTTTTGTTTACTTATAACTGCCTCTGGGCTTTTGTAAATTGTGAGATAACCATTCCTCGCTTCCTTTCCTGTGTGATTTCCATTCTTAATTATCGACGCTAATCTTTGTATGTGTGAAATGAATGCATAAAACGATATTTTCCTCTAGATGTACTGATTAAAACTGTTACACCTTATTTAAAAAATCCATTACGCAAACTGTGGACATCGACAGCTACACTCCCACATCATAAGGATCATACCATACGTCTGCATAAACTGATAACGAGCTATGGTGTTTCTAAGAAATCAGGCCCAGATTCCACAAAGTACTGGGCAACCTAAGTGTGTAAATTAATACTACTATAGGCTGGAGTAGGACAGCGGTGCAACATGCCAAGGAGAAAAGCGTGACCAGCTAGCACCAAAGCTACACATAAAAACAACGGCACGTTCATAACTGACATGATTCAGTCGCATAATAACTTTAAAGAACATGAACAAACCTGTAAGCGATTCACTGAATGTCCAAATCAAGGCTTTCTGCCCTAGATGTAGCGTTATAATCGCTAGAACGGGACAGTGCGGATATTCTTATGCGGATAAAACAACTTCTGATGTGCGACTGAGACAGGAAGTGGTGGCCGTTGTTGTGCCCTGAGTTTAGTCTCTCAGCCAGTTTCCCTCTTTGACTTTGTACAAATCGTGTCTCCCTTACCACTGGGACACTCAAACCCAAGTGGTTTGTGTTCAAATGATTGTCCCAAATAGAACGTTTTTAAATATTTTAGTCTGGTTTTAAAAGGGTTGCAGCAACTTGGCAGTCAAAATCGGGGGGGTTAATTTCCTATGTTCATGCGTCGCTGCAAGGTATTTTGGGAAGTAAACATGGCGTCCGCAGTGGCGAGAGTCCTGTCCTTCAGTAAAAATGCGAAGGTTCTTCATTCTCCTCTGAAGCTCTGTGTCATTCCTGCTCACAGCTACAGCTTAGAGGTGTCCAGTACCGGCGAGGCCATAACTCACACCGGGCAGGTAAACGTGAACTCCTTTATCGTTAGTTCAATTGTGTTGCTACGACTGGGTGCTAGCTGCCTTCAGCTAACGTTAGCCTTTCGCCTGTGTGGCTAATGGGTCTTTATCGTAGATATTTCATTTAACATTTACATGCCAGTCATTAATTAGGATATTTATATACAAATTTTCACAGTGGTTAATCTTGTTTTTGTTCAGTGTGACGACTTAATTCTTTCGCTCCTTGTCTTAGACAGCAAACCAGTGACCTCATATGGATATATACGTTAGAAACACAGAATAACTGTGTGTGACGTAGTTGAATTATTTCTGAGATTAATGAAACACGTGTTTTTCTCGCAGGTGTTTGATGCCAAGGATCCCAGGAGAGCCAGATTTGTCGGCAAGCAGAAAGAGGTAAGACTTAACTCACAGAAGTATTCTGACTTTGTACTAAGACTTATGATTATTTTCATAATTGAATAATCTGTCAATTATCTTCTAGACTAATCGAGTACTTATTTCATGCGTAAAATGTCAGAAAAATTTAAAACGATTTGATCGCTGGTTACCTTACCAAAAATTAATAAAAACCGCAGGGCCACACATAGAGGCAAACAGCCACCAACTCTCACATTTATACCTACGGGCAATTTAGAGTGTCTAAAAGAAACACTCAAACCGAAAAAAAATATTTTATCAAATTAGTTGACGTTTAATTTAGTAATTCATTAAGTGAAAAATCTTTGCAGCCCTACTTTGTAGATATGTCACTAGTAAAAGAAATTGGGCACCATGTGGGTCACTTTACACTTTACATCTGCTGTTAATACTAAAATTTTATATTGTCAGATTTTAAAATTGCTAGCCAGAAACACCATTAAATTGTTCCTCATTTCACCACATTGCCTAACGAGAATGTGGTTTTGTGGGTATTGCATTTAAATAATTCCACGGCATGTTTCCTTGTTCTTTTAATAGTTAATGAATGCTATTTAATCCATTCATTTCTTGGACAGAACTTAGCAAATAGACAGCATGCATGTATCTGTAAAATGAAATGGCACATTACAGTCCAACTGCTCATGCTGTTCAGCTAAATGTTTTGTTGCATTTATTCGATGATAGTGATAATGTCAATAATGTCAGAAATCTTATTGACTGTTTCAAGGTGAATAAGAACTTTGCCATCAAGTTGGTGGCAGAAGAGCCGGTGACCGACGTTGAGGCCAGAGTTGTGTCCTGTGATGGAGGTGGTGGAGCTCTGGGCCACCCCAAAGTCTACATCAACCTGGTAAGAGCTTGCACCCACGACAGTCGTAGATGGTCTGTTTTCCAGGGACTGCAGATGACAAATAGTCTTTTGGCTTACTCTGGTACATTTGCAGAAATGCTTATTAATATACACTGTCCCTGCTAAATAAAACATTTTAAGTATTAAATTTCAAATTTAAATCTTGGTGGTTCAGTCAGTCAGCAACTTCATTCATTGTTCACCGTACCATATTGTAAGAAGTTTACATTTGTTTACTTGTTTGGGTTGGTACAAATTCCTCTGCCAGAGAAAATGGTTTTTGTGCCATTTATCTCACTGTCAGCAGGATTGCTATAAAATTGCTCATCAAAGCAGTATAGAGGTACTTTATGTGCTTTCTGAGCACTTTATTGGGATTATACTGTATAATAGTGTTTCCTGAACCTTCTACATGGAGGCCCACTCTTTTAAGATGGCAAACTATTGAGGCCCAAGTTGCAGTTTAAATCATGAAGAGATCACATATACGCATTATGTAGCAACTGATTTTCTTTGTTTATAATTTGTTTATAGATAACACCTAATGTATTAAGTAAACATATGCACATAAATCTTAAGTAAAAGGTTGGGAAACTTTTTGAGGACAAAAATATCTCCTTGGACCCATACGTGGGTCCCGACAGAGTCTTTGGGAATGACTGAGTTAAAATTTAGTAATCCTTGTCAGATCAAACTGCTGATATATACAGTAACTCTATATTGTATAGCATTGTATTTTCAGTGACCTCCAAGTTTTACTTTGATTGTGTACTCATTTACATCATGTTTAGGAAATAAAAGCCTAAAGTGACAATGCATTTGAACATTAAACCTGTTGATACATTTTTTGAAAATATTATTTCATGTGGAGGTCCTTGAATGGCAAAATTAAGAGAAATGTTTAAGCAAAAGTTATTCATTGTTTCATTTTAATAACTTCTATATGGATTATGACTTTACTCTTGACATGACACTTGTATTACCTATTCCACTGTTAAAGTACTGTAAACATCTCTACATCAGGTGCTGTATAGGTCCTAAGTTGTTGTAAATAATAGTGTACCTCTTTTCTTTAGGATAAAGACACAAAAGTGGGCACATGTGGCTACTGTGGATTACAGTTCAAGCAGAAGCACCATCACTAAAACCTTTCTTCCTTCTTTGCTTCTCTGTGTAAATTACCATATTGGTTAATAAATTATATCTTCTCTGTCAAAGTGCTTTCCTCTTTATGACACCTGTTGAATTCAGTGTTACAACCCTGAGACTTGCAATATTATCCAAAGATTTGATAAGCAAAATTGTGCACAAATGAAATGTGCATATAAAATGTTTTTTTAATAGGTTTGGTGTGGGGCATCACGTGTACAATTGAGTGTTGAGGTAAACTGCAGTTCCCACAGTGACAGGCAGAGGTCACCAGTGTTCTGCAGACATCTTTACTCAGGAGGAAAAACAAAGAGACTGGTACAATGGCAAAACCAATATTTTGACTTTGTTTCCAGCTGAAAAGAATGAAGCTAGCAGTTTTAAATCCCATATTTAAATATCAATTTGTAACTATAAAAAGCTGGGGAATTCATGGCACAGCACACCTATGTCATCTGGTCTATTGTCTCCATAAGCATGATTTATTTATTTCCATGACTTATTCTTTAAGCCTGCAATGCTCATCCAAAATTAGACCTAGTAAGTCTTGTCTCTGCTGTATAGAGTAAAAGAAAAACACTTATGAGAACCATTGCAGTTATCTTGCATTATCACACACTTGCCAATGTAGAGTCCCCATCTGTCTCTTGATGTCTGCTGCTGGGAAAACATTAGGAGAGAGCCAGTCGGACAAGACGCAGCAGCAATATGGAACAGTAGATCATATACAGTGTATATATACTGTATATTTCATCAGGCTTATTCTCCATAGACCTCTGCATGTTAAATTGGCCTGTGCTTGGCTCAAGCTCCAAACAGCAAGAGCCTGTTCTGTCCCCAGTGATGCAGACAGTGGAACTGCATTTTCCACACCATGGAGCTCAGGTTGGGAAGAGAAGTCAGGCTGATATAATTGGCCCTGGTGACTCGGGGAAGTGAGGTTTGTGCCTTAGTTAACCTCATCTATAGTCTGACCATTTTGGATGAGTGAAGGGAAGAGAAGTGCATTGTTAAAATGAGGCAGGTGAGCCAGGTCAGTGTCGGAGAGCTTACCGGTAGGTCTTTCCATTGGTTAGTCTAAATGGTTCGGAGGTGATGATTGAGTGACTGAGTTGGAGGCATTGCCAGGGGCAAAATCTTCAGATGAAACTGAGCATATGAATTGTGCTGAATTAAACAGCACAGTGTGTTTTTGAGCTGAGTTTAACTGCAGTCTTTAATCATTGAAAACTTTTAAAGGCATTTCCCAGCATAATGTAATACTCTCTAATATCATGTACTTTATTGTCAAGTAACTCCAAATTATAAAGATGGATCATCAAAATAGTCAACAGTTAGGTTTCCATAAAAATGTACATTTGAAAATTTTCAAATATTATATAACTATACAAGAAAAAAGTGCATTTGTATGTTTAACATCTGAATAGTAGGAGTTGTTTTTACATGATAACCATTAAGAAACACAAAAGTCTAGATCACCACAAAAGCATGAGAGGAACCAGTAGATGTTGGCCATTTTACCAGTATAGTGAAATGTGGTAGTGGAGGAACTTTTTAGTTAGGTGATTTCAAAGTCATCCTTAGTTTGCTCAATCTGTTTCCATTACACTTGTTTGCATTTACCTTCACCAACTTTTCCACTTTCTCAAGAGTAAAAACATATGCGATATAAGTTTTTGGCCATTATTCTGTTTCCATTCAAGATTAGTTGGATTCATATGTTGATAATGTGCATTATTACATGTTGATGGAAACTCACCCAATGGATTTCTCCATTAGTCCACCTTTCACAGCATAATATTAAATTAGGATAGCAAATGAGGTCACATTACATTGTAAGTAAGGTCAATGGTTCGGATCCCAATTTAAAAAGGTCTTCCTATGTGGTTTGCAAGTTCTGTCTGCATGGGCTCTCTCCAGGCACTCCTGCCCCCCACCAAAGTCCAAGTTAACTGGACATTCTAAATTGGCTGTGTGAATGTTGTCTCTGTGTGTTGGTCTTTCGATTGACTGGCGTCCTCTCTTGCTTGTACCCCCTTTTGCTTTATGTCCACTCAGACTGTAAATAAGCCTATTTTTAAAAACTGGATGGAATAGAAAATGCAACACTCAAACATACTGTAATATGACCTGCACTGTTGCATGAGACTATTCAGACAAAGATATGTAGTATGATTGCAATCATTTTGAAGATCTCACTACTGAGACACCCAATAGATAATGGAGTTGAAGCCACTGAATTCAGAAACACGGCACTCCTCCACAACAATCACTCACCCTATACAAAACATCTCGCTCATTGCACTAATTGCCCTATTAAAAATATTCCTTCTTGAAGATGTGTCACGTTACAACCCCTGAAGCTCATTATGAAGCTCCTCGCAGCCAATTATCTGAACCTCCATGTCTGGAAGCCACTGTGACCAAAAAAGGGGGCTCATCTGCTGATCGGGAAGCAGCCTGTCTGCCTTCAGTCCATACCTACTGTGTGAGAAGCAAAACAGAAAACTGACCTTTGGTGGTTGTCTTGGGGGCGACTCTACTCAGCGCCACTTTAGAGTCAGGTGACAGAGCTTCTGACCTTTACCATGGAAATAATGACTTGTTCTGGTGCCAGGAGTTCTGAGGGTTACCACAGGGAATGAGAACCCTCTGGCAACATGTGACTGTTTTTGGAGGAGAGAGTTTGCACTCAGCACTTTGATAGCCCCGGAAAACTAAAGTGTGTGTGTGACAAGACGCAAGAGACTTTGAGCTGTGTGTTTGAGTGTACCACAGAGACTCGGACAGTGCTGAAAGGAAATAGGTGTCAGACGGGAAGTGTAGAGCAGAGTCATTTGAAGTTGTCAATACTTCTTAAATTATGCAAAAAGTATAGAATCAGTAACCACAAATAATCTTTAGCAAAATGTGTTACATGTCAGCAGAGAAAAGTCCTTTTTCCTATCACCACAATATCATCACTGGTGTCTGTTCTTCCATAAGACACAAAGAGTCAGAAATGTTCTAAATGGTGTGAGCCAGACAAGTGAGCATTGGGTCTACCGCAACACATAGTGGCTTAATCAGATTATAAGGCCCAGGGAGAAGGCCTGTGTCCCAACTGGCTGTTGAGTGGCGAGAGCTTATGTATCAAGAGCAGACAGAGGTGAGGTGAGGGTTTAGGAAAGAAGGGGTGAGAAAGGTGAGCAATGTTTGCAGTAGTACATGTCAGTAGAGAAGTGTGAAGAAGAATTGTGAAGGAGTGAGATGACCTAAGGGAAAGAAAAGAACTCCAATAAAATGCATATTTTTTTGGTGTTGGTAGCATTTTTATCATTAGTATGCCAATGTAACTATTGGAACTGCTTTAAATAAAGTAGAAATACTGGATGAGTTTTGGGTGGACAAAAGCATGAGTGTCATGCATTTCCTCATATCTGCTAAGTGTGGAAGTTGCTGGTAAAAACAATCTTCTTTCAGCGTGTACAAAATGTAACCATGTTTTTACAGATTCTGAGTGGCCATGTTTCAAGTCCAGGTCAAGGCTGCTGTGACCTAAACCAGGGATGTACAGATTTACTGGCTGTGCATCTGTATTTATATATTCACATTGTCGACTCTCAATGACCTAAGACATTCTCCAACACAGACACAGATGCTCATGTGGGCTATGTTTACTGAAATTATTAAAGGCTAAGAGAGTTATAAAACTTAAGATTCAAACAATATTTGTTATTAACAAGCATAATATTCAAAGATGATATGATTATTTAGCTCTGAAAAATGTTAAAACTACTTTTGTGTCCTTGCCACAAAAACACTGTGCTGAAAGAAGACATAAAACAAAACACTGATTAGTATGGCTATTGGTGAAATTAACTAACATTTGGTTCTACCTCATATCAAATATAAAACACGGCAAACAAATTCTTGAGGTGATTATCTATCTCAAACAGCTAAAGGTGATAACACTTCACTTGGCCCTAAGCCAGCCTCTTATCTGACTGCAGTTCACTATTTGTCATAACACCACAATCTTTTCACCACCTTAAATTTAAAAAAGGAAAAACAATATCTGTTCTAGTGCCATGAGTGGAAAGAGAAAAAAAGAGGAAAAAAATTGTCAAAGTATGAAAAAATAAATCTCTAGCCTCCTTGAAAAGAGAATGAAAACTTTACTGAAACAAGTCAGATGTCATTATTTATCATCTTAAATCTCACTTATTTATGAGGCAGAAACAGAATGAAATTCATGGTTGGTTTTATCCTGAATTATTTAATTTGAAATGGTTAATTCCATACAAAGCCCAGAAAGATCCCTCGTCTGTTCTGATAAATTCTTTATTACTGTTTCTAAATCGAAAAACTGCAGGAGACAAAAAACGATACTTATTACATTTTCTTGTCATGCTTTGTTTTAGAAAGTGTTTGCTTAAATGTTTTTTGTGCTAAATATGTGAAGTTTTCTTTAATAATTAAAACGGATGGGAATTTATTCTAATTAAATATTCAGCTTTACTGATGCCAACTATATTTTTCTATTTTGTGTATCTTTTTTTTTTTTATTCTTGGTCATGTGGAAAAAAAATCACACAAGTGGATAAAGATGGCACACTTATTTAAAAGTACTTGAGAGGTTTCATTAAGTATTTTTGCACACAGTAGATTTTCTCGCAGTCCCAGGGTGACAAAGTCAAAAGCCGCCTAATGAAAAGGGACGCATCGCTGATTGCAGCTATATCTGGAGCTGAGGTGGAAGTGGCATCGATTTAACAATTTAGCAGGACCCTCCTTTGTGGGTTTCTATTAGTCACGGCTGAATACCATCCACTTCCCCCCTTTCACTTCCTCAAAACACACATGCACAAACATATATCCTGTTTATACACACGCACATATACACACGTATATATACTGTACGCTTCAGAGGTGTGTTCTAGTGTTCGTCAACGGGATTTACAACATCTAAACTGATATCGCTAATGGTTCCAGCAGAGTGGTCAGCTGATGTAAGGGCACACTCAGAAAAAAATTGCCATGCTACAGAATACACCTTTTATTTTTGTGACTCAGTGCATGTGCAGGCTATAGTGCAAGTGTACAAGAACGGTATATTTTTCTTGGGTGTGAATCAAACAACCTTGCTGCAGGGAAGTGTGTATGTATGTGTGCGATGACAGTCATTTGCCCATATTTGATCACTGATGGCTCCCATAAGAGTCTTAACTGTGAGAGAATGGGTCCGATCAGTTTTTTTAATAATACAACTTTCTTTTATCCTCTCATAGTTTGAGCTTCTTGACTTTGCAAGTAGGCAAATGCTCTACTGTTGGAAGTGAGCTAGTTAGCACCACAAACTAATGATTGCAATTTGTGTATTGAGAAGATGCTTCAGCCTCTTCTTCAGTCTTTCAGCTAGTTATAGTTTGTAGTCTTATGTGGTCATCAAGTGAAAACAAGTTAATTTGCAACATTAAAACGTCAGTCAGAGCCATTGATGAATGTGAAGTCTGCTTTTGTTGACTCTGTTTTTAAAAATCAATTGTATCCAAAATAACTAAAAGGACAGTGTGTGTAGATCAGCCAGTTTCTGTAAGAATGGAGAAGTCCAGCTGTCTTTGAAATAGTTTGTTGCATTGCTCAGACTACAAAGATGATGTAGACCTGACAAGTTCGAAGGATTGTCCGGGTATTCTACTGTCCATCATGGCATCATTCAAACCTTTCCACACCTCAGCTGGTTTGGGCTGTAGAAAAGGGGGGCCGTGGAAAACTCCGTCCACCCATTCTCTGAGCGTGGCGACCGGTGATTCCTGTTGCCTGTCTCTGTTAATGAGCCCCATACTTGATGGATAGACAGGTGAGGAGGACCTGGCAGTCGACAGCATACAGGGAGGGTATTCTGGCTGCAAGCTACAATCCAAAGACACTGCAGTTTGAGCAATGGACCATATTTTCGGCTTGGTGTCTGTACCTCGAAGGTCTGGATTTGGATAGAAGGAGGTGTTTTGGTGTTGGACTGCTGCAAGTCTGGGACAGTCAGGGGACAGTCTTTCTTTTCTGTGCAGGGAATCTGTTTGTGTGAGTTGCCCAGGTGGGTGATCTGCATTTGAGTTTTCCTCAGGTAGGAATTGTGGCTTCGGTTCACAGTCAGAAGCATCGGATTCCAGCAGGTCAAAGTCTTCAAGATCACTCTGCAGGTCTGCACACTGTTGCTCTGCAATAATGAAATATTACTGTGAGTGTGCAATTTTAAACTTTAATCAAACCTGGAAACACATAAGTGTAGTGACAAATGTATTTAACTGTAGACCCACTTACCAGACTGGTCTTTGTCACCTTTAAGTGGCTTCTCAGTTTCATCACCGTTATCATCACAGCCTCGATCATCCGAGCCTTTACAAGCCCTCGGTGACCATGTCACCTTGTTCTCCTTCTTCAGCCTCCTGCGTGCATTGGCAAACCATGTAGACACCTGAAGAAGAAAGGGAGGTAATTAGAGGTCACAAAACAAAATAAAATCATAGTTCAAGGAAGAAAGTCGTGCAGCTGTGAAGGTCTGAATGAAAACAAGTGGAATAGAGACAGGAGAGAAATAAGAACCAAAAGTGGAGTAACACATTATCTATAATAAGAGATAAAAATAGAGGGGGCATTTGAATTGAAACTGATTGCAACTAAATACTCGCTTTTCTAAATGCTACCCCAAATCACCTGTGTGAGTGTCATCCTGGTGATGATTGCAAGCATAATCTTCTCTCCCTTCGTGGGGTACGGGTTCTTCTGGTGCTCCTGCAGCCAAGCCTTCAGGGTGCTGGTGGTCTCACGGGTGGCATTTTTACGACGCGACGCACTGTCAGAGCAGGAATACCTTAAAAAAAACATTTGACATGACAATTTCTCAATCGTATACTGGAACAGGGAAAGTTGAATCACCTACAGGGCAAAGCCTCTGTCATTTATTGATTACTAAATAATATAAGAGGAAACCGCCATGGAGAACTATTAACTCATTGCTGTAAAATTTGCACCAACAGATTTTAGAGCAGATAATATAGCTAGAGTATAATACATATGTAATGACACCATGACAGAGAAGAGTATGATGACCCTGTAAAGACAGAAAGTAGATTTTTTTTTAAATCTCATCTCATTCATAGTGTCTGGTTGAAAAGAAAGAGGAAGCCCGTGCATATCCTGACTTACCCATGTCTGTCATACGAATATTGTCCAAACGTGTATTCATAAGGATAGTAGGCAGGAGCCTGATTTGTTCCCACGTGTACAGATGCAGCTCCGTCTTTGGCATCGAGTGGCCCCTGAACCAAAACGTACAAATAGTATGCTTTTGAAGAATTCTTACTTTTGTATGGAGACAATCTACATACACACAAGTGACTTTTACTTTATTTGAGGTGGTGCAAACAAGTATACCGTCACTAACCCTTTTAAATTATTCCATCACGTATGCGCAATTGCGCATTTTCTCAAAGATTTTTTGGGGAAAATATTCTAGTCCATCAAACTGATGAGGAAAAGTGACTAATTAAACTCACTCTGGAAAAGAGAGCGGTGGTGTCGCTGGAGCAGGTGTTGTAGTAGCCTTGGCTTCTAGGATAAGGGCCGCTGTAGACTCCGATGCCGGTGCCAGGAGTGAGCTGGTGTCCCGGGGAGGGTAGCACCGGGTGAGAACGAGGCGCTGCAGGTTCCAGACAACTGGCCAGAGAGCTGGAGGTCATCAGAAACTTTGGCAAGAAAAAAATCTGAGTTACCGTAGAAGCACCACGGAATGCAGTTTTACAGTCAGTGTTATTTTAAATTAAATTTGTATTCTGACAGGTTTACAGTGTTTTATTTGCGCACAACTAAAAAAACCGTAACTGACAATTTGCTGTTTTTTTCTTGTTTGTTTTATATGAATATTGGCTGGTGTCATTACGGTTAATAAAAAAAAAAAAAAAATCACAAAATTTACAATTTATATATGGCGCAAAGAAACAACGAGTCCCAAAACTTGGTTAATTTTTATGAGCTTATAATTCTGCAAGCCGCAAGTAATACAGGTTTTCAACAGTTACTTAGATGAAGAAGTCTTGAGTGTACCTGTGGTGTGGTGGAGTAGGAATATCCCAGCTGAGAATAAGCCATGGCTCAGATCAGATCACAGAGGCAGGAGCGCAGAGCCGCGGCGACATTCAGCAGCATCTGTGACACATGTGCGCGTTTGCCGCCCACACTGTGAACACCTGAACTCTTTTCCCTGATCAAGTTTCCACACTTGGGTGTCGCTTACCACGTTATCCAAACGGGGACGCGCAGACATTTACGCACCACTTTCAGTACACGCGCCACGATAAAGAGTCCTTAAAAAGTAACTTCTCGGCTTCCCTGGTACTTCTGCCTCATTCGAGTCGCTGGGTTACAATCCAAAGCACATGTCTGTGTGTTGTTCGCGCGTGGGTGTGCGTGCGTGCGTGTGTGTGTGTAGGATCAAACTATTCATCGCTCCGAGATGCGCTCTTTGGTTTTAAGGCGTCTCTGTGACGTCAGCCCGGACTCAGCGTAGCCTGCCGTTGATCTCAACATGAGGAGACTCACCTAATTAATGCCTCCTCCTCTCTTACATCCACGAGAACAGCCACGCACAAGTGCACGTGCCGACCCCCAGCCCCGCAAGAAAAAGAAACCTTCCCAAAGTCAAAATATCCATCAAAATAAACACTATGTACTCTGGGACCGGGGGAGGGGGAGGGGGCTCAGGCACGTCATGCGTTGACACCCCATTGACACTGGGTGATTGATGACTACAACCTGATATTAGCATAATCGTTTTGCCCTGCAGTTTAGATAAGTTGTCACCACGGAGAAGTCTCCCTGTCATCCACATATTCATGAGTGGGGATATTTCAGGTCTCCTCAGAGCAAATTAATCAAAGAATAAACACTCCCTGTATTCCCTTGAGTAAGCACCTTTACCAACCGAATGGCTTGTCATGTTTTAATAACAGTGGCTTAAGTCGCCCTGGCAAAGTGAAAGCATTTGTTTCTTTTCTTTTCTTTTTTTTTTAATTTCATATTTTATAGCCAGGCTAAAGGAAAGAGACCAGAGTGAGAGTGAATGGACTGTGGGAAAATGTTAGAGGAGATGTGTGGTGTGATATAAGAAACAAGGGAATGAAAGTTGTTAAGGACTGTATGAAAAATAAGTAGGGGGAAATATATTCTTTTCATTTGCGATTTATAATCAAAATATTTAAATTATCCATTAATAAGTATTTAGAAGGGTGTAACTTCTAATTAAATTATACTGATTCAACACCACATTTAAACCCTGGACTGTTTGCATTCAGAGATGGTTTGGGTAAGACTGGTATTTGTCAGTCCTGGCTGTGGGCACCCATTGTCCACTGTGTTTCCCAGTTCCAACACACCCGATTCAAATGAACGGGTTGTTAGGTTTTTTTTTTTTAGAGTGTTTTAATGTGCTGACCATTTTGAATGGTACGGCACATACAGTATATGCAGCAGTTTTTCATCCCACCAATACAACTGCCAGTGGCAGTTTGGGATAAAATGTCTTGCTCAGGGACACCTCAGCATTTGGAGATTGAACCCCAACCTTCTGATTGGGAAAAGACCCTCTCTGCCACTGATCTACAGCCCACAATGTTTAGCACAATATCTTGTGCTAAATGAAGGGGAGATTCAAGAATGGTAGATCCACAAAAAAATAATAGAAAGAGAAAATATAAGGAATGGAAGAGAAAAGAAGAGTTAGATAAGAGCCTTTGCCTGTAGGAAACCCAACATGAAGACATGCAAGTGGAAAAAGGGGGAGAAGGTAAAAATGCAAACTGGAGAAATCACTAATAGCCAGGGGATCTGAAATGAAGCGAGGGAATGTGGAGGGGTAAAAGGACAAATATTCCCAGTGCACCCAGAGTAAGACTGGAACAACAGAGCTGCATCACCAGAAAGCATCTCAGGCGCCACCGGGGAGAAAGCATCTGTGTACAGGCTCTTGATTGACATTCCATTTGTCCCGTGAAAGGTGCTCATATACTGAACACGGGCTAACTGTCTTTCCCTCATCTGTGCTCAAAGCTTGGAAATGAAGTTATCTCCCTGCACTGGCTCTGCATGTCCTCACACAAAACACATGTCACTCAAAGAGAATGGCATTTTGTTTAGCCAGTGACAATGAACAAGATTGTGTTTAATCTTGCCTTCGTATAGTTTACGGGGAAAATAACTTGTGAGATATCGATGAATGAGCAGACTGTGGAGAGTGTACATTGACCTTCCTAAGCATGTGCTACCTTCTTCCTAGCTTAAAAGAATGAATATAAAGCATGCATCACATGTGGAGGTGCACAGATTATGTTATTTCCATCTTTTTGAATATTCAATGAACTACTTATATATTAATATATGATGTGTTTATAAATTTATAGCATTCCTCCAGTATATATTTCTTAAGGCTCTGCGTTCGTTAGACCGTGATTATATCTTCCTGATGTCACTCCCCTCACATCAATCATTCATTCAAGATGCTCCACGAGATTAAAACAAAAGAAAGGAAACACATTCTTGTTCTTGCTTTCCTGCATTCAGCTCTAGCCATTATGCAGTAGGTTGGGTGAGGGTGTTAATGATAGAAGCATGTTAATGTGAGAGCAGGAGGAGCCTAGAACTGCACAAAGTGTTTGAAAGAGCGGGCCAAACAACTCCGATCACAACTTCTTTCAATCACTGAGCAAAACATTTGAATATTTTCTACCTTAAAGTCAGAAATCTATGCAATTTTAATCACTGTTAAACATGTAGATGCTTTTGAGCCTTGATGTTTTGCCGTTTTGCTTAAAATATAATGGTGGGTGGTGTTGACAGGCCCAATATGTAATGAGAATGCTTTTACCAACCTGAGTTGCGAGCTTTGTTTGGGTGAGATGGTCTTAACTACATTCACTCTATGCCATTTCTTCTACTCCAGTTCAGATCCTGCTCTGGGTGCACAGGCCATCCACTCTAACTTGACAAAGGATATGTTTGAAAATGTTTCTGGCTCCTGTAATGTTTCAGTCTATATTGTCAGAAACCAAGACTTTAAAAAATATGACACAGATATTTCCTTCCTGAATGAAAAACACCCCAAACAGGTTAACCTTGTCATTATCATCTCTTGACTGAAATCTGTATACTTACTTTTCGCCATTGTTGTGTACTGTTAGTAGGAGCCTGTTTTCTAAAACTTCAGAGGAGAGAATCACCTTCCTCTTTAAACCAGCAAACACATGTCCATGTCTACCTGAACAGTCACATGATAAGTGTTTGTATGAATGCAGAATCATTCAAAGATTAGTGTGGTAAGACTCAAACTTGCTTTTTTTGTGGACATGAAATGGAAGAAAATTAATACCAGCTAAAGACTATGGTTTATTGTGATGTTAAGTATCAGACTGTTTCTTGGTCAGGCGAAGTGATTTCATGGAGTATCTGCACCGTCCTGCCAAGAAATACCATCTGTCACATCTTAGCCGGCCTTTGTTTTTGCAATCTCATTGATAGGTTCTTACATTTACCCCTGTCTTGCAATAATCAAAGCACTGTGTGGTGCATATTGTTATATTCTCTTTCTGGAACAAGACTCAGAAGTGCTGGTTTCACTGTCATGTATCATTGCCATGCTTACCCCATATTATTACTATTGTTATTTTTTTTCATCTTTATCTTTTAGTGGTTATCACTCAAACCAAGCTATCAATTAAGGTAGTTTTATTATAATTTGTTTTAATTTTTAAAATAACTATCTTCGAAAACCTATGTCACATGTCAAATCATGTTCACTGTTCATGGCCAAGCAGGTGTAAATAGGTAGCAAAATGTCTATATTCTGCAGCTGGTTTCCCGTTCACTGGAAATACAAATGTGGAACGGCAATAGTAAAATTATACAAAGGATTTATTTAATTGGACTGACATCAGAATGAAATAGTAACTGAGGGTTTGCGGTGCTTTGCATTCACTGTTGATAGTGATTCTGTCACCAGTTATACCCAGTCAGGAATCAAACATACAGTACATGCTGGTGTCACAGTATTTCCAAAGACTATATCTCCACCTGTCAAGAGTGAAAAATTGTATTGTAAAATGGACACCAGAAAAGTAAAGAATTGTTCAACTTATGCTGTACTATATGTGTGTTGCTTATGAAGCATATAAGGGCTAGTCTGTAACATTTAGGAGGGCTTATTGGCAGAAATTAAATATATAAACCTGAAGTCAATTTGAACAAATCTATAATTGCTTTAAAATGAAACTCATTTCATTCGGTCAAGGGCCTTGTTTTGCAGGATAATCATCTTGTGTCCATGTTTCTGAAAGGACTTGAGTAGAAGCTTGCTGCACAAGTGAAGAGAAAACACAAACACGATTCTTAAATAAGCAAGAGAGAATGAGTGTGGAAGGGTAGAAAGAGTTGTGAAGAGCGTTTGTATCCTTTCTGGCATGTAAAGGCCACCGTAGTTTCATGATGTGCTTGGGACAGGGAGTGAGTGAAGGAGTCGACCATTTGTTGCACTCTGCAGTGTCATTGTTGGATGTCGTTAATTCTTACATACTGGACCATTAAACATGCTGGTGGTGGTTGATGCCACACACCCTCTTCCCCTGTTTCCAATATCTGTACTACGTGATGTTAACCAGCATCTGCATGTTTCTTTGATTTGTGCGCTGTGAAATTTGTAGTTTGAAGTTTGTCTAGAGTACAAAACTTTAATTATTTTAGCTTAAGTGAAGTCTGTTGCAAAGGGAAGTTGTCCTGTGTGCATGGCTATGTTTTCTCATTGTCATATACCATCAGACCCAACAGGAGTAACACAGGGCAACATTTCTGCCTTTTGTTGCCTAATAATTATTCAGTAAGAAGAAGAAGAAGGCGTGTTCTGAGGGAAAAAGAGGACAAAGAAGGACAAATAACAAATGGACACATGACATATGGAAGTAAATGGACACACAAGGAGAAAAGGGAGCCCCTTTCTTTTCACCACAAGACACGGCACATATAGCAGCTGCCGCCTGTTAAGCACACTAGCACCAGCCAAGTACAAGTGTGAACCAGGCCAGATCAGATCCACAAACAAGGTTGCCAACACCAAGTTTCTGCCCGAGCATGAAGCAGCAGCCATTGCTCTCCTGCTGTCTCTGCTCAGGTCTAACAAGAGCCTCGTGGAAGATCTGGAACTGCTGAACCCAGAGTGAGATACTCCTCATCAATGATGTAAGACAGAGGAACAGAGACAAGCGAACCCTCTTAGCTGCTGTGCCCTGCTCTCACTCTGTTGGAGTGTGTGTGTGTGTGTGTGTGTGTGTGTGGACGGAGACAGACAGAGGCAGAGGAAGAGACAGGTTCAGGCTACATGCAGCTCTTAAGAGTGTGTACAGTTTGCGTTGAGCCCTGGGAGTCCAGCCGTATTCCTCCCCATCACTTCCACTTCATTACCCTGCGAGCAGACATACATTATTCAGCTCTTCAAGCTTCAGCCCACAGGGACCAATGGAGCCTTTAGCAAACACTTTAACCCACCTTAACTCACCCACTGATCCTCTGTCTCTTAGCCACACTGTTTATTTGTCCATTGATCTGATGTGATTTCGGTTCCTTAATTTTTATGCCCACTTGTTTTTGAACAATACTCCAGTTTATTATGGATACAATTATATTTAAGTCTCTTTCTTATGTAAACCCTTGTATGCAGTTGGTCCTGCACTCATTCAATTATGTGTAAGCATGCATTAAAAAAATTACATTTTCTTTTACTTTTTCCAATTATAAAACCCCAGTTAAAACCAGAGTGTAGATTTTGTAAGGATAAAAATAGTAACCACTTACTAAAAAGATTAGGTTAGATGGATGGTTAGATGGATGGGTACCTGATTGCTCCCAAATTGGTAAGTTGCAGAAGCACTGATAACAGCTCTTAAGAGCAGTTAAAACAGCTGTACAAGTGGAAGAAAAATACAATTAATGTAAAATATTCCAAAAAATGCAATGAGATAATAATAATTGTGATACCTCTGATGCTAATTCAAAGAAACAATAAATTATAAAGCAACATTGCAAAATAATTTACATGTGTGTTTCTAGGTGTTGTCAGACGTTTGATCTGCAGAACACACATGAAGTAAGGCTCAAATATATGGATTTAATGATCAAAGATGTTTATTTTACCTAATCAATGTTCATATAAATAACCCAAGAGTGTTCCCAGAGCCTAGAAAACTGGAAAGACACTTTAGATAAGTGAATATCATGGAAAATGAACCCCAGTGTTTCACATGAGGGCTTCAGCTCCACTGCTTAGATCACAGGTGCCATCATCTGGTGCTTTAAAGAACTGCAGCCTTTTTTAAAGATAGCAGTGTGTGTGGGTTTATAATTGAACATGTTTCCTTTTTCAAATCTTTTCTATCATAAACATTGACCTTGTCTGGGCAAATTGTCTTTATGTAGACCAAAACCTGGTCCTATAAGGCAGAACCTATGGTTACGGTTAGGTTAGCTATAACTGGTTATGATTTTGGGTAGGTAAAAAAAAAAAAAAAAAAAAATTAGGCTGTCCAAATGAATGGAAGTCAATGCAGAGTCCTAAGAAGAAATTTTTGACCGAGTCACCTACAATTTTGTGAATGGCCAAAGTGGACACAGTTGGTCTTCTTGTCTGTGTGTATGCACTTGTGCTTGTGGGTGGGACTATAGATTTCATGTTACATCCTTACCTGGACCTCCCAGGTCTTTATGTCACCAGCAGAGTCCAGCATCTGCCTTTTGTTTCACTCTTTTCTTAATCAGATTATGATCCCCCCCCCAACATTCCAACAACATATTCAAAATAAAGGTTGTTTGATTTTCTCCTTGAATCACCAAAAGTTTAATAACAGACCAATCTTAAGTGACCGTATATTTGTCTCATTTACATTTAAAGCCACTGAGCATCTGATGTACTGATTCCACATCTCAAGAACCAGGCATCTCCTTCAAGACTAACTGTCTCGCCATGACTGATCACGTGTCATCAAACACCATTTGGCACCGTATTAATCCACACCAAATGCTCAAAACCTCATGGTATGCACGGTGACAAAGAGTTGCATGTGATAGCAGTTGATTAAGTACTTCTTTCAGGAGTGATGACATTCCCTGGAGAGGAGCAGGGCAATAATTTCCTCAGATTGCCCCTGTGGGAACGTGGCTGCTGGTTTTCTATGTCCACTCCAATCACATCACTAATGGAGAGGCGGGTAAGCATCTGTGACAGTGGGGAACCAGATCTTGACTCCCCCAGTGTGTGTGTGTGTGCAGATAAACAATTGGCAGTTTTCCCCTTTCCCTGTGCGTGTGCATGCGTGCACACACACATCAGAGGTGGAAGGAGGGGGTGGGTGCAAGCTGGACAGGGTTAATATACTCCATTAAGCTCTATTACCCTAAACGACTTGGGCAGATGAAGGAGGACTCATATTACTCTGCAACTGTGTGACTGGGTTAGAATGATAGTGTGTGTAACCCGATGCGCATGCCTACATCTCAAGTGTAATTACATTGTGAAGATATGTGACCCATGAGTCTTCTGTCATTAACAACAGCCGAGGGCTGTTTCACTCTCTATGGAGCTGTTCAGTCCTCAAATCCAAATCTTATCTTGTGATTATTATTACAGTTAAACATGATAGTTTTTTTTTAATTATTGGTCCATAAAGTGTAATTTCACTCCAACAAGTTGACTTCATCTAAACCAGTTGTAATGGAATTTATTTCAATTTATGTATTTTCAAAAAGAAGTGTGTAATGGGGACAAGTCGAGATGTGTTTCTGGCACACACATTTGTGTTTATTTACTTTTGCCATTGGAAGATTCATCAATATAAATTCATATTACATGGACTACTTATATAATCCAGTCCTACTGAGGGGTTTTAGCACCACATTGTTTGAGCTAAAAACAGCATCAGGCCAAAAAAAAAATATTCATCATATCAACATATGGTATTGCTATTAATTATATATAATAAATATTTCAAAGTACTTACTGGTAAATGTATGAAAAAGATAGATGTACATTTTTTAAGTCCCTCAGGCTGTGAAATGTAAATTAGACTTGTAGTGTAATGTTATTCAACTGCTTATATTATGGACTATATATTAAATATATATATATTTTTCATAATTTAGTCATATTTATTTTCAAATCTCAGAAAGAAAGCGTGATATACACATAGTGTAAACAGTGCCCAGACAATTTGCATGATTCATGTGGTTTTAAATAAGTCACAAATATCAGTTTATGACCACTTCAAGAATAATCTGCACGCTTAATGTTGACATGGCATTGTTTAGGAAGTATAATGTTTAACCCTTCATTTTAATTAGTTCAGTATGAAATATCTATTATAAATAATATCATGTAAAGTATATTTTCTTTGATAGATTTAGTTTTTCAAGGTCTGGCTGTGACTGTTTCAAGTGTTTCTCTGCGTCATTCCAGGTGGATCATTCAACATGTTTAACAGCTTTTTACCTTCCTTTTTTTCATCCTCACTTGGGGAACCAACATGTGCAGAACATTTGGAGAACACAGCTTGTTAATGGTTTTAATATCTACACAGTTGTATTCTCACCAGCCTCTTTATTATGTACAGATAACACCTAATGAAGTGGCACCCAGTTAGTTCCTCTGCTGCTGTAGCCCATCTGCTTTAAAGTTTGATGTTGTGTATTCAGGGATGAAATTGTTCATGCCTTCTTTGTAATGAGTGACCTTCTGAGTTACTGTTGCCTTTCTATCATTTTGAACATGCCTGGTAATTTTCCTCTTTTCAACTTTTGTGCCCAGAGAACTGAATATTTAAATTTTTTGTCCATTCCCTGTCAAAACCAGAGATTGATGTGCATGAAAATCCCATTAAATCGACCAATTTCTGAAATTCTTAGATCAGCCAGTCTAGCACCAACAACCATGCCACATTCAAAAAACTGAAATCACCTTTAAGGTTGCTGCCATGTGATTGTCTGAAAACATATTTGGATTAACATGCGGTGTATTAGGTGTATCTAATAAAGTGGCTGGTAGATATATATGATGTATATGCAGAAGGGAGCTGAAAGAACATCCAGTGCTTCATTTAAAGATCAACAAGCAGTTACTAATGAACTGTTGACAGTGGGGCAGGCACTTGATCACAAACCACAGCACTGTACAAGAGTAGCTGGTGGAACTTTGTTGGAAAATATTACTAAAAGGCATAATATTCTATTATTTGGTAACAATTTTTTCTGTTATGTTGTGGCAATCAATCTGATTCTACTGAACAAGTAAACATTTGTCTTGCAGGTAAAATCAGAGAGTAAATCAGGGGTTTGACAGTTTCATGAGGGTTCATCACCTGAGTGGCACAAGAATCTGTATAAAATGCCTGATTGACATTGTCTCCCCTATGTCATCGTGACGCTAGTTTGGTTAAATATGAGAGTTTGTTCACACAGTTTTCACCTCTTAGTACATTTATTTCAAGGACATTCCAAATTCAGGAGACTATCATAGTTTTAGGTGCAACATTGAGCTTGTTTTCTTTTCTTCTGTCTCATTTTAAGTCATCAACACTTTCATGAGACAAGTTGAAAAAGCGGGCATAATCGTTTTTTTTTTTATTGTTGTTGTTTTAAGAAGCGAGGATTTGAAAAAGAAACTTTACTGACAGAGTGAGATTTATCAAACCGAGGGGCACATTTCAGAAATCACCCAGACCATATATAAATTTTATTTTGTGCTTCTTGTTCATACCCAACTATAATACATTGAGCTGTCTCAATAGATGATCAACAATGACGCAGCTAGTCCTCAGCCCCCTGGGATTCTTGCAGCAGTTCACTACGCTATGATGCTACGCCATAAGAAACCAGTGGATAAACATTATTTCAAAATGGCTGAAAGGAGCCAGCGATGCGAACACTCAACCACGAACACTCCCTCTGTCCTAATCTGCCTCTTTCCTCAGATTATTGCTATGAATGGACACAAATGAGAGAAAAGACTTATCACTCCCCCTCTTTCATAGTATTTGTTGTGGGTTTTTTTTCCCTGTATATTAAATTTGTCTCCTTTCAAAGGCATTGGCGATGTTTGCTGTTTGTCTGTATGGACTGTCTCGCAGCTGCAACGCAACAATAAGAACAGCACTCAATAAACTCAGTATTATGGCACTTGTTGAATTACCCATGAGTTTTGATACTTTGCTTTTGTGTACATGCTTAATTCCACTAATCCCCATGGAGGAACAGTGAATGGCGTAAATTCCCTATGATATTTAAACATTTGCTCACTTACGTATACATTGAGTACAGAAAATTATTCTTTTGACAACATTACAACAGATTTAACCCACTGCCCTGCTTATCCCGCAATGACATGTATTGACTTCATTGCACTGGGAGGTACATTTCCATTTCAAATTACAGCTCAGCTGCAAACACACAAACACAACACGGAGAGAGAGAATGAGGAACAAGGGGAGGAAAGAGATCATCATTTTTTGTTAACAGCTTTAGTTTTTACCTTTTGTGGTAAGGAAATAATTGTTGTTGTTGTTGTTGTGCTGCAGAATATACTTTACTTTTATTTCTACATTTCGAGTGCAGAAATGCATTCAAATTCAGGAATTATGAACTTGCAGGAATTATGAACTTGTTCATTATTTTCTTAAGTGTGTGTCGGGCCTTTTCTTCAAGCCCCCTCGAGGTCAAGCAAAGCAAAGCCTGATTGGCAATCAAACGGCGTCCCTCCCTAAACCTCCTTTCCCTCCTCTCTCCACAAACACCTCTCTTGCCCTCTTTCCCTTGCTTTGGCCTCTTCTCTGCCTCATCACTCCCCTCCCTCCTTATCTTTTTCTGTCTGGCTGCCCCTCTCAGCGGGGGCTATAGAGTCCTAACTTGTCTACACTTACCCCCTGCGTTGGCTGACCAACAGGGCCATAGCGCAGAGAGTCCCCCCCCTTTACCACGTTGCCATTCTGCCCGAGTCAGCTCATGCTCTCTGTTTTCACGACCTCTAACCCTAGGCCATGGCAACTGTGGCAGGAATGTCAGGAGTGATTGGCAGGATAAAGAGTGCAGGCCCTCTCTCCTGCACAAGCAGATTTGAAGCACTTTGAGGGGCAAACAATGGCGGATTTGGGCTTGATTGGATCACTGATGAGCAGATGACTGTCAAAAGAGCACGTCGTCTTTACATAAGCCTGATTATCTCTGCTTTGCGGAGGAGAGGAGTGGGAGGGGAAGCCACTGTAGGAGGAGGGGGTAAGTGACAGGCAGTTCGCCCCATGGAGTGTCCCTGGAAAAGGGAAAGATGCATACACAAAGGCTCGCTTACGAAGCCTGGATCTCTCTCATCCGCTGGGGGCCTTTAACAAATCTATTCAGGCGACCGGGGATCCTCATACATGTCACTATAATCACAGGGGCACGGCAAAGGAGTGGGAGAGTATGAGGGAGATGACACATGGAGGCAAAATCATTGTTCAAGCCATAACCATCCCATCAAGATGACAGAGGAGCAGAGAAACAGAGAGAGAGAAAAAATGAGGAAAGGATAGTATAAAGAGAGAGCGATGCTGACAAAAAAGAGCAGTGGGACAGGCAAATCAAAGACAAATCCCTTCCATAATCTGCCTCTTTAATAGGGATTAGACTTCACCAAAGAGCATTTATCAGAATACCAAAGCACCAGTGAAGACTCTGTTCACGCTGAGAGTTTGAGGGGCTGATAGCACTCTAAAAACTCCAGAGAGTCTAATTCACATATATTAGTATCGGTTGTTTTCCCCTCACTTTATTTTTTGTTTTTCATTATTTATTTACAGTCAGTACGTTTATATGATGTTACAAAATCTAATTATTGTGTTAATAGAACATTTTGGAGTTTGAAGATATACTGTCGGTAAACAGGTTAATTTGATTTAAACTCTACTCACCTTTTCCAAACAGACTAATGGTGCTCGGTGCTCTACTTGGTTTGGTATCAGGCACGTCGTTTTCCATTACTATAGTACCTCCACAATGTGGGTGGGGTCGTCATAGCACGGCTGCACAAAACTGCCGTAACGTCATTTTATATGCAACTCACACAAACTCTAGTGAGGGGCAAAGCAATTCTTTTGGCTTCCTTGTACTTCCTGCATGACTAGCTCAGATTCCGTCTGACACAGTCACTGAACTAAAATATGGCAGAAGAGGTTTTACGATCGAAGTACGTGTACCTGCACCTGTAACGTCAGGGTCTTTAAGTCTTTTTAACTGATCTACAGTTCAGCATTGTTCGGTTTGATTCCTGGGCTGGACGTTACACTCATGACTCTTCCAGTGACGACTGTGTGCCAAGCAGTTGTAAACAGTCTGTCCACTTCACATTTCAGTATTGGCTTAGTTCAGTTGAGAACTTGCAAGAGCAGCTACTTAAAAAAGTACTAGTTACTATCTCTAATGGAGATTGGTATTAGAAGTAATTTCCGAGCACCACAACACACCTATGTACTGTATATGTATATTCAAACTGGCCTTGTCTTTGTGCAGGTTAAATAGTTCTCGTCCCTTCGTATTGACCCAGAAGTAAAACAAGAAAGCGAGAAAAACAGGGTGAAATCCAGACAGGTACATTTTTAGACTGATGCAGAGTTTATGCTCTGTCACCTTTAAGAATTGAACGTTTAAAAGTTCATTGATGGTAGAAAGAATGGCATTTGACATTCAACAACTAACTATATAGGAAACTGCCTAGTACTAACAAGCTGAAACATATTGCCATCTAGCTTAGCAGAGGTGGTAGTCACCACTCGTGTTTGTATACTGGGACAAGAACAGTCGACCAATTAAATGGCAAAGTCTGTGCATGGAAATGTATACTGAATGTGTTCCAGCTCTACTTTTGAAAAGTTTTGGAGCAGGTTGAGTGATGAACACGATGCTTCAACTCTGTCAAAGTTCTGGCTGCACCCTCCACAAAGTGCTAACCATATTTGAGATGTGTTTACTTTTTAAGCTCCTTTCATTGCGTTTATGACTTTAATGTTTGGGACACATTGTGTAGCTGATTAAACGGCTTTTTTGATGTCGTTTTCAGTCCCATCATAATAAGCCCGCTGATTTCCAACTTTGAAAGAATAACATATTGTTTGGGTACTTGGAAGAACAGTCCGGCTAGGATGAAGTGTAGCAAAAGTGAAATGTGTATGAGAGAAAAAGACGGCTGATATTCTCCTCAGCAGTACTGATGGCAGTCTGTCAGAGTTGGCAGAGGAAGTGAAAATGGCCTCAAGTGTCTGGCTTCCTTCCATGCTTTTCTCACATCAATGACAATTCTCACTGCACCATCTCCCGCTCTCTCATTTGCTCTCTTTAGACTCAAGTTTGTTTTTTTCTGTCTCTTGTTTTCTGACTCTCTCCCTCTGCAAACGGGTGAGTGGGTGGGTGAATACGAGGATGAATTATGATAGAAAGACTTTTGAGGAAGGAAGAACCACCATACAGCTGAATACCGGCTTATTTCTCCCCACACCTCTTAAACACACACCCATGGATGGAGTCGGGAGGTATTTGGTAATTCAGAAAATTCTGAAAATGTGATGTGAGAAGACTGCATCCCTCTTATGGTTATACAGTAAATACTATTTTGACACACCCGCCATCACCTACAGTAGATAGCACAAAGGTCATAAATCAGCATTGAATATCATCTTTAAGCTCAACCATATGACATTTTATGTCGTATGTTTAACAAAGTTTAATTGCTTATTTTTTGTGTGTGTGCGTCAATTCCAATTCACTTCCCAGTAGAAATTGAATGTCACAGCCTGGTCTCCCAAACTAATTTTCTTTTTCTTTTTTCTTTTTTTTTTGTAGGAACTTGCAGGAACACATCTGTATATTATGTAGAACAAAATCTTTGTTATTATTTTTGCAAATGGTTTTATATGAGTCATTTCATAACATAGTTATCAAGAATTATCAAGGTTGAAAGATTTGTTGCAGTTTTTATGGTGTTTCATACTTGTGACACTATCATCACTTTCATTTCTGACTGTCACCTACTAGCAGTTAAAACACTGTTGTGTTGCTATGCGTGTCTGGGCAGCCTATGACCAAGTGGAATGGAACTGGGGTTGTACCTGTAAGGTCACTGGTTCAAATCCCAGGTCTAAGACAGGTCTAAGGCTGGGGTGCCCCTTAGCAATTTACCCAACCCCCATTGCTCCCCAGGTGCAGATAATTGCTGTCCTGCCCCAGATTTGTGTGTGTTTACTACTGGTGTGTAAAAAGGGCATGGGTCAGATGCAGAGGTTAAATTATTTATCACTAACTGGTGTGTATGTGCAAATAAAACAACCTGTAATTCTAGACATGTAAATAGGTAATGTCATTATGGTTCAGAAATGTCAGCACATACATTGGCAACATTCTGTATTTTAATGGCAATTGGGAATTTTTCTAAAACGACTAAGCCTGTTAATACAGATGAATGGATTATAAATACGGTAAAACAGTATGTGTCGCTTCCATCAATCAATCTTAAAAACTAGTAAAATGTTGATAATTGCCTTTTTTTTGACACTGGACACATTACTCTTTGAGTCTATTTGTAGTTGTTGCTTAAACTGCATCGTTGGATCCTACATAAAGATACATAATGTTTCTTGCATGGAAAAAGTTGTGGATGTTGCTGACTTTAAAGCCAAATTTGATAACGTGATACTTGGCAATGCATTTTCTTTTGAGGCTTGGGTTGAGGAAAGTCATAATATCCAACTGAGAAAAGTGTGTATTTCCATAGCATCAACATGTCATTTGATCACACAGCTGTTTTAAGATAATCTACTGATTTTTTTTCAGTCCACAACCCAACACTTGAAATTTCAAATCCCTAAATTTGGAAATATTGTACACACTCTTTACTTAGCAGAGACAAAAACCAGCTTGAGAAAGCTAAAAAGTGTTGTCAGGTTGATGTTGGTGAGTTCAGTTCAGTTGCAATGATGACTGTAAGTGGACTTGCGGAAAGGCTTGCATCTGTGTGGAGTTCAAACACAGTGACACTTGAACTTCTTGTGCTGTTACACTGCTCTACATGTTCTGAGAGTAGGGGGCAGTGTTGAGTCACATCCCTATAAACCTGGTGGCTCCGAGTTCTACTCAAATTAAGTGTGACTGTGTGTTTCCTATGATATTGCACATTTGTCCTCTTCATGCTGATCACACCTGTTAACAAGTACACAGGCACACCTTTGCTTAATTTGTTAACTAAAGCTATCAGATGGCAGAGAGCAGCTCTTCATAAATATGCCACATGCTTATTTTCTGTTTGCAGACCATGTAAACTAAACTAAACCTGGCCCAATTTAATCTCATGCTAACAAATATGATCAGCTCTTACCTGCTCCCACCAAAAATGCATTTTAAGCCTGCACCTGGCAGAAAGCTGACTCCCATCTCTGCCCTGTCAAAATATAATGTAGTTTTACAACAGTTTTAACAGAAGCTGTCTTCGTCTCTGAAGGGCACATACATACACAACTGCCTCCCCACTGAGCTGCCACCCCCATACTGGCTGCTGGCCTTTCCTGCTGTCTGATCCATATTTCAGAGGCAGCCGTGGTGGCACTGAGGGGGTATAATCCAACATTAAAGTAAGGAGGGCCTCA
This sequence comes from Brachirus orientalis, assembly GCA_016785285.1. Classification (NCBI taxonomy): domain Eukaryota; kingdom Metazoa; phylum Chordata; class Actinopteri; order Pleuronectiformes; family Soleidae; genus Brachirus; species Brachirus orientalis. The sequence continues at coordinate 942,150 of JAFBJR010000434.1, forward strand.
CTAAAAGCACAGGCACAGGTTCACTAGGTCCCGGAAATCTTCAATTTCAATTTCCACAGCGTTTGCAGTGGCTTGCAAGGTGCTGGAAAGAGTGCAGATTTCAACAAGGACGTTCTTTCCTTGGTAAAGGTGGCTGACACTGCATTGTTTAGTTGGCAAGGAAACTGTGGAACTATAGGGAAAATGGTATCAAAGTTGTGCTGCAGTTAAACAAGGTGGATTTAATATATATATATATAAAATTCTTAAAATTATAACATTACATAGACTAGTGGAGGGCAGAGTAAAGTAAATAAAATTTTTGCATTGGGATGTTTGATATCTTTGTCATACAATAATTCACAATTAATTAACATTTATAGTGAATTCAACTTGTAGTCCACCTTGAGAAAGAAGCTTAAATTTGGGAAATCCTACACACTGTTCCCCAAACTTCTGTTTCAGATTTTTGACAAACAGGAGCAATTTCTAAATAGTTACAATGATAAAGTCTCAAATAACAAATGACTATAATGACTTTTATTTAGTTCCCAAAAAATATATTCTTTAAAGACAAATTCATATCCTGTATTTACAATTTTCAGGGTTTCCATTCACAACAGAAAAAGAAGGAGGAAAAGAAAGTGTAAGACATAAAAGAGAGATACAAGCAAATCTGTCACAAAAACCAAGCGTCTCTTTTGCAAATAGAAGCTAAACAGTAACACTATGGCAGGTGGCCCTGCCAAAAATAGCCTTTGTTAAACAGTTCTCCGTTAAATAAAATGATTCCTGTCTCTTTTTTCCCTCCACTTTGTCTTCTCATAATGTTGTTGTCAGAGCTCGATGTGATGTTGTTCCATTGTGAGGTCTGAGGAAAGAAAAGAGAAAAAAAAATGAGTCAAATAGAATGAAGAAAATTAAGAAAGTGTGTGTGGGGGGGAAATCATATAAAAGTGTTTGTGTTTGCACCCTTAAAATGACATATTTACATCAATAAACATTAAAAAAAAATAATTAGCCATTTGTCTAAAATCATCATATTAAAGATTGAGTCAAACAGTTTATGCAAATTAAAAAACACCATGGGTAAATTGTTTTTATGTCTTTTCATCCTTCACTTCATTCATGATGTTGCTATCAGCGTTTTCTTTGACATACATTAGGTGAGGAGGAGGAGGAGGAGGAGGAGGGGGAGGAGGAGAAGGGGGGGCGTGAATAAATGGCGGCAGATTATTTAAATGACATAGGTGGCGATAACTCAGCGTTGCGGGAAAAGGATTTTGAGGGTGGGGGGTCGCCGGTGCCTGACGAGGCGTTAAAGTGGAGGAGACGCGATCACATGATTTATGTGCTGAGGTTCTGCCTCCAGCGCGCGCACTCAGGTGTAACAGTGTTTACCTCTCTTTTAAGGTTCATTTAGCAGAAGACAGTGCAGGAGATACTTTGATGGCATTGATAATGTTAGATATAAATTGATTTCAGATGCATGAGGTTACCTGTCGGCGATCAGCTGGAAGTGGGACTTGAGGGAATCAGGCCTGTGGTCGCTCTCTTCGTCTGTGACGAGAAAAAGGCAAAATACATTAAGTACATTATTCATAATTGATCGTTAACTTTGTTCTGATAACTGTCAAATAATTGAAATTGGATCAATTATATAAAAGTGCCTCCACTTGGCCAACTCACTAATTTCATTGAAGGCCGCTTATAGCGTCAATCTACTCCTATATCCCGTTTAATTTTGTTTAATTGTTTGTTTTTATACCCAGAATCCAGATCACAACCATTTTCTTTTCCATTCCCTAGATCATAACCTACATCCGTTTGGAAATTTCTTCCGAATCCATCCTTTATTTTTGGAATCATGCTGCTCAGAAGCAGAAAAATGCAGACAAAAGTATAACTTCCTATATAAGCCACAAACGGCTGATTAAATTTTATGCAGTCCATACCATCTCTTTTTGGACTGAAGCTCCCCGACGACTCTATATCACTATCATCCTCCGTCCCTGATGTCGCTGGGCCCACCGCTGCTGCTGCTGCCGCCGCCGCCGCCGCCGGTCGTGCGTCATGACGCGCAGTCGCCGGCACTGCCCCGTGGAGTGGCAGGTGTCCGGCCGGCGTCCCGCCACCGAGGAACGACCTCATGTTCAAAAGAGAGTTGGCGTTCAGAAAAGCCGCGTTGGCCCAGTTGTGCAGCTTGCCAATTTGGCATGTATATATCCCATGTCCCGGGAGTAAGGCCGGGTGGCCCGCGGAGGCCAAAGCCGGGTGATGCGCATGGGCCGCGGAGGAGGGTTTGTGGGAGCTGTCGGGGGCCGTGGCAGTCTCAGCCAAGGACCAGATTTTGGGTTTGCTCTGTGGTCTCTGGTACTCATGTCTGCCGGGTGAATGATCCACTGCGAGTTTGACGACGGGCGATTTATTGAGAGAAATGCCCGTCTCCACAGGAAGCGTCCTGCCGCTCCCTGCGCTCTTCGGCTCAGAGGCCTGCTCCCTGGCGGACAGGCCCACCTCTGCCTCTGCCTCTGCGTCAACTCTGCCTGGGCTCTGCTGTCCTTCTGCCCGCTGCTCCTCGGGTCTCTCGATATCCACAGTTTCCAAATCAATCTCCTCATCTTCGTCTTCGTTGTCGCTGCCGTTCTTGCCGGGCTCGTCCTCGTTGTCACTGCTGAAGATGCGGCCGTCCCGGTCTTCGGCGCTGCGGCCCCAGGTCACCTTGTTCTCCTTCTTCAGGCGCCTGCGGGCGTTGGCGAACCACGTAGACACCTGTGAATAAAAGCGGTTATTTGATTTACTGATTATAAGTCGAATGTGTGAAGGCACAAGGTGGAAAACAATGTTTAATTATAAACCCCATTTCCTTGTCAGCAAGCATTTGTTATTAATTCTGGAAATAAATCGACGGAGACTTTGACTCTGGGTGTGAAAGAGTTAAAGAATCACAGTTGGCAGCTGCTTATACTCTGCTAATTAGTGATTGAAGTGATAGGTGTGGACATGACCTTTTAAGAAATAAGGTGTTCACAGATAGATAAATCTGTCAGTGCAGCCAATGGCCAAATATGTGATGCTTATTCCGTTAGTCTGTTACAAATAAGAGTTTGATAATAACAAATGGTAACTGTTCAACTCTAACACTTCAACTCCAACTCTTCAGTTTTGTGTCTGCAGTGCAGTTATGGTTTTTAACTGAAGAATACAAAAATGAGACAAACCTAACTTTGTGAAATGAACTTTTGCATGGGGAAAAAAATAAAGTATGAATGACTTGGTTTCATTTATCAAGTTCCTGAGATATGAAATGTGTCAACCTATGTTAGTAGCTGATTGATTAATTAATTAGTACGGTCGATTTATCGGTCTATCTCTTATGAAGAATGATGCAATTTATTTTTAAATACTTCAGTCTCACGTGACACTTTACACACACACACCTGTGTGAGTGTCATCCTGGTGATGATGGCCAGCATGATCTTCTCTCCTTTGGTCGGGTACGGGTTCTTCTGGTGCTCCTGCAGCCAGGCCTTCAGGGTGCTGGTGGTCTCCCTCGTGGCCGTCTTGGCCCTCGACGGGTCACCATACGGATACTGTCCGTATGGATAGAAGCCTTGTGCAGCGTGGACAGGCAGGGAGGCAGCGTGGGAGCCCGGACTGTCCTTCAGCTCATACTGAGAGCCCTGAAATGTGATTAGAGATGGAGAGGGAGGTGGCGACTTATTTAGAGGCGTATCTTGAAGTTGTTTCCTCTTAAGTTTAAGAAAAAAAACTAGGAAAAATGTAACATATGATTTCTTGTTAAACAAAAAGTTTATGAAAGTTTTTGTGGCTGACTCCAAAAACCTTTTTTTTTTTCATTTTGTAAACACGAAAAAAATAAAAGACTATTACCAAGTAACAATTATTTATTATTTTAGTTTCTGTAGCTGAAATTTTGAATAATATTTAAATATTTTTAGGTTACGTTAAACTTAAGTGTCTACAGTGTGGGAAATTGTCATAAATTAGAAATCCAAACAAAACTTTTTAAAAAGAGACTAAAAACAGGAGGGCTTAATGTTCAGATCTTATTTTGTTTAGATAAAAATTAACCTAATTAATTAACGTAATTTCTTTTTTTTTTTTAAAAAAAAAGTCTATTGTCTACTGTTTTTAATTATCCCAATAAATGTTAATTTTTAAAAACACTGTTTTGCCATTACTAAATTAAATCAGGCCTAAGTCACCCTTTCTGTTTACTTTATTTGCCGAAAAATAAAACAAGTCCGACTCTAAAGTCTTACTCTGTGTCAAAGTCTTACTCTGTGTTTCCATAGATCATGTTGTTGTTTTTTTCTAAGCTGTCAATATTTTTGCAATAGTCTACACCCTCAAACATATTAAGTGAACTGTGGGGATGACAATGTGCAGTTTGGACAAATTGTTATTATTTCTTAATTAATTAACGGTCGTAAATTTAGACATATTGCAGAAAATTGATAGCCTGCATATTAAGATTTCACAGTTTCTTATGAAACATTTAAACCAGGATCAGGCAGGGTTCTGAACACCTAAGCTAACAAACATCAACTCTCACCATCTGAGAAATGAGGGCGAGGTCTGTGGCTCCGCTATACGGCAAAAAGGCACTGTAGTTGCGAGCCACCCACGGGCTTCCGTACATCCCCAGCATGGAGCCCACAGCAGCGGCGGTGGCGGCGGTGGAACACACGCCGCCCTCGGCGCCTCCTTCCCGGGCAGAGGCCGGCCGCTCGCCCCCGTACACCTCCTGAGAGGAGGCGCTGAGGAACTGGGGATACCCCAGCTGAGGGAAAGACATGTCCAGAGAAAACGCACAGTAATAACTCTATCCAAAAGTCGCACAGCAGCAAGAGGAGGAAATAAAAAATAAAAAAAACAAAGAAGAGGGAAAAGTAGGAATCCTCAAAATGAAAGAAGAGGGGGAGGATGAAGGTCTGAATCACAAGAGTCCCCTTCTTTCTTTTAGAAACTGTTCAGCTTCTCTCCACTGACCCGGAGTTTTGTCAGTCAGAGCCGCAGTTTGGCACCTCTAGTGTGGAGTGAAGCGTGTGTCTGGCCGCGGGAGCTTCTGGATGTGGAGCTGAGTGACTGATTGGCAGCCTACTTAAGCACCAAGCTCCTCCTATGCCCGGGGCAGGCGATTAGTGCATTGGTTAGCCCAGGTCGTGTGTGTGTGTGTGTGTGTGTGTGTGTCAGCTCGTTTTTATTACCTCTTTAAGACCTTTTTCTAGTTTAAACAGGACCTTTTTCAGGACCAATTGTCAACCACATGAGGTAGAACCCCATTTCTGAGGCTCTGGTTAAAGTTGGCAATAAGATGTGAATTGTAGTGAAATGGAGGTTACCTTGTTATGATGAAAGTATAAGAATGGATAAGACTGTCCAAATAGTCAGAGCGAATAATTAGTATAAGAAATATGACTTATAGGCTACTAATAAGCACAGTGGCGCAAACGTGTGTGTGCATGTGTTAAAAAAACCTGTTAGGTGTGTGAAATGTGTTCATTTGCATTTTGTGGTCAGTTTTGCTGAATTTGTTAACAGTGCCATTGTTTCTCCTAATTTTATTTATCATTGTTGCATAGCAACAGTTGCCAGAATTTTTAGGTAAGGTTTTAAAATACAAATGCATGCATGAGTAATAATAATAATAATAATAATAATAATAATAATATAAGCAAATGTTGCACTTGTCTCTCGCATATTTGAGTTGCCCTTTCCCCCCTCCCTATGCTTTGACAGCTGATCCGCAGGGTATGTCGGGACTTCCTGGTCGGCAGATGGGCCGGGAGGCATCGATATGGTCGGACAGCTCTGCGAGGAATGTCCGTTATTATCGACGGAAGTCAGTGAAGGGACACTGGAGGTAAAGAGATGAGCAGAGATATGAAGCACACACAGGAGCTGTGGAGTGGAAAATGACAGATGTTTGTTGACTAGAATGGAGAACTCTGTAATGGCAGGGTGCTGTCTGTAGGTTGAGTCCTGTGTTTCAGAGAAAATCATATTTCGAAGTGTAAAATCTATTATTTTAGTGAGAGGAAACTAGGAAATTGAGTCTGATACATGAAAGATGCAGATTGATGTTTCCTTATTGATAGACTGAGCTATCAAAAAGGCAGCCTGGCTTCAATCTGCTCCTTTGAACACACACACACACACACACACACACACACACACACACACACACACACACACACACACACACACACACACTCCATCTCACATACTCAGGCAACAGTGCTAATGAGGTTCAGCACCCTGCGCCCTGCTCAGTGGCCCTGTGGCCCCCCTGGGTTCCTTCAGAGGTTAGCTGTGTAATTACTCCATCCCCATAAATACAGATTCATCATTTCGCACTGGAGCCCCTGATGAGCCTGGCTGAGCAGAGAGATGGAGGAGAGGGAGACAGAGAGAAGGGGAGGGAGGGAGGGAGGGAATCTAATGATTTAATTACAGTGCTCAAACCCCACTCTGGCTAAGTGACGGTCCTCTCTTCTCTCCATCCCTTCCCTCCTCAGCACTGGCACCAAGAGGGCTTTACTCATGAATCTCAAAGCTGTTTTCCTAAACACATATTATGACGAGCATACTGCTGCTGCTGCTGCTGCTGCTGCTGCCGCCTCGTGCGTGTGTGTGTGCATGTGTGTATGTGTGTGTGTGAGAGAGAGAGGGAGAGAGGATGCTTAATCTCTATGGCATTTTAAATGGCATTCATGGAGAGCGGCTCTATCCTCATTGCCAAGGTAAATGGAGCCAAGGGACTCTCCATTTCAGCTCGATAAAAGAGCAATGTTAAAGACCCTCACCATTTCTCTCCCTCTTTCTGTACCTCTCTCTCTCTCTCTCTCTCTCTCTCACTCCCTCCCTCCCTCCCTCCCTGTCTCATTTCTCAGTCAAAATTAATGTTTTTCTCATGACTGTGGAGGGAAAGGAGACATATCCACCATCTAATAGGATAATATAGCCCCATTCACCACCACCCCCTCCCTCCTCTCTCCTCCCTCTCTCTTTCTCTCTCGCTCTCTCTCTCTCCCTCTCTCTCTGCCTTTGTAGCTGCCTGATTTCCATAGTGTCTCTGTGGAGAGGCAGTTAATGAATTCCTCTGAGCTGGAGAAAGGGGGAGAATGGTTTGGCGGTTTAGAGAGAGAAAGAGGCAGGGATAGGGGGGAGGAAGGCTTTGAGCTATGCCATTCAACTTCACAGCCTCGGCCTGCTTGTGCATTCACCGCATGTGTGTGTGTGTGTGTGTGTGTTTGTCTGTGTGTGTGCAGTGCGTGCATGTCTTTTAACATGAACCTGCTAAGACTACCAAATATTTAGACTGGCCTCAGACCTCTTTTTATGGCAATGGTGTATTGAGGGATCTCAGGAGGCAGCTTGACTCTATTTGAATCCCATTCCCTGCTATTAGCTCGGCCCAGACAAAGGAATAACTTACCGCAGGAAACATTCGAATAAAGTCCCACAATCCACTCTCAATGTTCATTTCCTCCTGGGTAATTTGCAGTGAGGTAGGACACACAGTAACATCATAAAGCTGATTCTCTTTGTGTGTGTATGTGTGTTTGCTAACACTTCAACAAAGGTGAGATGATAAGAGTGCTACAATAACGATTAAATAATTAGAAGGTTGGGCATTCACACAGAGCTTGTGCAAGAACTCACCTCTGATACAATCTCAAATTTTCAACAGTTATTTCAAAAATGCCCTTTAATACATTACACTTATTGTGATTGTTTTCAGCAACATTTAATCTGAGGAATTATAATCACAGGCACTGATTCAAGATGTTTGTCATTTTTCCAGAAGTTTGATGGAAGGTTGGTATCTGTGCCCTCACAGGTGTTAAAGGTCTGCAGCGATGCTTCCAGATAAGACTTCAAATAATTTTTAGTGTGTTTCAACTTACTGAAAATAAACTAATGTCTTCTGCATTATTTAAGTGTCCAAACTATAACGCTGGATTCATGTGGTAGCATCGCGTCAATGCTTGATGGTAGACAGGTCTGACATTTGGTACTAGAGGTGATGGTCGGAGATCAGCAGAGGAATGTCAGTCATCATGGTTTACTACATGGCAAGAGTTGCTAATGTTGCCAAAGTGATGTGATGTCCACTGTGTCCACCCTGTCCAACTAAAAACATCAGTTGGACAGGGTTAGGAGGACAACCTTTCCCGAGAACTTGGTCTGAGCTGTGTTGACTTTAAGCTGGGGTGCATAAATGTGATTTGATTGGCTAGCAACTTTAGATACATTTTCATAATATAACTTTAGATACATTTTCATAATGTGACTTGATTGTCTGACAGTCACAGTCACGCTGAATGAAAAACAAGAACTCATACAATTGGATGATTGTGCACTAATATGTAAATTATGTATAATAATAATGTTACGTATTTTATCTTCACTTGTTTGTGCCAAATGGTAATAATTTCACAAATTTCAAAAATTGTGAAATAAAAGGTCAAATACTGTATATGTTTATGAAATACCAATATACTGAGTACAAGTGGGGGAAAAAAATGTGTTTATGATGTTTCCTTTGGTGAATCTTTGCAGTTATCACCAAGGAACAAATCTTAAGTCTTAACGGGTATTCTCGTCTTCTTTATTTGTCGTGATTGATTGAAAATGTTGCTGCAACCAATATTCCCACTATTAGATGTTGATATTCTGCAACAAAGTTCAGAGACTTCATCTGTAACCACACTCCTATTTCATGATAGCATCTATTTTCCTCTACAAATGTACATTATGTTCAGAAGACGACCTTTCCTTAGGAGAATGTTTAATAGCATTATAAAGGAAGGGGGAAGTAGACTAATAAGATAATTCCCATAGAAGTCTTTTTGCATCCAGTGAGTGTAAATATCCCAGGTATGCTTTCTATCTGGCTCATTTTCCACAACTGGAGGGGACATAAACATGACAGGACACTCACTATTTGGCTTATTTTTATCTATTTGTTATTATCTCCAATAACTTCATATCAATTCTCATTTTCCCCATGCTTTTGCATGCAAAACGTGAGTAAATGTGAGCACAGACAGTTCATAGTTAGGCAACTATGATGGAGCTGGGCTGAGTCAGTACCTTACACTGCAATACAATGATCAATATTTTCCTAAAGTTTCTAATGCTTTCCTGAAACAACGGTTAAATTTATGAAAAGCACTCATGCAGAAAAGCAAGTCTGACCACTCTAGTGCTGCCAAGAAAAGTTGTTGACACAGTTGACAAGAGATGATAAGAAGCAAAATTATCTCACTTTCTTGCCACAGGTTGTCACTCTATTATTTTTTGCTAATTGAATTGTCTCTTCTTTGACTTTGTTATCAGTTCCAGGATATGGAAAAATGTGGTGAGATCTATGGGAGCAAAGAAAAAACAAGCAGCAGAGAGACAAAGGAAAATACCTGTCCACACCTATTTGACAGCAAAGATAAGCAGTGATAGATTCAGCTCTGACCTGATGTTAAAACCGATCACTCTGATGCATAACAGATAAGCCTGACAACCTGAGATAATACATCCAGCAACCCAAAGTTTTATGATCCCTAAGGCTGAACTTTTTTCTATTGCTCAGTAACACTTTTTTAATGTCCATGATGTTTGACATACAGCATTGGGGATGTCATTCATGTCTTAATGGCTGACGATTCCTAGTATCTTAATAGCAATGTGACCTGACAGCCCCATGCCTTGAGATGAATTCTGCTGGTTGAACATTTTGACCCAGAGGGGAAACACAACACAAAGAGCCTATCATTAGCAATTAATGGGTTCACCAGCATTTGATTGTTATTAACTGCTTTAGAAATCTAATGGGACTCATTTACAGTGGATGGGACTGTTAACAAACCATGACCTCTGGCAAAGGTCACTTGGAATCACACAAAATGGAGGCCATGCATGTGAAACTCAACTGTGTTGTCCTTTTCTCGCTTTTTTTGCTGACTGTGGCTCAGAGTGGCCGTTAAAAACAGTTCCATCATTCCCCATAGAGAGAACGATGAAAACAAGCGATGTTCAACAAGTTTGCTGACTGAAAAAAAAAGGTGAATTCCCACCTCCTCCTCCTTACAGAAAGACTTAGCAGGGGGCTTTTCTCATGGCCACGGATCTGATTGTTTTCTAAACGGATTATTAACTCTTTTGTTACAGTAGGGGTCACTTTAATGCTTCTTAGGGCCCATTAGCATTGCTTTAAAGAGTGCACACACTCACACACACACACTCACACATACACATTGCTGTGTTCTAGGATTTGGTGTTTCTTGTCTTTGTTGGTCACAGTGGGAGCGGAATGATACCGTTATAATGCTGTTAAAGACAATACCTCAACTTAAAAGGGGAGTGTGAGGGATGGGGTCTGCATGTATGGCTGTGTGTGTGTGTGTGTGTGTGTGGGTTGTGATGAAAAGGTATCCTTAGGAAGACTAGTAAGCTTAATGCAATAGTGCTGACTTCATTGGATACCTCAAAGAGAAGTGGCATTACACAGTCCTTGATCCCTGACAGGTTTTTGACTAAGATGAAGATCGGCACAATCTTCACTTCAGGCCAAATAGAGATCACAAATATGCAGAAATTACCAATATATCTTTTTTAAATATATTAAGTATCTAACAGACACTCAGCATGTTTACATGGCATTAGAAAAAAACAATTATTGTATTAGTATAACTAAAACAAGACCTTTAAACATATAAACATGTTAGTCTGAGTGAAATAGAACTAAATTGAATTTCTCAAAGTCAGAGTAACGCACCCGGATTATACCATTGGGAATGGAATTACCACACCAAGTATACGTTCAACTGGACTCAAAGTGACCTAGGGGCTCAGCGCATGTTTAACAGTTCCCACCCCTGGGCTTTGACCCTGAAATAATTAAAGAGGCCAGTACACAGAATAAGAAGACAACAATGAGGAGAACACGCATAAATCCATTTCACTAATGAGGAGAGCGAAAAGTGAAAAGAATTAAACATTTAAATTATTAAGCTATTTACTTCTTAAGAAGTAAAAAAAAAATGAAAACATTGGAAAGACATGAAATGGCAATTAATATGCTAACAACTATAGTTGCCAGCTAAAACTGCTTTGCTGTGTGATGTAACAGGTCAACCAGGGACGCCCTAATACTAAAAAGCTAAAATGGGGCATATTGCCACCTATTGAAGCTGAGGTGGACACATTTCATTCACTACATCGATTTACTGCTTGTGTTTGAATATTGGGGCAAGAACAGTTATTCAGTTAAACAGTAGCTCAACTTCACTGTACTCACTAAGTGTTGTTTTTTTGTGTGTGTGTGTTTATGCTCATCTAATAGGAGCCAAACAAAGCAGAGGCAAGTTACCCTTGGGAAAATCAAAGATAGTCAGCTGAGGTCAAAGCATCACAGGGGCCACAGAGAACCAAGGTGTTTGCTCCTTGGCTCATATTGACCCATATGAATGTGATGCGGGTGGTGGTGGGGCCCAGGAGACCCATGGCTCCTGGTTGGGTGCCTCTCCGATCTTTGAGCTCCTGTTCAAGGCAGAAGGATAAAGAGGGTATCCCTTACAGACCTGACCTCCAACTCCCCCTCCTACCATCAGACTTGGGGTCAAGGGTCAGATCAATTGGCTCCCTGTGGCCCACTGTCTGTAACACGACTTAATCACCCATTAACTGTCAGTAAGAGGGACAAGGTGAGGGAATGCATGGCTTTTTCAACTAAATGAAGCTGTATCCACACAGAAATGTCCTCTATATTGATCTTTATCTTTTTAAATTTTCATCATTTCACAAAAATGTTGTGTGAACCACACAAAACCCCAAAAACGACTCTAAATGCTGTAGTACACATGCCAGGCCTGTGTGTGGCACCGTGATGCTATTGAAGAAATACACCAAAAGCAGAGAGGAAGATGTGGATCATGTGCATAAAACATAAAGCTTTATTTGAATAAGTATTCATAACAATGTAAACAACCAGTAATACAGACAAAACAATCTCCAGAAACAAGAAGAAGATGATGAGGACAACATTTGTATCATTTTGTTTATGAGTCTCTTAAACTTAATCTTGTGTACTTTTTAGGTTTATATAATATCATGCAGTTGTTGTAGCATCAACATTGATGGAAAATATTTCTGTCTTCCTAAATACAACATATGTACATCATTACACTTCTCAGAGGATGTAAAAAAAAGTATGGTTTAAAGTTTGTGAATCAACAGTGTGAGATTTGGGAGAAACAGTGAGTGACACAGTTTCACTGATATGCATATCTGTAGACATGTAAATATGCAACATGATCATGTTTGAGAAGATATGGTTGTTACAAAATACAAAGAAATGCAGTGTATTTTTGTGGGAACATAATTTGTATTGGACAAATTTGGCTCAAGGTGTTCATAGATGCCTCTAAACAAAATCAACACGTCAAATCTTCTGTGGGATTTTTGTTTTTTCCTTCCCCCCCCCCCCCCTTTTCTTTACCAAACCACTTTGTCTGCTGCAGAGACAACACCAAAATTAAGTCCAAACTTGATCAAACCAACTTTGAGACTGTTACAAGTCAGTCTGTCAAGGCATATCTGAGAAAATGGTTGAAAATGGCAGTTATTTAAATTATTGTTTTTCTGTGTGTGTTGCAATCAATTAGTCAATGTTATTTGTTTAGCTCATATTGACAAAATTTGGCAGTTCACAGGGCTAAAGGACAACTGCTGAGGAATACTGCAAGTTTTAGAGAATTGCAAATGCAAGAAAAGCATTTTAAACTTAAGGATATAAACGCTGTTAAAACTGTTTAAATACTGATAATAGTTACCTGCATTACCTAGACTGTATAAAGCAGAAATTGATTGTGACAGTGAGCACTTTTCACCTCTGACATTATAATCAGGGCTTATATTCACCCTCAATACCTATATCCTTGTCACATCTATTTGCACACTATCTGAATAAACATAAAGTACAGTAAAGCAAACAGATATATGAACTTGAGCTAACTGCAGAGGTATGCTGGCATTTTATTAGTTTACTCTCTGGCTTTAACCACGAGTCATTTGGGTGTGTTTCCTGCGCTTAAGCTCTATCAACTTCCTCCTAAACCTTACACTCCCTTGAAACATCTCCACCCTGCAATGAGTCTGACCCACAGAAATGTCTGCCTGAAAAAATAAATATGGAAATAGTCAGATTCTTGCAGTACAATTAGCCACTGTTCGTAGATTTTGCGAAAACAATAGTTTTTAATTTTTGCAAAAAAAATAAAATAAATAAATAAAAATAAGATGACAAGAACAGAGGAATAAACTGCAACATTTCATATCCATAAATGTTTGTTTGAACATAATATTTTTCAATTTATTCTCAGTTTATTTATTTGATAATCTGAGCACCGGCTGCCTGGTTGGGCTTTTCTAATCAAAATCCATTTCAAACAAAATTCATTTGTTTGTTTGGAATAAGCAGAAGAAGAAGAAGAAGAAGAAATGGGTGTTTAACATGATAGCCTTCACACATATACAGCATTGTACTTCCAGAAGGTCACATTTAATCATCTAAAAAAAGTTGTTTGATTTACAAGTGCTCTCTACCCTCATACTCTATGCACTATGAAATTCTTTAGCCATCTTAAACCAATGGCAATACACTTTAAAAGCTGTAAAACCCAACAACCCAAATTATGATGGAAACACACACGACTCTCAAGTGCCTGAGTGCATGTATGGATGTACATAGTTGTCAGAAGGCCAGTCTGTCACATATCGGTGCAAAGACTCAATAACAGAGTCTGTGTTGCTGCTGTCTGTCAAGCCTTTGAGAGGCAACAGTGGAGGTGGGGTGCGTACATTCCTCACAGCGGCTCCATGTGGCTCAGCCAATTAGCAGCTGAGTGGTTTGTTTAAGTCCAGGCGATGATGAGATGTTGTGCTGGGAGGCAGCCCAGTTCATTAAGCACACTGTTGTCTCTGGTTTACTCAGCTTGCCGGCTTTAACAGCCTCTCAGCGCTTATTTACCAGCCACAAATATGACAGACTGTATGTCTATTTGAGCGTCTGTTTGTGTGAGGGTGTGTGTGGGGAGGTGATGGAGGTGGAGAGTTTCTGTGCATGTGGTGGGGGGGGGGGGGGCGGGTGCATCTGTGATTTAAGATACAGTATGTACACAGAGGCTGGGACACAAAACCTGTACAATATGCACTTCAAAACAAAACTCTAAAATATCTGACAGTGCCAGTGAAAATGTGGAATGTACTAAGGGGCTTAAAGGTGATATAAAACTTAACTAAGATACTTTTCATGCAAGTATTAAAAATTTTGTGGTGCCCCACCACCACAAAATAACATTAATCTATTTGGAAAATTTACTGATTGCTTGATTGGGCCATAAAATGGTTGAAATGGGGGAAATGTTGATTGTTCTTAAAATGATTCAATACTCAAATTGCTACTTTTGGCCACAGAGTAGGGATTGCTTGATACCAATTTTCTTATTTTACCGATGTCCAGTTTACTCTCATAGAGAAGAGAAACCAGTAAACATTCACATTTAAGAAGGTGAAACCACAAACATAGTTGATCATCAATATAGTTGCTGATTTCATTTGATTATTAACTGATTAATTTATTACATTTTCAGCTCTTATTACATTTAAACGTATTTAGAAGTGGTGTTTTACCTTTAACACTCTGATTTCAGTCTTTATGTCAGGTGAACAGTCTTTTGCCTTTTGCTTCATATATTGATTCATCCATTCTCAAACTGTATCCACTTGTTGGGGGACGGGGGACATGGAGCAAAAGGCTCCACTGGCTATCAAGTGTAGTCAAAAAAAATTTTGTTTGACTTAATTTGTAAAGTCTGAATATCCACGTTAGCCTTAAGAAGCATATTGTTCCTCTCTGATTTCCCACATTAAGAAATGCCTTTATAATTTACTTCCACTTCGACAAACTGCAAGGAAGTTAGTGCCAAGAAATTTCTGGGAGTTTTATCTATGGAAAGCAAAGGAATAGAGAGGTTCTCTTGTGTCTCCACAAGTTACAGAGAATTTATTTTGCTTATCTGGCTCTGAAAAGAAGAAATTGCCGATAGGCAACATACAATAACTTAGTAAACTTAGTAAAATTCCATAATTATTCCATGTTTAAGATTGCGACAAAGCTTAGAGGGATAGTACAGGTTCTGTGAAGTGTGGTTTTGTAAAATATTGACTTATTATCAACACTGACTTAACCAAGCTCATTGTCACATTTGCTGTTTTGGTTATGGGGAGCTAAAACACTTAACAAAAGGCTTAACTAATAAAATCTACACCAGCCTACCATATCTTTTTTGCTGTTAGATAGCCTTTTGCAAATGGAAACTGAAGTCTGTTTATTTCTCACTCCCTCAGCACCAACGTTCATTGAGGAAGTGAGTGATTTCACATCACAGCACACAGGAGTTGTTGATCCACTGCTGCCTCCATCAGTAAATTCAAAAAAGCTATTTTATAAATTCTATGAATTTAATCCTTTGTTGGAGTTAACTTAAGTGGCAGAAACTTCCCAAACAAGACAGCAGTAGGCGGTGAGTGAGCGGATTATGAACTCGAGATTCCAGCAAGAAAAAGAGTAAAAAAAAAAAAAAAAGTCCTATTATATCATAGACATCATATAACCACACTTCAAAAACTATTTCTTTGAACAATTCCTTTAATGTGGCATCATTAGTAATCCTGATATGTGTTGGAGTCTGAGCACAGTTGTTTCAAAACCACAAAATGACTGTGTATCTTAACCATTTTATATTATTTTTGCATATAGATATTTGGAATTTTCAAAAAAATATCAGCCTAAAATTTCTTGCTTCATTTTAATCACTTTCATCCAACATATGGAGCCTATCAGCCCAGCTCCCCGCACGACAGTCCAGTAATGAATGACTCCTAATCAATGTGACTAATATCTCTTTTCACCATATAGACAAATATTAGTCAGATCGCAGCAGCTTTAGGGCAATTATACCTGCCCTCCCTCTTTGTTTTCTCATTCAACACAGTGTATCAACCACATAGGCTACAATATAGGACCTGCAGAGGATATTGACCTTAATGACAGGCTGGCCCACTCTGTGCTTACTGATAAAACAGTAAGTAAAATGAATCAGCCACTTGACTCTCTGCAACACTCGCACCCTTTCTCTGCTCAGACAAAGAGTGATTATGAGGGAGGGAAAGGCTGGCTATGTGTGTCTTTCTTTTTTTTTTTTTTTCTTCCCCTCTGCCGAAATTTTTCGATGGGCGGTTTATTCAAGATGTCACAGCTGCATGCGTCTGAGCTGGAGCATTTAGGAAGGTCGTGGCTTTCTGACCGTGTGTGTGTGTGTGTCAGTTCTTAAGGCAGTAATGCAGTGGGCGATGACAGATCACTTCATTCACGCAAGACGAGGGCAATTACTTCAACCATGACAGATTGCCTCAGCAGAACTGAGTTTAGGATAAAACCTTTCTCTCTCTCTTTCCTCCCTCTTTACCCTCACCCCTTCTCTTTCCCTTGTTCAATAAGGAATCTTGTGGTTTTCCCAGCTAATGACTTCCTCCTCAGTGATGCACCATTGTGTGTGTGCGTGTGTGTGTGTGTGTGTGTGAGCAGGGGGTGACAGTACCATCTGTCTGGCTGCTGAAGCCCTTGCCCCTGCCCAGCTGGTGGGCACTGAGTAATGGGAGAGGACTTCCTCATCTTGTCCCCCTGAGACACACACACACATTAGTATGCAACACCTACTGTCAGAGTGAGCGAGGGAACAAGAGACAGAGAAAAGGGAGCGAGAGTGTGTGTCTTTTTTTCCCCCTCCTGTTTGAACATTGAAACCTGAGCAACTATGGGTGTCAAGTGATGAGAATCAAATCCTGTGAGTCTTGGAGAAATTGGCATATACAGCAATATTTTCTCCATGTGTGTGTCTGTTTGTGAGTGACAGTTTGAGGCATGCAAATGAGCTTACTCTCAACCACTAGATTGCTTATTGAATAGGAGGCGAAGAAAGGTGAGAAGGAAGAGGAAATGAATGATATAACCCCTGACAAAAATACATGTAATATTACATTATGGGCCTGTGAGATTTAAACTGTCACATGTGGAAATAAATAGCTATACTGCTGATGGAATGTCATGTTCTGAGTTGAAGTGGAAGTTCAAACTAAAAATCCATGTACTTTTTATTTATTTAACTAATTATCCAAAACTCAATCCAGGCAATCCAGAGAGTCCATTTCATTTTTTAAACAAAAAAATACGCAAAACATAAGAAAATCTTTTATGAGATATTGATACTTTATCAACACTGTCTCACGACTGACCTCACACAGGCACACTACCATTTCCAACTGACACTTGCTGTCAATGATAAAATATCTGCAAGTAGGAACAGAAAATACCAGTGTTTCCACATGTACAGTATGACTGGAAACATGTAGCACTAAACCTGGGGTTTGAAAGCAGCAAAACATCAACATTCACTGTATTATTTTGTCCACAGGTACATTTCTTCATAAGGTTTCTTAGTAAAGCTTTGAAAGTTCTCACTCCTGCGTTACGGGACAAGTTTCATGAGCAATATATGTAGACAAACAGTATGGGCAACTTTCTTCACATGTAGGTTTTCTTAAAATGAATCTGCAAAGATGGAGTGTAGACAAGAGTGCAGTATGTCTAAAATAGACTGATCTTATGTGCGTACAAAACTTATTAGCTTGCATATAAATTCAACATTGCCTGACTTTATTATTCCTACCTTGACCAAGGTAATACATTTTGTTGCAAATAGATAGCACCTTCCCTGACAAACATCTGGAAAACACATATTCTTTTTAAGCTCCACAAATAACTACAACACTTTTATTTGCCATTATATGCCACATCATATTTAACCCAATAATCAGAGCATATGTTCAGCTGCAGCAAAAAAAAACCAACACTGCCAGGAGAGAGAAGCGCTCCATCATCAGCATCTACTATGAAGTAGTTTATCAGCATATTACCTATCTTACAGGTAGTTTTGCAGCTTCTTATTAGTCCAGATAAATCATACAGATCAAAGAGAGCCCACCCAGCCATTCTCCATCCCCGTCAAATATAATATATCATATGACATATATAATATGCCCACCTTATTTTACCACTATACAGCTTTTCTTGGCTGGAAACTGAAGTTTGTAAACTGCTCCCTCTCCCACACAGAAAGGGCTTTGAGAAAATCAATTATTTTAAATCACAGCACACTGGAGTTGTTGAACCACTGCTGCCTCTCTCAGTAAGTTCAAACGTATTATCTCATAACTTCGGTGTTTGAAACACATACTTACCAAATGAGACAGCAGTAGACTGTCATAGGTCTCTGTGAGTTTTTTTTTTTTGTTTTTTTTTTGTGGACAAACTACATTTTCAAATCCTTGCTGAGCATGTTTTAAAGGCAAATAGTGAGATAAAGTGACAAACATATTCTTAGGATATCATGCACTTGATGTAGATGTTGATCTTATTAGGTCCGCCTTTGTTAAGTTGCTCACCAAAGTTACTTTTTACAGTGTGTCAATACTATCTTCTAGTGGAAGATGCCGTGAAAGAAGAAAGCAGGTTTAAAAAGAAAAGGTGAAGCTGGAATTAAACGTGTCTGTTTGGGATTTGACAGGAGGCATTCTGATTTAGACTCCTCCAACATGGCTGATTAATGGTGTTTCTTTATCTCCAAGCTGGCTTCAGGCACTGGTTTGGATCTGCTGCGTCTTGGCCCACTGAGTGTGATAGTATCCCACACTGTGGCAAAATACCTTCCTCTTTCTAAATCTATCTCTCTCTCTCTGTGTGTTTGTGTGTGTGTGTGTGTTTCCCTTCCCCGTCCTAACATGGTGCCCAGCTCTCGCTCTCTCTCTCCACCAACCTTTTCTGTCTCAGTATCTCTCTCTGGCTTCTCCCTCGCTCTGTTTCTTTCTCCTTTCAAGCATGGAATCATTTAATTATCGCCTATAGCTCTTTTGGCAGGCTGTTGAATGCCCACCTCTCAAAGCCTGGAGGAAACAATTTACCCTGGGATATCACACACACACACACACACACACGCACACACAAACACCCTCTCTCACTCACACACTTCAAGGAGGGGATTTATTACAGCAGGTCCATCCACAGTTCAATTTCAGTCCGAGGAAATATTTTACGAGAGAAAAAAAAATAAGACGTTAGTAAAATGTTTGCCCAGTGTTTGGATGTTGGGACCATTCTGCATGGATCCTGTGTGTGTGTTTTTGTTTCACAGATAAGGGTGGTGTTTGAGGCAACATGTTCTGTGTGCGCGTCTGTGTGTGTGGGAATACAGCCTGTGTGAGGTAATGATTAAATATCGTAAAGCATTTAGAGCGTTTAACTCCCCATTATGGGAACAGTAGGAGGTGATTAATTTAGTACTCTTGTTTAGTTGTGTGTGCATGTGAGTATGTGTGCACACGCGTGCGTGTGTGTGTGTGTGTGCGTGTGTATGCGCATACATGTGTCAGTTGGACCCCTATGGGATGAATAACCCACATCACCTATCCCTATAGAGCTGGAGAGGGTGAACAAAACACAGCAACCAAAAGCAGGGAGGGAAGACAGGAGAAGAGGGGAAAACAACTGGGATCCATTGAGATGGAATTAATGGCCCATCTCATATTGTCAGCATTGTTATTGTATATGGGGCTCCAGTGGGAGGAGAACCCTTTAAAATGATGTCTGCTGAGAAAAAGAGCACTAAAAATGAAGACATAGGGCAGAGAAGGGGTTGAAAGGAAGAAGAGGGACGGAGGCTGTAAATTTTCGACAGAACTCTCACTTCATTACAGAGTGATCAGAGACGAGGCAGGGCCAGACAAAGGGCCTTAGTGTTGATAGCCAGCTCCTTCAGTGTTACACCAGGGTCAGCTCTTTAACTCACAGGCAATGAATAACCAGGCTTTCAGCCTAAACAATGGCCGGCCAGCTTTCCCCAGCTCTGGGAAGCACCTGCCTATTGTTGAGGAGTTGAACCGGGGAAGTCACCAGTCTGTCGGAACGCTGAGAAGTTAAAAGACACGACAGATGACTGGACTAAAGGAGCTGTGGTGATTTAAGTTGTGTGTGTGTGTGTGCGCACAAACCTGGAGGTCAAGAGTAGTCCATCATCACCATGTCATTAATGATTAAAGTGGAGCCGTGCTTACAAGGACCCACAAGAATTCATTGGACTCAGGGTGTGTGATGTAGCTGCTCAAATGCCAATGGAAAAACCCTATAAGCGAGTCGGCTCCTTTTTGGGCCAATCAGTCACCAGTTTATCCACTTTTCACAATGCAAATGGCTTAAAGCAGCAACTTTGCTGCATGTGCTGTCACTGTGGAGAACAATGAAAGCGGGTGTTTTCGACGACTTCTTTAGGCCCTCACACATCAGCAGTGAAGGCAGTCATATCGAACGCAAATCCAGTTAAATAAATAAATTATGTGGACATGTTACGTCATGGGTGAAGTCAATATCTCGTGATGATGAGCTGGTGCTCTAAGATTTTACATAATAAATGATAGAGACAAGAAATATCTAAATACAGCAACACTGTAGAGGAGAGGAGAGCTTGTTCG
Source organism: Brachirus orientalis (assembly GCA_016785285.1). Taxonomy (NCBI): domain Eukaryota; kingdom Metazoa; phylum Chordata; class Actinopteri; order Pleuronectiformes; family Soleidae; genus Brachirus; species Brachirus orientalis. The sequence continues at coordinate 962,799 of JAFBJR010000434.1, forward strand.
GTTCAGGAGCTTAAACTTTTTCACTTCACTGCATCAGGAAGAGCTTTAGGATCGTGTCTTTCAGACAGATTGAAAATTTGAGAAAGGTCCCATTTGTCTGTAAACTGTTCAAGTTACACACATTAGTTTATCTTAATATTTTCAATGTCACATCTTGAACAACATTCAGTTGATTTATTGAGACTGTACTGGTCAGTAGTGAATATTTGACATTTGCCCGGAAATATAAAATCCACAAAATTGTTTTGCAAAACTCTATCGCTGATGTGAAAACTCACATTGGCTGGATACAGGTTGGGAAAATACTGACATGCAAATAAATTGCTCCAAAAAATCTTAAGACTTTAAAAGTGAAGTGCATACATTTTTAATGTTATCAAATGCCTGTTAGATTTAAGCCATTGTTCATACAATACTGATTAAATCTGTCAGCTCCATATGACTTTCTCTGTGTTTCGCAGTGTAGGAGTGTTTAGATCTCCTGTCGCTTGGGGACATTTCTGCACTGCACACAGGAAGTCATAAATTTTATGTCAAGACAGATGGAGGCAACGACAACATTGGGCTAATAAACTGAGACGACTGCAAACAGGTTGGATTATGATTGAAAACACAAAGAAGTGCACACCAAAGTTTTCACAAGTAAATTCTACAACTCAGCAAACCTCAGTAACTACAGTTCAGCGTTACTCCAGAAAAACTGCTTTGATGATCGTGCCTGATCGGTGCATCTCTCACTTAATTAGACCTCAGTCTTTTCTCTAATAAAAGATAAAGCTGTAAATAAAAGAAACAGACAGACAGTGGTTCTCTTTTAAATCTGCAGGGCAAAGTCGCTCTCCCGGCCCATACTGTGATCTCTGTGCTGATGGATGGACACCTTTCTGTTGACGAGTGACTGTCAATCACATGATGATATTTACCAGAGGTGTAGTACTAATTAAACAGTGCAGCACACATACAACTTAATCATATGACCACTGTCTTCTTTAATGGCAAGGATTCATTCATTTGTCAATTATAATGTTAAAATGTTAAAACTGACAAGTTTGATCATGTAGACAACATTATGCAGCAGTCAGCCAAAGTAGTATACGACAGTAAACAACACAAGCAGCTTGTGTTTTGAATCACTTATTTTTACTCACTTGTGTTGAAGGGAAAAGCCAAACATCTATTCTGAGCAAACATTGCAGTTCAGTCGCAGGTGAGGATCATCTAATTGGCAAGGCTATTAAAATGTGGCCCTGCAAACCGCGAGCCTTTATTTGTAGCAGGCATTGTGGCAATCTTAAGCATCTGGGGGCCAATGTCAAAGGCTAATGTGGGGCCCTACCCCTCCATAAAAACATAAAAGAGAAAACAAAAGGATTGAAGTTGGTTTGCACCAATAATGGTATATTTTTCTGACACTGACATTAATGCACTATGTGCACCTACAACAAATCCAAACAGTTCCTGAAATTATAACTTAAACAACACTATTTCTGCTCAGAATATGATGCAGTGTGTATTGTCTAGTTTTGTCTATTGTCAATATATCATCTTTTGCTGAATGCCCTCCCTAAATTCAATATTTAGCCCTATTCCCACGTTTTACTTAGGAATTGGACCTGGTTTTATGTTCACAGAAAATGGATACAAAAACAGTCACCAAATGACCATTTCACTGTGTCTCAATCCAGGGGCTGCATCCTTCAGATTCTGCATTTGAAGGCCAGCCGTGCCAGAGTGCCACGACTAGACTGTCCCACTTTGAAGGATCTTTCAAATTTGGCTGACAAAATGCATCCTCCCATCCCAGAACAACAAAGGCTTTGACAGATGAGTCCTCAGGCTAACATATCCCAGAATTCAATAAATACCATGGGAAATATTAGGATCCAAACATCTGAGGAGTATACCTGCAGATAAGTAACAGGCTTTAGGTCAATAGCTAACATTACACGTTATACAAACACTGAGCCTTACAACTTAATTTTTGTTCAAATATTGACTTACATTGCATTAGTATTCTGAACTGTTTCCAACTGGAGCTCTGTTGCTGCTCTGTTGAAAAGGGCGGGGGAAGCTGGTGATGCACTAGAGAAAATTAATAGGTAAATGATGGCCATCATGAGTTGGGTTGGTGGCCCCTGCATTGGGACACAGCTGCTGTCACAATATTCCATTGTAAGAGGATTTTTGCATTCTGTGATTACTGGATCTTCAAGTGCCTTAAAAAAATGTAAATATACATTTTAGCTAGATCATGTGAACTGCAAACATTCTACTCCCTCACTTGCAGAAGAAAGGTGGAGGTGTAGGTCACACCTACATTATAATATTTACCGTACATCGGCAGCCAAACAGCACTCTCCCACACAGACTTCAGTCAGAAAGCTCCTTCCAAGCACACGTCCCTCTGACTGATTGACTGCACACCACAGCATTACCTCTTCACACCTGACTTCATCCACTATCTTAGACACACAGTCTTAAAAATCTATTACTTTTGCCAACAGCTGTGAGTTCATTTAATTTGTCTCCTATGCAAATTTAAGCCGTGTGTGGGATTCCAACTGAAAGTTGATGACTGAAACATTTGACAAACGGGTGGATGCGCACATACAATTACTTCACCCTCACTGGTGCAGGGATGAAAAATAATTTCCGAGTGCGCACAGTCACACACAGAGTCTCGCACGGAGCAGCTGTCTGAGGCAGGCAGGGTCAAACGGTGGTTAATTAGTCCCGTCACCTGCTCGGGTCATCACACCTTCAGCTCAGCCTGACTGAATAATAATCTTGCAATATTAACACTGTCACGTCGGCTGAGGTGTTGGAGTGAACCTGTTGTTGATATAATACATTACAATCTGCCATCTCTTCCCTGACACTCTCTCTCTGTCTATCTCTCTCTCTGTCTCTCCTCTGTTTCTCCAGCTGAGGGCCACCAGAAACTGTCACTTAGCACTAATGACTGCTACAACGATGTGTGTGACAGGTCTCCTCTCTCCGTCTCTAACCTTGTAGCATCATTGCATGTGATTCCTCAGCTCTCTCCTTCCGATACCTGCCGCTGCTTTCTGTAAATTATATCAAATGTGAAACACTGCCGTAGCGGTCTGTCAAACTGTAAACCGGTTTTTGAAATCTATTCTCTGAAATGTGTCTCATTAGCTCAATCTGTCTGCACAATTTCACCAATGGGAGTTAATGATGCATTGAGAGCGTTCTCGGGTTAGGAAAAGGTAGATTGCAGCATCAAAGCGTGTGCCAGGAGGCGTTTTAGTGTTTGTTTCTCTGGATGAGTCCCTCTGTATGGAAAACAGGCAGGTGCTTCACGGACACAGGGAGGGAATGATTTCCCATCTGGCTGTACCGCAGAGAGATAACAGGACTGTCTCATCCGAGGTGCAGTGCTTCTGCCTGCACTGGAAAGCTTTTAATGGAGCGGAAAAAAATGCCTTCCACTTGAGAAAGTCCACCGTGGATTTCCTATTTCCAGCCATTTCCCAGCCCATGGCTACATGAGTGGTTTTCCCATTGATTTCAGCTTGTTTTTCAATCCCAGATCTGCCATTATCTTGTTTAAATTCACCAACAAAAGCAACAAATGATAGTATTACGTTAATGCAGACTTATTATTAATAAAGCCACACTACTAAGTACACACACATGCCGGGATAGAGGGCTGGATAAATGCCAGCCAAGCCTCATTAGTTTCTTGCTGCTTTTCTGGAAAGACAGGCACAGCGATGCAGGAGAGGGGGAGACGGAGCGGGGGGAGGTTAGATAAGCAGAGGGGAGTTGAAAGAGAGTGAGAGGAGACAGAAGGAGAGGAAACCCAGGTTTGTGAGGGGCAACAGGGAGGCAGAGCCCGGCTCGCTGACCTGTTGGATTAAGACTATTAGAAACCCATCTGGGACTGCTTGACCACTTCACTGGTGGATCCTCCCCCAACAGCCGCTCAGCTGACCTCTATACTCACACAATACACCCCTGGGACATGCACAATACCACACACACACACGCACACACACCCTGTCCCTAGGAGGAGATGAAATCCTTCACGTCAGCACTGAATTAGTGAATGTAACAATCTTTGACAGATGGAGATGTGACCCCTAAATCAGGCCAGGCTCAGTTTATCATTCCATATTATGGTTTAATATACAGAACCTATTCTAAGAATACCTGACTTTATTTAAACAATTAAAAATGACACAGAGAATAAGGTTTTACATTAAAGAAATAGTCCAATGTTACACCAGAGTGTAGTTTGGGCGTAATTAGATTAGAACAACATTTTAATGTGAATAATTTTAATGTGAATAATAATAATTTGCTCACAGAAAATGGTGGCTTTAGTTGCATTGACTGAACCATTCAAATTGAGGGATGTTTTTCCTTTACACACACACACACACATATATATATATATGTATATATACATATATATATATATTTACTGTATATATACACTATAAACCATACATTTTTTAATCTCATTTTTTTATCTTGTTTCACACAAATGCATTATTTAACATCCTCTTAAAATATTTTAGACTTTTGTTATAAATTAGTTTTTTCTAGTAAAGTTACAACTTAAAACAACTGAAAGTAGCACTCATTCAAATTCAAAATTATGAAAGATTCACTTTTTTAAAAGAGACGTAAATCTGCACAAAATTAAACTATATAGAACCTGTCACCTCAGCTTCTGATGATTTTATTCATTTATTAAGAACCTATTAAGTTGCACTTAAGGATGACCCTTGTTGTCCATGTTGCTCGGGTACTAATTTAAATCACAGAAGACAAATATGGGGCTGTAGCAAGAATTTAGTAATTAGACAAACAAGTACACAAAAACAATTAAATAACTCTGAAAATATAACACAATTAAAAGTTAATAGCAGTGTCTGTCAGTCTAAAGTTTTGTTAAACCATGTTTCATGCATGTGGGTCATGTTAGATCTACCTGAGCTGATGTGACAAAAATGAAGGAAGCTATTATTGACTACTGAGTTTGTGATAATATCCAGTTGTTTGGTGAGGAACAAGCAAGTAAGAGTTAATGATACATTTAAGTCTTTTGAATAGCAGCAAGCTTGCTTGGGAGAGTAATGATGCTCAACATACTATTTACGGACTGTTGTTTTCTTGGGTAGGCAGCTGCTGGTGTCATGATGTGAAATGTACAAAAAGAATGGTTCTTGTTTTGTGATAAATAGTCACTGTCTGTTAGATATTAACTTCACCTTAGATTAACATCAGTTTTATTTCTGTGAGACAGTCGTCCGGTTAAACACTGGCTGTTATGTAGTTTTCCGCTTCATTGTTGGCTGAGAATCAAAAAACTAGTGAAATCTCAATATTATAATTATTATTACAGTAATTTCTTTAACTGTCCAACTCTTTTACAAATCCAAAGTGATGATTCTAAAAACGTCCATAGCAATTTCAGTTCAATTTCTTTGTTTTCTCACACTTACACATTCAATATACACTTCCTTTTCATTATTTTCATCATTCTCTCTTGTCACACCTGTCTCATTAGCTCGTTTAGCAACACTGAAGGGTACCATCCCTTTCGGGAAACTTTTGTGGGTGGTTTCTTTGGTTTTGAGGTCATATTTGGTGGCTGTGAATGTTTTTTTTTTTTTTTTTTTTTCCCACCGGCTTCAGTTCCCGAGTTGTGATGTGAAGAGCCTCGCTACACGAGATTACGAGCTGAGGGGCTCAACGCAGGCAGACGAGCTCCCAGCTGAATCATTCCACATCAAACCCTGCAATCACTCGCCATTTACTGGGCTAAGCACAGATGAGAGGGCTCCCCGCTGCTCCGCACACACACACACACAAACCTGCTGCACAAGTACTCAGGCACAACAGAACTGGAGTCAGAGTGCAAAATTACACTTGTACAAACACAACATGCACGTTTGTGCACATGTAAGAGCACACACACAGTCATATCAAATGTACTACATACACAAGCATGAATGCACACACGCACATTTAGTTTTATTTAAAAAAAAAAAAAAGAGTGAGATACAAAAGAGAAATATTTATTAGGTTGATATCACTATGTGTGTGTGTGTACTGTATCTGGTATTCCTTATGTTGTGAGGACCTAAATCTGTTTTCACAAGTCACATTACTGGGACAAAAATCAAGTCCCCATACTGTAAATTAGTACATTTTTAAGGTGAAAACATGTTTTATGTTAGGCTGAAGTTAGATTTAGGTTAAGGTTGGGGTTAGGACACTCGGTTTAAGGTTAAGGTTGAGTAAGTCTCTAGCAACATTATTATAAGTCAATGCAATGTCCTCTGAAGTCATGGAAACCAGTGTGTGTGTCATAGCGGTGTCACCATGGGGACCAGGTGATTAGTGATATCTATCCAGCAAATCATGCACAAGTACATCATTACCATACCTCCCTCTCTCTGTCTCTCTCTCTCTCTCTTTCTCTTTCTCTCTGGGGTGCGTTCACTCCCAGTGCTCCTTAAGTGTTTTAATGTGTTAATAATCATTAGGCACTGTGCAGTCAAGTGGGAAGGCGTATGGGCGGCGGCGGCAGCGGTGGTGGATTTGGGGAGGTGTAATGATCAACTGACCTCTGACTTGTGACCCTCCTCCCAACCCACCTATCCTCTCGCTCTGTGTTGAGTGGCTGGCCTCTCATCTTGGAGGTCCATCAGGGACCTATTAAGGACTGTCTCACACTCTGCCACCTCGCTTAACTCTGCCTTGTCAATATGCTACAGCATGTGTGTGAGGGACAGAGAGACACAGAGTTTCTGTTTATATTCACCTCCCTGTCTAGCCCCCCCCACACACACACACACACACACACCCCAATTTTCCCCCAGTCGATCACATTTTTTTTCTTTTTTTTTTTTGCTTAATTTTCCTCTCTCTCCCTCCATTTCTCTGTGGCTCTAACTCTCTCTTTCAATCCCTCCCTCCGTCCCTCTCGCTGCGTCTGTCTTTGGAGATGCTAATTCCTGGTCCAGGGAGAGCAGATGAAACAGAGCCGAGTCTCTCTCATTAGCTGACACAGATGCCGAGGCGTGTAGACCTGAATAACAACACTCTGGCAGGCTGCTGCCTCCTCTTCCCTTCCACATGCTGTGTTGATGTACTCACATTCCAGCCATATTCCACATCATCCAGTGTGAGTGTGCGTGAGGGTGAAAGAAAGAAAGCAAGTCCAATTTTTTTATTTATTTTTTTTTTACATTAAAAGTTGCGAATGCTGTAATATCGTTTTCAAAAGATTTGTGACATTTCCATGGGAAGTCTTTTAAAGCACCTTGTGTTATCTTTTAACATCAACTTTTTAGTTTTCTGCTTGTTGACACTCTCTCACATTATTGGCAGTTATAGTTTCACAGCTTGTGCCAGGTCAGGGCATATTTGGCAGGATATGTCCATGTGTGGGAGCCTACCAATTCTGGTGGATCCTGGAAGTTGCTCAGTGTGATCATATCCTTTCATATCCAATATGTTATTGTTTTCTACATGATATCCTAGTTAGATGTGAATTTTGTTATCGGCCTGTTTACACAGTGCTCCACACAGATATAGTCTGCATGTGTTGACCACATACGTCCAGTTGGTAGCATGCTGTTGTATTTGTTAAAAACTTCAGCGATGAGGTCTGTTGGTACCCACACATGTACCAATCAGAATACAAGGACATATAAAAGAGGGCGAACTTCTGTTGAGAGATTGCCAAAAATTGATGGTGGAGTTACTGGACCTGATGACGGTGCACAGCCACAGAGCTGCGGCTACTCAGCTATCGGCAAGAAAAAGGTTTTATTTATTATCTCATATGCTCTTAACTATTATTGATTTAGGTTTTGATTGTTTTTACTTATTTACTTGTGAACCTTGAACCTTTAACCTTGAACATCGGAGTATGCATTTGTGGAAAAATAGATGCAAACCCTCATTTTAGTATGAATGAAATGTGAAGCCGCTTTCCATACACACAGGACCCTAATTTAGATCAACTGCCTAATATAGGGTGTGACGTTCGGTAAAGATGTTTTTTAAATAGAGGTAAAAGCTAGGAGTGATTATTAACACTAACAATGGCTGTTTTTTATTGTTTTTATATTAAATATCAGGTCTGCCGAGCATTTGTGCCACTGTTGTGTTTATTGGACAAGGTACAGTATGTCGTCTTCCACAGAGCAGATTGGCCACTTCAGTTAAAGAAAGAAGTGACATAAGAACAGGTCAAGGAGATGTAAACAGAACTGTGGGTTTTTTTTATGCTTGACGTTGCCTCTCACACAGTGATAAATATCAGTCTTTGCATGGAAATGACAGTATGCACAGTTTTGATTCATTTGCAGTTACTGTACTTTTATTACCATAAAAGAAAAGGTGCAATCAGTCTCTGTTCTTTTCAAGTGTCCAAGCAAGTAGGTGAGCAAGCATGCACAGCAATTTTGTCACCATTAAACTTTTCCCCCAAGTATACAAAAGCATTAGTAGAACTGAATACGCTGTTTGCATAGATTGTATGTTTGAATTTCACAAGGTGTTTTGGGATGTTCTTGACCAAACCCCTTAGGGTCTTGTAGTTTGTCCACATGACCTACAATGCTGTGAATTGTCTTTTAAGAAGCTTTTTTTGTTGTTTTAAAAACAACAAAAAACAAAGGACAGGACCTTTATTGTGTTTATAAAACCGATATTGCACAACAAAATTACGAGGTCAAATGGAGAGTAGATCAGCTGCTGCGACTGAGCGTGCTGCCACACCAACCTGACCGAATGTGTCTGACATTCATATATGTTTTGATGATTCAGTTCTATCCAAAAAATGTTGAGTCTTCATTAAAGGTTTTTATAGATACAGTGTTCTTTTTTTCAACATCTCACGCTGTACAAAACTACCTTTTTTTTTTTTTAGAAATGTTAAAATGTAAAACTCACAAGTCAGAAATGTAATGACAGCATTTTTTTTTTCGAGAGAGAATTATTATTAGCTTAACCCTAACAAAGAACAGAACAGTCCTAAAAGCTGCAGACAGGCAAACAATAAAATGCACGGCACACAGATGTCAAAAAAAGAGGAGTGAGTAACACAAATAGTGTGTGTCAGCGCTGCAACAGGCTGTAATCCAGCCCTAAACCAGAGCCACATGTTAGCCGGACAATGCTTCCTGGTGTTTTTGGTCTTCCCTGAAAGTCAGACATGACCTCATCGCCCAGTTCGTGTCATCATCGCCATCGTGTCCCACCTGATCTCCACCTCTGATAGTCATCTCTTCGTGAAGGTTTAGCCTCTCATGCACAAGCTGCTTTTCATAATTCAACACTCATTTATTAAGGCCCAGCTTCTACCTCCCTGCATAATGGATCAAAGGGTATTGTGGCCCGAGCTGCAAATTTAACTCTATATTTCTATTTGCACACATGGCACACCCACCCATACACACACACACACACGACTCTTTAACTGAGAGATTGGTCTGAAGTGACAGTAATGTAATATTAATAGCCAGGGGGGATGACAGTCTGTCCCCATTGTGTTGATACCCGCAGGCTTGACAGAGCTTTGGTCACACATCCCACTGCTGTACATCTGCTAACACTGGTACAATAAGTCCTCTCTGTCTCTTTCAATCTCCCTCTCTCTCCTTCTCTCTCTCTCTCTCTCTTTCCTCTCTTCTTCTCTTGGTTGCTCTATCATTTTAAGACCTGGGGCCTTTCCTGCCCACAAAATCATTTCCTATACTTTAACCCACAAAAAGAAATAAAACCTATTCATACATGTTAATCCTGGTCAAATTGTCACACCAACAAGAACCAACACTGCACAGTTGCTTCATCTTGAGCCATTCAGGCCTTCAACAACTCCCGTAATTCTTTATTTTTATAGATACAGTGTTTTCTTTTTTGTGAACATCACATACTGCAAACAATTACACGATATATTACAGGGAAAGCTCTGTATTTGTATGAGGTACTGACACACTTAATGAAAGACATGCCTCATGAAATCTATGCCAGCTTAACTCTATGTCATCTTAGGAATGTGTTTGCTGGTTTTTTTCTTGCCTTTTCCAACAGTTTGTCTCACTTTGTAAACCGTTCACTTCCACACGCCACAGTCCATGGAGAAATTTTATACCACAGGACACGGGATATGTCAATTCGCTGCTGCCTCCATCTCTGAGTCCACATGCGATCTTTTGTGACTTCAGTGTTTTAAATCCATCCTTCAGATTTATCTACGTGACACAGACTTACTAAATTAGACAGCGGCAAACGAGCAGCGCCCGACACTAACACTATAACACCACTTTATGTGCTGCAGCAGAAAAATGTCGTGCAGAGAATTAAAGACACAAGCATTTGTACCTGTGACCTGTTTTTATAGATTTACTTTATTAATAAGGACCCACGCGTCAGAGGCTTACTGCTAAATTAACATTAATTATAAACACATTATTTGTTTTGGTGTTTTCTTGGGCTTTGTTGACAAAAGCATAAATAAAGAATAGTCTTTATCAAGTGGATTAGATCACTCAAGCCAAAAAACTCTCTCCATACATAACCTAAATGTTGTTTTGGTCTCAGTAAGAATGCAATTCTCACTGATGCTCCAATAAAAAGCAAACAATCAAATGACTTCATGAATGAATGTGTGCAGTCATGGCCATAATAACCTGACACCTCTCCATCTTACTCTTACATTTTCAGATTTTGGTGATCTGGCTTGGATTTCTGTGAATGTAACTGCAAACCAATTTGCTATATACATAGCCTATAAAAACACATTTCTTGATAAAAATTTTAAAAAGAAACCAACGGAGTGAAAGCAGGTTTTCTGAGCGATGAATTGATGTGTCCGACTTTCCTGGCCTTCAGCTATTTACAGCAAAGGCCCTGATGTATGCAGCCGCAGCATCCTGGCCAGAGGGATAAAGGGTCTTTTCCTTCAGAGAGAGAGAGAGAGAGAGAGAGAGAGAGAGAGAGAGAGACAGAGAGATGGGGTAGCAAAGACAGCAACGCTTTGACTAAGCAGTTCTGTGCCTGGGACCGAAGAGACACAGAAGAGAGAGAGCAAAAGGGGGGGGGCGGTGGAGATGGAGTCTGTCCGGCTTCAATCAGACGACTGCAAGTCAAAATCCCCATCTGAGTCACAGATGCAGATGAGTGGAAATGGAGAGATGGGAGGGTGGGGGGGTGAGGAGAGGACGAGGAGAGAAGAAGAGAGGGAGAGCAGCAGGGGAAGTCATTATCACCTCACAACCTCACTCACCGTCTAATGTATTCAAGGGGAAACAGTTAGATTTGGTCCCATTGGCAGCTGAGCATAAACAAATCGATTTGAATGGGACGGATATAAAGAGCTGTTTTATAGTGTGTGTGTGTGTGTGTGTGTGTGTGTGTGTGTGTGTGTGTGTGTGTGTGTGTGTGCGCGCGCTTATGTGTGTGTTGTGAATATACATTTGTGTGACACAGTATGGAAATGCCATTATGCATACTCACCGGCTTCAGCTTCTGCTGCAGCTTTGAACTGTACGTATTTTTCAGGAAGAATAACTGAGGCAGCACCTACTGTGTGTGTGTGTGTGCTGACTCGTGCATGGCCCCATGTGTTTTTTCTTCTATATCCTTTTTGTTTTTTCCCCAGCACCAGTGGTGGTCTGCTGTGGGCTCTTGTTTGAGCTGCAGTGAGCCAGCGTCTGGCTTAATCGAAGACATTGGAGGAGGCCGTCATCTGCTCCCAAATTCAGTCTGAGGAGGATTATTGTAATGACCTAAGAAGGTGTTCATGTGTGTGGCAAGGGGTGTTGTCCCTTGTTGAGTGAAAGTTCAACAGCCAGGTAGATGGAGCTTTACCGGCCAAACATCCGCACAGGGCGCCACTTGTCCTGATTTGATTTTGTACATATTTAGGGATCCGTCAGAAAATTGATGAAAGGATAATATTGAGCTAATCCTTGTTAAATTTGAGGGTCTTGCAGTATACACACACATAAAGACACATACACACACACACACACATAAAGACACATATACACGCACACATACAGACACACACACCCTGTAGGACATGTGTAACCTAAGTCTGTTGTGATTCCTTTCCTGGTGAGGCCTCAAGGAGTCTCGGAGAGGTTAAAGAAACACTGTGCAGTGTGAAAACACAGTCGTGAGGTGTGCGGCCTGAAACCTGACACACACGCACACACACACGGCTTTGATTAATTGGGTCTGTCGAAGTTTGCCAGTGAAACAGTGTTCATTCAGGTTCAGGAACCACTTTTAATAAAACATCAGTGGATAAACAGCATGGTGAGGCAGCCATTTTGGAGATTAATCCTCGGGTTGGCCCCAGTTACCTTTGAGACGGTCGGGTTCAGAGGTGAGGGTCATGAACTGTTATGGGTGGAAGACAAAATGGCAGCGCACACAGTCACCGGCTGACAAACAGAAATGCTTGTGGATTCAATTAATTTCAAACTGAGACTCGGAGAGGAAGGACGGTCAGTATTTTAATGTAGTACAGTTGTATTCATTTACAATTATCCCATCAGGAAATTATTCTTTTTTGAATGAATGGGGAAAAAAAGAAAAAGGCTCCAATAAATAAATAAAAAACACTTTTTCTTACTATCAGTAGCGTGCAAAGACCTTTTAAAAATAATGAGTCAACTCAATTAAATTATTGTATCCAAAACTTGATAATGCTTTGTCAAAGAACTTCCCACGTTGCCCATCATGCTGCTGTGAATATTATTATTATGTATTTATATACAGCTGCAAATAGTCCCAAACATTGCAGTATCTCAAGCAACAACTGCTTTTAAAAAAGATACAGAAACCCATTATTTTAGAACATTTTTTCTGTCCTTTTTTAATGTCACTATATGTTTTCTGATTTGAATTTTTAGATTTATAGGTAGGTGGAGTTACACAGACAGGGTAGGGACATTGACTAACGGAACTAATGGAACATTCATCTTTGTTTTTCTCTTTGCTTACTTTTTCTTTATTTGGTTGTTTGGTTAAATATAGAAGGAATTTTTAATGAAACTGTAGTTTATTGTTGCCAGGTCATGGTTTGAATCTCTGCATATACAGTAGAAGTGAAAATACTGAGATGGTAATGTCATAGTTTATAATGGCTCTGCAGCTGCAGTCACTCCAGCAGGTGTTTGTCACAGAAGTATCTGTAGCACACACACACACACGTGCGCGCGCACGCACACACACACACACCAGGACGGCTGAGGCAAATGTTACTCCTGAATTATTCAGCCACTTTAAATGGCAGTCTGAATGAAGGCAGAGCTGGAGGAGTGAAGACCTATACTGTAAGAATAGCACCGTATATCTACAGTGGGGGCCGGATAAAGATGTAAGTTTTATACTGAAGGAAAAAAAAAAAAAAGTTAGTCATATAGGCCCAACGACTTGCCCACGTACTGTATGCCTCTCTTAAGTTTTATAATAAATAAACACAGAGAAACACAAGGCAGCTTACATCTATTTTTAAACTATTTCCCAGAAGGTTGAAGTCGTCTGATGTTCAGGGAGGAGAAGAGAAGAAAAAGATAAGATGGTGGTTTATAATTTTTAATTGTCAGCATAAAAAAACAATCAATGTTTCCTATGTATTACAACAAGATCTAAACATTCATATGAAAAACAGCATTGTAAGTTTTAGAAGTGAACTGAATTGACCTTAAAACCACTACAATGATCCTTTTAGGTTGCAGTGGAAAATGGGGACACCGGATTTGGAGTTGGACTTTCACAGTGGAATAATGAACATTCAAAGCTCTGCAGCACATATTTGAGCAGTGACACTAACACTGACATGCTGTGTCATTCTGTGTGATTTATTTAAGGAGGCATATTGAAGAGATTTTCCAAGACACGGGCGTCAGCAGATTTCCTGTGTGGACAGCAGTCCTCGCCGGGCGTCTCAACTCTCACATGGTACTGATTCAGAAAAGCAACACCAGAGCACTTGAAATGTCTGCTGTATGCATTCTTTTGTTCAGTGCCACATGTTTGTTTAGCATGATAAACAATCAAACCCAGGCACGCCGAGGCATCATCAGATGAATAGTGATGAGGTCAGGGTAAATATTAGTGATGGTGCTGATGGCTGAGATGATAAAAAGGGAAATATACACACACAGACACACACACACTTTCAGTCGGCGCTCTGTGCATCACACAGATTGTTGTTCTGCTTGAGGCCAGCGCTGCTTGGGAAATGTGGTGACAGTGTCAGCAATGTTTAGGGAGCGCAAATATAAGGTGCTTTTGTTTCCTAATTAAATGATTGACTTCTGAATTTTGCTTACATTTTCCTCATTACCAATTTCACTTTTCTTTTAAGTGTAATGATATTTTTTCAAGATGCAGTGATTCACATTTTGCGCACAGTGTCTGCTGTTGCTGTGATTAAAAAAACAAACATCAGCAAAAGCTGCTGACTTCATTAAAATCTAATAAAATGCATCTGTGATTATCTTGCTCTAACAGCATCACTTCAAAGTGGAATCTCACCATGATTTACTGTGAGTGAGTTTTTGCCAGAAGCTTATGACTAACTGCAATGTTTTCATTCTGTATCAGGAAAACAAAGGAGACTTGTAACATTTTAAAATAAAATGTTGTAAATAGTTGCTAAAATTAAAGTTTAAAAAAATATTCTGTATTTCTTTTGTAGCCACTCAATGTGCTCGCAAGTAAAATTAATTTTAAAGTCAGAACCAAGCAGCTATTCCCTGGATGTATGCTTATATATAAAGCGGAAAATATGATAGTATAAATAAATGATAAATAAAAATTTGCAATCAGATTGTTGTTTTTCAGAAAAAAAAGAATTCTTAATTATATGACGTTACTCAAACTGAATTGAAATGTATTTGTTTGACTATTGCACGCATAAAGTGATTCACATTTTGTGCTATATACCAAGTGCCACTGTTTCAAAATAAAGTGCCTGTATTAATTATAAGGAAGAAATATGTCACTTAGTGTAGCTGGACTTTATAGTGTAAAAGGTTGCAGGATCTCTTAATTTAATTTTGTTACAAGGAAACAGTAGCACTTGAATTATAAACAATAAATTTAAAAAAAAAATCATATGGTGAGACAAAATATATTCCAATGGGAGTCCGTCGAGCAGGATGTAGCAGTTAAAATCCACACGAAGACCATATTTTAAGCAGAGAACAGCAGTGTGGCTGCTACAGCACAGGGTTAACCCGTTTACCGTCCCCGACTTTGTAATTAATACAGTGATGATGGGATAATCCTCCACTTCTACAACATGAGGATGTTTCTATCCTGTGGCCCTTATCACACACACACACACACGTGTGAGCACATTAAATCTTTTTCAGACTCCGCATTGACTTCTATTTATTTGGACAGTCTCACCAAACAGTTAACCTTAACCATAACCTGTTAATACCCTTCTCTATCCTTTCAAACTTAACACTAAACTTAACCAGTTCCTCAGAAATGAGGTTCGGCCTCATTAGGGACCAGGTTTTGGTCTCCATGAGGACTGCATGGTCCTGACAAGGTCAGTGTTAACACCAGAAACGGTTCTAAAAAAGTAAAAAAAAAATAAAATAAGTACACACACACACACACACAGGGACATCTGAAGCACAGTCTGTGTGTTTGAGGTACCAATCTCATAGGAACAGCCATAGCCTACAGCCTATATGGAGATGGAGGCGACCCAGTCACCATGACCCTGTCACCCCGCACACACTGCGCAGTTCTTGCAGAACAAGAGGCGAAGGCAGGGGGAGGGTTGCAGTTCACTGGAGCTACTTCAAACAGCTCACTATAGAGACTTAGAGAGCATTATCTGATGTGGGTGTCTGAATACTGAGAGGGTGGAACAGCTCTGTCCACTGCTGAGGAAGAGGACAGGAGAAAATAGGTGGTTACTGACGGATGTCCATGTTATGTGAAAAGGGAAAGCTTAAAATGTGCAACAAAAAATATGCCATTAATACCATTATTTTTTCTGACACCCTGGAACAGTTAGGAGCATGATGCATATGCTGTAGCTGCTATAAAATATCCTAAAGTGCTGTTTTGTTTGAGATTTTCAAAATAAAGACCACATCTCCCATAAACCCCAATATTTGCTGTAGTACAGAAAATACTTTGTTAGTTTATGCTCCCTGTAGCATCACGGCTTCATGATGACACGCTCTATTCTTTGCTTTTAACCACATCGATCACTTATAATGAAGCCTGTAATGACGTGGACACTGCAGATAACTGGTTGTAGGTTGTATTGTGTTCTTCAAAGTGAAGACCACATTGCCCATAAATTTTATTTTATGTTACTGTGCAGGTGGCTTTTTTTTTTTTTCTTTAATTGTCACCTTCCAAATGTTTTCACAATAATGCTGAAAAATAATCTAATACCTCTGAATAATTTTGAATTCAGATACTGTATGTATTCACATTTTTTAGCAGATGTCATTTGGGTTTTATTGTTATGTCAATGTATCAAAAATAACAGCAGTAGACGCAACTCCTTGTTCTGTACATTCAAATGTACATTTTGATTGTTTAATTGACCAGAAAGACCAGATTTCACTTTCTTCCCTCTAATTAAAATCATCAAATTAAGTCCAACACAGCTGCATATTTTGATTGTTTTCAGTTAGTTTTCAATAATTCAGCCGAGAGTTTTTTCTTGTAACCAAGTTTCTGGTGACATGGTGGGGTGAAGCTGATGTTAGCAGCAGGTGCTGGGTATCATGTACCTGCAAAAAGCTCCGGCTAGTGTGTATCACAGCAGAGCGGTGACTGTTGATTATAGCTGCAGTAGGGGTGCTCATTAATCACCACGCTACAGATAATCTCATTTAGTGCCGCCAAATTACCTCAGGCTATTGCATTTTGGCACATTTGCGTGTGTGTGTATGAGGGAGAAAGAGAGAACATTCACCTCTAATTAAGGCTATTATCTGCAGTCAACCTCCTGTATGCATCTCTCTCCTATCCTCGTTCCCATTATAAGCACATTCATGTGTAAACATACACACAAACACACACACACAAAATGTTACTGATCCACAGATAACAGCCCCACAGAGGAGAAGGATGCTTGAGATTTAATGACTCTTTAATTACCAACATAAACAGCAGAGGAAGTCAGTCCCAGGGTGAGGAGTTTCTTAGATATTGGTGTCTGCTGCCATCTACCTGTCAAAGAGGACTGTGGTGGAACTGATGAGACATTTGCTGTCACAGCCTGTAGAGGGCAACACTCTAGTAACAGAGGGGGAGGCAAGACATTCCATCTTTACATCCTGTACTTGAGGAGCTAGTATCACACACTGCAAAAAGTATTTATCATATAGTTACATCATGAACACAAAGAGATTAAATGGCAATTCACAAATTAAAAAGCTACTTTACGTAAAATCAAGTACTGAAAACAAGCATCAATAAAAATAAGTAATACAAAATAATGATAAAAGATAATAAAATAACAATACCCTATAAGATACAGAGGTCAATTAGATCAGCTAAACGTCAGAGCAAAAATGTTTTTAGTAGCTTTGGAAAGGATTGACATCAATGGGTTTCCCTTTGGGGACAACAGTCTGGAAAAGTCACTCACTTTTTGTTTAGTAGTTGATCCTCAGAACGGCTAATAAGTTAAGACCAGATGTCTTACATGGGCTAATCTGAATGTAGGGGATATACTGTATAGGTGTTATGCATGTATTTTTGGAATAACAACCATAATATCCCATACAAACCTGACTTGTCATTGATGCACTTGGAATTTCCCAACATCCCTCTGTATATGAATCCACGAGGCATTTCCACCATCTGACTTATGTTCAGTTCAATAACTTATTTTCACGGACACTTGTTTGAATTCATTCTTTTTGTATGTTTTAACAATTGCACTGTATTAAGTCGCAAAATTGCCATGATATGTCACCAGAGATTATGGAAATAGATTGACTGAAATTTTAGCTTCACTGACAAAACTGGTAAAGCGTGAAAAGTATATTCACAATTTAAATTTTTGATTTCAGCCTGCAAATATTGTTCATGTTTATGCTGTGTAGCTTGTGTCGATCCTTCATCTATTGGCTCATGCAGGTTTTGTTTTCTCGGTTCGTCCCACCTTGAGTGTTTGCTCCTTTAAATGTCCTGGACCACAGTTGCCTTCAATTTTCCAAACAATCTCACATCTCTCCTTAATTACAATTCATTTTCAGTGTCATCCAGATCATGAATATGTGAAACCTTGGGGTAGAGTCTGCTGCAGTTGCCTATGTGGCCAAATGAATATGAAGATTGAATGAATGAATATGAAGATTAAGGCCTCATTGGCCTGGGAAGATCTTAATAAGTGGAGAATGAAGTTGCAGCCTCAAACTTTTGTGTTGCCTTGTCTATCATGGCCTGGAGTTGTAATTCAGGTATATTCGGTTCAAGAGGAGACATTTAAAGTAACAGTGAGTATAGCACCTGCAAAATTAATTGAGAGAAATATAAGAAATCTGGCTTCTACACATTCAACACCATCCTTTAACTGCAAGCTACAAGATGTGACCACCAGGGGGCGATCACATTACATCCAGATTTCTACTTACATTTTCAGGGCCAGAGGAGAACTCATAAAAGGGACGTCTTGCTTTTTCAGGAGGATTTCGAAAGGTAGTGAAATGATTAGACAACTTAATTAAGGGTATTGAAGCCTGACCTGCAAACCCAGTGTGTGTGGATGCTTGAGGGTAGAAGAGCCACATCCAACATGAATGTTTTTACCAGTGCTGTACTAATTAACTGGACAGCATTCCCATTTTAGGTTTTCCAGGATTAATGGGGACTCACTGTATGATCAGAAAAAAAACCTTGTTTAGTTGTTTTGTGAATTTGACTTTTCTTTGCAGAGAAGTTGTTGGTTCGAGGCCAACAGCTTTGTTTTTCAATATTGTAGCTGCAGAAATGATGTGGACAGGGAATTCAGAACCCTCATCAGGGAAAGACGGAGCAATAAAAGGGTGAGACAGTGACAAGGTGATAAGTTGTCCTCGCACGGTGTCCCCTGTCTGCACCGTGCGTCCATTCCCATGGCGACACAAACACAGACCCAATGAAAATGCAACAGGGCATCATCATCTCTCTGCTCTCTTAGCTTGTCTTGCTTCATCTCTCCCCCTTCTTATCTCATTTTGAATGATGCGGCTCTTCACCCACCTCTTGAGGAACTGTGATACCAGGGGCTTCATGAGTCTCTTTTCTGTTATGCAAACACCATATCCATCCAGACCGCGTAGCAACTTTGAAAGAGATGACTTCTCTTCATGTGCCCATATGCAAGTGTATGGATGTCTGCAGAATTGAGTGCAACATTTGATAAATTGATAAATAATAACACATCGCAAACATTTTTCACTCTCCTCTGATTGAGCAGTATGCCAAACATTGGGTGGACATCCATACAGCTTCCCTCTGCTGGCTGAAAATCATATGCATGACGAGACTGTGCTTTAGTTATCCAGAAATCAACTACAAACGTGGATAGAATTTGAAAAATCAGCCTCAAAGTAAGTGATGTCACAGCTGGGACTTTCCATCAGCTGTCAAAGACGAGACACCTGCTGTGACATCACTGATTGGAGTGAAGCCTGGAGTGCCACACACCTCAAACCTTCAAATCTTAGGAGGCAGAGCAGCTTTACCTTGATTATACTGTGTGTGATTCTGAATATTTTTTATGTTGAGGCTGAAATAGACAACTCTGTGGCTTACCTTTCCATTTTGCTGTTACAACTGATCGCACAGTGTAATGATGATGGGCTTTTTTTTATTGATCCGTCATCCTTACTGATGTTTTCTGCTTCATCTTTATGACAGAACACATTAAAAATGACATGAGAGTTGTCAAATGATAATGTGTATCGTGAAATGTTTCATCCACAGTGACTTGACTTACACATAGAGTTTGTGTGTCTCAAACTCTTTACATGAGGACCCACTTTTTGAGGAGGAATTCGATGAACAAAGGACTGAATTGATAGCATTTGGGTGTGTGTGCAGTGTGCCTGATGAATCTTTAATCTTTAAGATCATACGTGAGGCAGTCTGGTGACACAACTGTCTGCATGTGCGTGTTCAGGTCTGAGATTCTGATAGCTGCACCCTGAGGTCACACATCAGCTGTACAGGCATAATAATGACTTAAACCCTCAAAATAACAGCTTTCAGTACTTCTATCATCCTCTCACATTTATCTGGACACTTTATTTATATTTGGCATCATCACAGACATAGAAACAGTCAGGTAAATACATAAAAATGTTTGAACAAGCCAGTCAGTGAAAAAGCACAAACAAATAGATAGTTTGGCAAACTTTAGTTGTTGTTTTTTTTCTTTCACTGGGCTTTTAAGCATCCGTTTCTTGTGTCTGAATTGTGTTTATATAGCAAAAACCACGACTCTGGTAGAAATGAATAAGGTCCATCATGTGGCTCAAAGGTGCACTGCAGATATAAAACTTTGGTACATCCTTAGAAAAACAAAGCTACTAATTTACAGTAATATTATTTACAGTAAACAAAAATATATCTTGTGAGTCTTGGCTCACTCTCTAGCTATGACTAATGTGAACCATTATGTTAAACTCACTGTATGTATCCTGAAAGGCTCTGTGCAGAGGTACGGTAAGTGTATTTAATAAATGTCACTAAGTGAGTCCAGCTTGTCTTGTTCACAGCATGAATATAAAAATGTTCTTGCTCTAATTGCCTCCCTGGACATTGATCCTATTTGTGAAAATCGCCATAATTTTCTATGCTGGCATACAGCACATTTGAAAAAGAATGAGAAGTCAATGATGAATGTATATATATATATATATATATATATATATAGGTCTTTATTTTTGTCATCTTCAATTGCTTAAGATTGTGTTCTTGTGCTATAGTAAGTGAGTGGTAAGCATAGATGGGTGCATGTGTTTGCAGCTGAGCTTTGCTGTATGTTGGTCGTGTGTGACCCTTGAGCCCCTGCACTCATCAGGAATAAATTGCCCTGAAATGTGTTGTGGTCCACAGAGAACAGGATAATATTCGTTATGTTCTCACCACAGGGTGAGTCACTGAGGCTGCAGGGAGAAGACCAATGCCCAGGTAGAAGAAGAATCTTACATCACAGAAGATGCTCACCTCGTTTACCCCCCCCCCCCCCCCCCCCCCCCCCCCCCCCCACCCCACCACCCCCCCCCCCCCCCCCACACACACACACACACACATTTTTGCTGCATCTCATCTATTCAATTGTATTTATTTCTTCTTGTCTTCCAGTCTCATTCATTTTTTTTTGTCTTCCATGCCTCCTCCTCCTCCTCCTCCTCTTCGTCCTGCAGCTCACTCTTCTTCCCCTCCCTCCCCCACTCTGTCTTTGCGTTCTCAGATTAATCTTAGAGAGGGAGACACAGAGAAAGACACACATGCGCACACACACATACACACACTAGATCAATGGCAGTGATAGGTAGAGCCTCTGAGAGTCAGGAGAGGAAATTACACAGCTGTGCTCACAGACAGTAGATCCCTTATGTCCCAAAGCGTCTCATCTTGATTTCCAGAGCCCTGATAAGTTCCACTGATGCCGACTTAAAAGGAGAGCCTGGTTTTTAGTGTGATGGCGTCTCTCTCTCTCTCTCTCTCTTTCTCTGTCTATGTCTCTCTCTCATATCTTCTTTGTATGAACAGTATCCACTTGATAAAGGCGCTTTTACTCCTGCCCTCAGCTGATTTTTCTATAAAGCCTAAATGTGAGTCATCGTGTTGTAAAGAAGCCATGATAATGTCTGGGGTAAATGAGACAGCCTTTCTAACATACTGTCTTGACTGTGCCCTTGTGTGACCTCTGAACATATCCTTGGATGGATGGATGGGTGTGTATGTGTGTGTGTGTGTGTGTGTGTGTGTGTGTGTGTGTGTGTGTGTGTGTGTGTGTGTGTGTGTGTGTGTGTGTGTGTGTAGATAGTGCTGGATGAGTGACAGAAGAGAGCATCTGTCATAGAAACACATGAGCAGACAACTCATACATTATTCACTTAATGCAAGAGAAATACAATACAGACGGGCGGCTGGAGCACACAGTACATGCTCATGTGAATTTGTCTGCGCGTGCTTGTCGATTCATGTTTAGGTTTTTTTTTTTCAAGAAGTGAAATGTGCCCTAAAGACAAATGTTTGATGTGACATACAGTTCATGTATACCATAAAAACATAAAGGAAAACTGAGTTTATAACATGTTCTACTTGAACATGAGAGGAACAAGAAGGAATGTATCTGTATTTTTCCACGTCAAATTCAGTATTCAAGCTGTTATTTCTAGTGTAAATACAATGATTGACAATGAATGGTGAAGTGGTGTTGGTTTTTGAAAGTGTGTCTGCCTTAAAGAAAGGTTTAGCCTGTCACTTAAGTGACAACTGGCATTGTGAATATGAGTTTTAATGTATAAAAATGTTTTAGGCTACATTTTTTCATGCCAGTAATGTATCTTCCATAAATAAAAGTGTGTATGTGAGTTTTTGCGTGTGTATACAGTAAAAAAGTGTCTTCATTTGGTACAATTCAGAATAAATTGTCCAACAGTCTGCTGCTTGATGCATTTGCAGACCAAAGACTGTTATTGATTTCAATTCACAGAAATAAAAGACAAAAATTACCAAAGGCCCCTCTGTGCAGAAAAGGGACAATTTATATCATATTTATTTTCAATAACACAGTGGATCCAGACATCTTTAAAAGAGTGTCGTTGTTTCCAGACAGTGTCTGTTGTTAACATTAAGTAACTTATTCCCTGCTGTCACCTATTGGATGAGAGTCTGAACTATGTAGTCTGGTCGTGGGAAAAAAAAAAAATTTTCGTTGAACATGTGTCGCAAATTTTCATTTGATTTTCACCATTTTTAATTTATTTTTTACCCACTTCAATTATATAGTGATCAATAAACAAAGACACTGTAAACACTACCAGTCATTGACATTTTTACCTTACTGGAGATGTAAAGGGTGAGGTGACTGGTCGGTGTTTGAACACAGAGACATTTCATTGATCTCAGTTTGATTTATTGAATTAAAATTGGACTCGTCAATCTCAATCTAATTTCCAGGATGCTGATTATTAACTGATTTTCTTTCATTAGGTTAGCAGGAATCGGGGGGGTGCCTCCTGCATTTGAAATAATTGTGTTTTCCGGGAGGTTTTGTCACTAGTAATCAAATGATTTTCTCCTGTTGGGTTTCATAATTACTTCTTACCCTTTGTCTAATGGGCTGTATGTAAGTGGCAGGAAGCGGAAGACTGTGTCAGTCTGACATGAGTGAAAACATTACAGGGATTTTCATGAACTTAGTGCACATATTCTCAAAATGTCATTTTGATGGAGCTAAGCTCGTGTCATTCAGTGGCAGATAAGCGTTTAATTGAATTTGATGGTGCATGTGCAGCTTCATGAAGTGACATAAGACACCACAGCCTTCTGCCCTCATCCTTCATGTCTGTGCTCTGTCTCATTTGCCCTCTGCTTTCCGATCCACGACATGCAAACATATGCTGTGATTGATTACAGAGCAGACAACCACACAAATCTCTGACCCAGGAACTCAGTGTGTGTCATTTACTGTACAACTGCTTGTAGCATAAATAAAACACTGGCTCACTCTCAGTTCAGAGCGTGTTGGATGACACATTTAGCACAGTTTCATCATTTCTCTCCTCCCAGCTGGACATTCTCTGCTTAATTTTTAATATAGCTCAAATTTGGTTAGAGGCAAGCTGGTTTATACCCAGTGAATGACATTTTTATTTCCTTTCAGACAATTTTGTATAATTTAATAATTAAAATATGTGATTTTCATAGTTCGATAACAGGATTTGTTGATTATAGCCATATCTGGTCATATCTTTGATTTAAGTATCATTCAATTAATTTCAGTCATCTTTATTATTCCCACTAGGGACAGTTAGTTAAGAGCAACATACTGATAACAGCTAAACACAAAACATAGCAGCACACACACAACACAGCCAAACAAGTGCACCAGGATAGTGAAGTACCAGATGTTGATAGAAAGCATAATTATATAATACATGTAGGTTTACTATTGCAACAACACATTATCAGTAGGGTAAAACTAACCGGTCTCACGACAGTCTAAAACCAGCTCATGTTCCCTATTAGAGGGTGAACAATCCAACGATTCGTGAATTGTGCTTCACAAGCGACGTCGCAATATATAACAAACATGAAAAACACTATTAAATCTGTACCAATCATATAGTAGAAGGAGTAGCAGTTTGTTTTGGCAGCAGGTAGTGTACGTAGCAGAGTAAAGGACATGTTCAGGGGAAGTCAGGATACATACTGTACTTGTGGTGAGGTTTCTATAGGGAAGTTCATATAAGGGCACAGGCTTATGGAATCAATTATAGGTCAAACAGGAGACATTGGGAATATGTAACATGTTTGTTTTTTGTTGTTCAGCACTTACAGCAGCTAATACCAGAGAACATACCTTCCCATATTTTTTCCTGAGCTTGAAATTAAAATACATCACAGGGGAAATAGGTTATGGATGTGTACTGGTTCCTACATCAGGCTGTTTTTACTCCTTTAATATAAAATCATATCTCATAGTACTGATGCCTTCTTATGGCTACAAAAGTATGGATGCTATTTGTATCCAGGGCTATTTTAGATCTGCTTCCAGTTACAGAGAATATAAAGGTTTGGGCCAAACACTGAGTGATTAACAATTAAATTGTCCAGTTTGAAAAAATGTTAATAAGAACCAGCTTTGGTGCAGATCCTGACACTGGTATCAGCCATTAAAAAAAAACCATGTGAGATGGGGAACCGCATCCTGTCTGTCTGTTTGGAGGGAAAAATGTGAGGGAGGTCAAAGGCACAGACACAAGGGAAGAGATGAAGATAGTCGGGGAAGATGAAGGAGTCGGAGACATCAAGCTAGAGAGCAAGGAGGAAACGGCGAGAGATGCAGAGAGATGTGGGCGCTTTGCAGAGATTCAGTCAGTATCGATCTTGTGTCAGGTGCTAGAAGATGTATCATGAAGCCTTTTCTTTCTTCTCCCTCCTCTCTACCTTCCCCCTGTCTAGTCCCTCATCCTCCTTTTTCTTTCACCCATTCATTTCTCTGCTCTCTACCCAGGACTTTCTGTCAGTGGAGCTTGAGGGGATGAAAGTATAAATTGTTTTTACTGTTCCTCTTTTGTCTCGTCAGGTCACTCAACATCTCTCTATCTATGACCATTTAGATCACACCACATTTATCCATCTCTACCATCTCTCTAGGAGTGTACCCTGTTCCACCCTGCTGGCTCACATCCCAGACTCTCCTCTGCCTTATTTTTGTCACATCACTTTGACAAATCTAAAACCCTGAACTTATACAGTCCTCTTTATTGTGTGAGCACATGAACAAGGCAGAAGAACAAATCCAGAACATAGTAATGTGTTGGTTTTTGGTTGCCATGGTAACAATATGCATGGACAGAGAGCGTAGTGTCAGTATATCTTTATATTTCAACAAATATATCGATCATCTTTGTGTTTCCCTTTCTGATTATTTGTGTCTCTTTCCCGTCCTCATGTTCATCATGCTCAGGCAGAATGATGACTCACTTTTGTCGTACCATCTTCCTGTCCCTCTTTCCCCTGTCTCTTTTCTGTGGACATATGAAGCCACATATGGCCTCTGTAGTGCAGACAGGGTTTCCCCAGTTATTGACTGACTGGCTGCAACCCTGCCAGTTGCAGCACCTCCCTGCTGCACAAACAAACTTAAAAAGAACACGACCAGACTGTGAAAGAAGACACACATGGACAGTGAGGGTAAAACATGGGCACGATAGAGCTTTGGCATATCCACAGCTTCATTTAAACACAATGAGACATATAAATAAGACTCTCAAAGTTACTGTTGCTATGGCTGTCCACTTTCTCACGGCAGAAATGCCCATACAATGATAATAAAGGCAGACAAGTTGTAGTGATGGTGCTAATGTACGGTAGCTTTAGTACTAATCAAGGTCTTTTTTTTTTTTTGATAGGAACGAGGCGAAGAGTAAGTGATTAAGTGTTTTCACATTCAAAGATGGAACAATGTATCCTAGTTTTCATAAAGTTACGTTTCCCCATCCACCATTCGCACCTGCTACAACTGACATGTGAATTCAATGTCTTAAATCTCCGGTTGACTGGAATGTTGAATGAATAAAGAATTTGTGAATTCTGAAAATATCCACCAGTAATGGCACTTTGGTACCAAGAATCATTATTCCTTCATCCATCCAAAAATTCTCATTTGACAATGGAGTGAAACATTTCTCTTCACAACAAAGTGACACCTGTGCATGTCAAAAGTTAGCGGTTCTTCCATGGTAATTATAGATTACTGTGCCCTTATCTCAATTTCTCAATTAACTTTGGCTGGCTGGATGGCTGTATTTGAGAAGTGCTTTCTGACCACAATTAGACTTATTTGATTTTTCATAGCAGCAAGAGTGACCATGATTTACACCAGTTTCTGAGTCACTCCAGACTTTACATTTGCCACCTGATAACTGTTTTCAGCTGCATACTTTAAATTCCATCTTTAAAATTCTACAGTATATAGCTTTGTCCTTTTGGTGGCTTTTGGGTTTCACTTGTCTGTTTGGGTTAATATTCCACTAGTTTGTCAGAACCGCAACCGTGATCATCGCATTACAATACTCTGTTGTCTGCCGATTGAGAAAAATGGCTGTTGTGTCCATGTGATGTTTCACATGGACACAACACCCTGTGATTCTGCAGCAATGTTGAAAGTTAAACAAGGACTTCACAAACGGTATCTATAACCTTCAAGGTATCTGCAAAGCCGGAACAACAGAGAAAGAAAAAGGGGGGGAAGCGTGTGGGGATGAGGCAAAGAACATATAAATATACCGTATATGCACACATAAACAGGTTATCAGCAAAGTGAAAGCAGAGGCCCTGAATAAATGTTGTGTCCTGAGGCAGGCTAAGAACAACAAGGCAGCCAGCTCAGCTCCATGTGACAGTAGGAGATGGATGGTGAGGACTAAAAAAGCAAAGGGAAGGTGCGAGTCTCTGCAGTTCTGCCTACACAACAGACTCATTCTGCGTGGATGCATGTGTAACAGGACAAACAGGAGGAGAGAGGGAAGACAACCAAGTAAGAGGTGGGAGCGTGTGCTCCGGAGGTTAGGACAGAGAGACAACATGTGCTTTTTTTGGGTATTCTGTTGCAGCAATGGACCAAAGAGCAAGAAAGCAAATAAAAAAAACTTACAACACAAAACATGATTAGCTAGATCCACAAGACACACAGGAGAGCACAAGGAACAAGACAATCAGGAAGAAGCAGGAGTAAACAGGTGTAACTAATATAACACAGGTGAACGTAATCAACAAAACAAGAAACAAGACAGAACTAAGACACACCTTGCCTCCTTGAGATTACTGTGATTTAAATGCACTTCTATTTATGCAGTCATTATCTCATTTGAAGAAGTGTTAGTGTTTCTACGTGTGGAGAGATTCTGATCATTGTTGGGCTTGAGTTTGCCATATTATGCGTTCAGCCTATTTTTGAGCATGAGGTTATTGTGGAGAATATCCTGGGCAATATTTGTCATTGCTTTGCAATTTGAATATTTGCATAAAGTAAGCACATCTGTGGACACTCGTGTGTGTCATGAGCTTCAGTACCGTTTTTAGGTCAATTTTGAGCAGATAAATACATTTTTGCAATTAATTGCGAATAAACATTTTAATCTGTGGACAGATTTGCATTTGTGTGCATATTTGCATGTGCGGCCCTCTGTGTGCACTTGGTTAACATGACGGGAATTCACTATCAGTGACGTGTGTTAACAAATGTGTCCAAATTTAGTTTCGAGCAAGATGACGCACGCAAGACATGGTAGTCATCATGTGTTCTGTGTGAACACATGGTGTCTCATTGTTCATATGATGTACTGTGTGTGTCACATGTTATGCAGTGGACCTGCCTTCAAATGCCAGATTAAAACTTCACACATGAAAAGTATAATTTTAGCATCAGCGAAGTGCTCTGTATTTTGTTTAACTTGTTAGCTTCTCTTACGATTGATGCAGAAAATACCTTTTGCTGCCAGTTGGAAAAGTGATCACAAGCTAAAGGCAATTTCACCAAAGAAAAAACAAATCTGCTCCCTGCTTTGTTGCGTTTGTCTCTGTTTCACCTACTCGTCCTCATCCATCTCCCTGATGTTAAGACAGGAAATTTATTATGAAGCCAACTTCCTGTTAAATCAATCTCGCAGACACACATGCATTATAACCGAGCAAGAGAATAGTGTCCACGTGCTTGGCACATTAATGTACGGTGTGCTGCGTTCACTGCACCCTGATTCAGGGTCATTTAGCTTTTATATGCCACAGGAAGGCAGGAGGAAGATCTTTGAAGGGACACATGGGGAGACAAACTGGGCAAAAACTGGACAGCAGACATATGTAGACAAGAGAGAGAGACTTGCATAACAACATATCAAACTGTGAATAATGTAATAATCTCTGTTTACAGTTTTCTATGAATAATGCACCATTGGTTTGTCTTTGTAAGTGTGTTTTTATGTGGAAGTGTGTACTTCTGTGAGTGGTGGAGTCCCTTTGAGTTGTGTGTGTGTGTGTGAGAGAGAGAGAGATCCAGATCAAACAGATCCAGATACACATGGATGAGGGAGGGTTCTTAGAGTCTGCTTTGAACTTCGAACAAAGTAAAATAGAGTAAAGAGGGACGAGTCAGAAAAAGAGAGGGAGAGCGGGATGTAACAAAGAGCTGCCCTTCACTTTCAGTGTTTCATTTTCTCACCCTTTCTTCACTTGCTCAAACTCCTCCATCAGAAGATGAACAGAAGACGGAACAAAGACTCTCTCATTTCAGGGTCACATCAAACCCCTCCAGGAAGTTTCAACGCATCAGTCTTTGTGATGAGAGCTGTTGCCTCATCATGTGTATTCACCTTTTTTTTTTTAAATGGCAGGTTTTGCCTTCATTACTTTATAAACTCATGCACATATAACAAATAGATAATCTATTCTGTAGTTTGGAGTCTTGTGGGTAACTAACTTGTGTGGGTGTGATACAGTTCTTCACTGAGTGTTGTGGGAAGATCAACTTTGAGTGTACACTTGACAAGCACTTGTCGCAATTATATAAATGTTAATTGTTGTAATAGTAGCAGAGCTTCACTGTCATACTGTCAAAATTAAAAAAAAAAAAAAAACAGGAAAATTACTGAGCTCATATTTACTGCACTGCATATTTACCACTCACTCACTCACTCACTCATTTTCTACCGCTTTATCCACTGAGGGTCGCGGGGGGCGCTGGTGCCTAACTCCAGCTGACATAGTGCGAGAGGCAGGGTACAATCTGGATAAGCATAAAATCAGCACTTTTCATGCAAAATAATGACTGCACAATGGATGCAAACCACTGTTGTGCTGACATACAGTGTATGAGGGCTGGTGTATGTATGATCTTGATATGTCTGTCAGTGAGCACCACAGCCATAAAATGAAGTGGTTATATTTGTGCCCATATTTGTGTTTGTGTGCATCTTTGCATGTGCGGCTCTGTGTGTGCACAGGTGGGTACACCCTGGACAGGTTGCCAGTCCATCACAGTCCATAAACTGGATGCAAAAGGCCACCATCAGAATTGATTTTTTTAGCAATGCTCTGGAGCAGGGGTGCACGAAAGGGTCCAATCCAAAGTGAAAAATTCACATCATGATTAGAATCTAATATATCGTACTATATTTTTAGGCCTGGATGCCTGTGGCTAAATGTTCTGTGCCTTTTGTAAATCCACTGTGATCTGTAAGTTGTAATGCACATGTGTACATGGTAAACATCATATTGTTGAAATTGCATTTATTAATTGCAGGCTGTTCATAATATGTTTGGTAAAAAAAAAAATATTTCATTCAATGTTAAACCAAGGGAAGGATTTGGAATTGTTGTTGTTTATAGGTTATCATGCTATTATTTTACTGGTCCACTGTATGTGGTCCCCAACCTAAAATGAGTTTCATACCCCTGCTGCAGTGGACCATATGTAATAAATTTTCCTCAGTCTCATCATACTGGAAACTTGTATGCAGTATTAAAATAATATAGATATTTTTATGTTTTGAAGCCTTTAATCTTGAGGCTTCGATACAAGCGCTCAGATTCCTCCGCGTGATGTCACCACTGGTTGCCACTTGGCTTGACCCTTAACTGAAGTGACCCCGTTAGATAATTCAGGCCATGGTTTTTTATGGTCCAAAACATATTTAATGGTGGTAGACTTTTACTTGCACAGTATGTTTTTTTACTATGGTGTGTAGACTTTCATTAAAACACAATTTACAGTACTGACTGTGGTGCGGGCGACTGTAATAACAGATTATCTCATTTGGAATTAATTATTATTGTAGAAGCGCACATGCCCCACCACCCACACATCTGACAGACGTGCAAAAACACACACGTAAGAACTGAGCAACACTCATCCATCTGGGCCACAGATTAACAGGAGGAGGACATGGACAGGGACAGTGGAACAGAGTAAGACAAAACTGCAGAGGGATATATATAATAGAGAGCAAGGGGAGAGTAGATTTGTGTATTAGCATGAGCAATTCTCTCTCTCTGGAGGGATATTTAAATCTCTCTCTCTCCACAGCAGGTGCACAAACACGCACTCAGTTTTCCAGTATTTTTTTTTTTTTTTAATACCCCCTCCTTTTGTTTTATGTGACCTTGTTCGATCATTTCTTTTTCTGCTGACCCCTCTGTTCCATGTTCTCAGATGCTTTGTCTGTGCTGAAAGCAGAGAGAACAGACATTTCCAGAGCCGTTTCTGTCATCTCTCTCTCTCTCTGTCGCTCCACTGTGCTGAAAAATGGAAGGGAATAGACACAAGGATGACTCTCCGCTGTCATCGCTCAGCTTTTATGCCTGCTGAAGGCTACATGTTAAGGTCTTGCAGTGTGAGGTGTTTTTTTTTTTTTTTTTTTTTTTTTTTTTTTTTTTTTTTTATTGAGGCTGTAATGATCAGCAACTGAAAGCTTTAGCTTTTGCTACCCACTCAGACTAAATGAAGACACCAGGAGGAAACAAAAAGTGACTTTTATTCACCCTGACAATAAAAGTGTGGGTTGCAGATGGAGGCATTTTTCATGGTGCCTGACCACACAAACCAAACACACACACACTGGTTTTGCTCTCTGTGGGAGAGCTGATGGTCAAATACATCCAGCTGAGGACGTCACCCCACCTCCATATGTCACACGCACCCTCCCACTCCCCATTAGTCAACCAACCTCTTGCTTGCTTGTCCGCCAGCAGCCTCAGAATCAAACATCGCTCACCACCTTTGCCCTCGCCTTCATAAAAATCATCCACTGATGTGGTGACATCATCCCTGTGCAACCTGACACCGTGCTGCAGAGGGACTACTACTGTGCATGAGACGTGAAACCATAGAGTCTCACTGTCTGCAACACTGACACTCAAGCACCCAATGACTCAACTCAAAAGTAACGTTCTTCACCTTAAGTACAAAAAAGTGATAGATTTTCTTTAAGCAACATCAATCATGATCGTTAAAAAAATCATTAGTAATTAATTGCATGGTGGTCAAAACTTGACTTGTTCACAAGGAATGAAAGCAACATGGAGTTAACAGGGAAACATGAAAATAACTGATATAATGTTTTAATGACAAGGAGATGAAAAAAACGCTTCACGTACATAAGGTGAAAAACTGTCACTATTTCTTTTACCCAGTGCATTTTAGATATGGCATGGGATCAGAAGTCAATATTTTAAAATATTAAAATAAATTAAAAAAAACATTGGAAAATTCCATGCAATATGCATTTACAAAGACAAAAGTCAACATAAAAATTAATAAAAATAAAAGATGAAAATCCCAAAACAGAGCCTAAGGTTGCATGAGATTAAAGAAGTACCTAAGGTGTTTAAGTTAAGTGCATTCTTGCAGAGCTGCTAACATGACAGTAGGGTATTTATTGTGCTCGTTTCAATAAATTCTACAAATCAGAAATCTCAAAACAAGAAAATACAAAATACCACTTCCAAAAAAAGAACAATGGTGAGTGATCCTTAGGGAAGAGTGGTGGAGTGAGCATTTAGAATTAGAAGCCAGAGTGGGAATGGAGTGCCATACTTGGTTTCTTTTATTCTATATTTGTGCCATTTGTGACCACAAATCATTGCAATGTCACTATGGAAACTAAGAGGCCATAATCACAGAGTGGTGCCCTAATAATGCTGACTAATGTTGACTTTGCCACAATAACTGACTGATTGTGGAGAAGCAAGTGAGGATTCTGTATTGTTCATAGCCAAAGATTGCCTAAATCAAGTATTGATTTTAAGAGCAATTTGCGATCCTTGATAATTTGTGAGTTATTGTCCTGGAGAGAACAGATCAGTCATCGCTAATGAGGGACAGATTTAGAGTAATGTCTTTTCATCAGCTGTGGTTATGTGTCTCTTTGTGTGTAGTAGCTTTATAGCACACTGAGTATTGTGAAGACCAAACCTGTCAGTACTAATACGCTGTCTGCACAGCAATGCTCAGCAGAGGGGAGGGTGCCTGCACACGGCAGAGCATTTATAGATAATCTCACATTGTATGAATGCTTCCTTTGGACTTCAAAGAGGTCAGGCCACATTACTTAGCATAGATTGTTTGTCCGTTAAACAGTTTGTCCACAACTTTAAATCCAGGTTGAAATAGCTTTAGAATGTCTATGGCCAAAATGGAGAAAAAAAAAATCAAATAAACAAATACCCACCGTTTTCACTATTTAATGACCGTATCAAAAACTGGCAACCCAGACACACAGCAGGTGAACATATAACCATAACTTCACCTTCTCAGGCGAGTGGGCAGAGTGATGAAATAGGGACAGACGCCCCCTCACTTTGGTGAGCAGATCGTTACCACAGCAGGACAGACTGATGTCCAACGACACCTAGGGAGGTGTCTGTCTGTCTGTCTGTCTGTCTGTGTGTGTGCGTGTTATACTTTCCCAATCGACAGTCTTCTGAAAAAGGAGAAGGAAGAAAGAGTGGGTGTGGGGCTGAAACGACAGCGTAGAAACACCTACAGAAGAGGAGGGATGGGGGTGGGAGCGAGGGGCTGAGGTGGAAAATAAGAAGAGGCAGAGGCGAGAAGTAAGGCGGGGGATGAATGAAAGAGAGAGGAAGATGAAAGAAAGATGAAAGGGGGCTCCACTATAGGGAAAAGAAAATAAAGAAAGGGGTTATGAGAGGGAATTGTAATAGTGTGGACTGGTGAATGAGAGGGTGTAGCTCTAAGAAGAAATCTGAAAATGAAGACGACTCCCCCCATCAAAGGTTTTGTCCGGGTTAGAATTCATCACCAAAAAACTCTTTGTTGAATTATGAATCCAGACAGCAGCCGGCCTCTGTTAAAGCAAAGAGCACACGCAAATTCACTTTACTCACCTTTTATTGCTGAAGTGAATCACTGATCATTTAAATTATACAAATTGCACTAAGGCACAGCAGAAGCAGGGCTCTTTTGAGGAAACCCACATCGCAAATAGATGCTTTTTGGTTATTTTCTTTCTGCTAAAACCTTTTTTGATATAAATGTCGACACAAGCGCACACATGGACACACACTCATCTATCACTGGCCTGAAAGTGTCGCTGAGGGACAATGACATGATGCTGATATCACACACTTCAAGGTTCAGGTAGCTTTTATGACCAAATGTCATTTTCCTTTCTCCCTGTGTGGGTATTTTTTTTGCCACCACCAATATTCGGGTTATTACCCATGTCCAAACTGACTCTGTGGTGTTTTATCACAGTATTATTAACCTGCTTACGTCTGGGTCATACTTTCCGTATCCCTGTATTCACAGTGGACCACTATTGCCCGTGTGACATAAATGTTGCACTGTGGTATTAAATATAATTAACTGTAATTCGTCATGCATTCAGTATAATTAACCTCCCCATTTTGTGGCCACAAAGACAGTATGCACCATGAAACATTGTTTCTGTTATACAAATCATGATGCTTTGTTATTTGTGCGAGTGACATTATGCGAGGGCGCACGTGTTTATGTTTGACTAATGTATTTTTCATTTGGTAATGATTAACAAGCAAAGCAAGCATGACATCTGTGATCATGTTGTTCCTGATGCCAACCAGCTCCTACCACACTGGCGGCAGTCCCACCACTGAAGCTCATAATGAGGAAGCATTACAGAAATCACACACACATACGCAAGACACTCAGTAATATTGCATTCCCTGGCTCCTTACCCAAATGTAGTCATCACAACTAAATACCTAATCCAGTAGATCTAATTAACCCCAACCATGTCTTATCCCTCAAAAAGCCTGGTAAAATTGTGAGAATCAGGCAAAATAAGAGCAATATGTTCTCACAAGGATAGGTCTGAATCAAAGTTTGTCCTCACAGCCGACTACAGACATGAACACTCACTCACAGATGGTGAGATCACGATGTTGGAGTCATGTTGCACACTGGTAGTCACACTGAAACACTCGTCTGGATGAAAAATGAATTTATCATGTGGCTGGGTATTGAGCTTCTGTGTCAACTCCTATCAAAAATGTGTTTTTTACTTGATATCACATTTTGTTACCTAAGAAGTTAATCTCATCTGCATCAGTGATTGGTTGCCTCGAAGTTACAACCAGCGCTCATTTCCCAAAGGAGAAGAGAAGACAGGGCTTAACTTCAGTGAGTGAGAGGTTAGGTTGTTAAATGAATGAAGGTACTGTATGGCAAGAAAATCTGAAGATAGATCAGTTTTAATAGAATTCTATTGTTCAGTAATCTGTATCAAATCCCACTATAAATACTGCATTGTAAGCCGTAGTTTACAGTATGTGGACCATAGTATTCTCACTGAAAAATCTGGAGATATAAAAGGAACAACACACAACATGTACCAGTGCCCATGCCCAACAGTGTCACAGTAAAGTTCTTCTCTTTGGTGTCTTGAAAAAGAAAAAAGCTTTTCACGCAGTAATTTAATGTTAAATTATAAACACTGGTGTACTTGCACAAAATGTACATGCACAAAGACCTACTCTCCTACACATGAAAGTGGGCTGGTGTAACTGTACATGGAGAACCTTTTACACTTTAACCCTTCCTTGGCTCAGTTAATGGTCTTATCTAACAGAAATCAAGACTGGCAGGGGGAGTGTGTGTGCATGTGCGTGTGCATGCATGTGTGTTTATGTGTGTGTTCTAATGCCAGCCGTGCATGTGCTATGGTCTGGTCAAAAGGTGGAGTCTGCTTAAATTGCTCTTATCAATAATGTAGTGAGGAGGTGGGGGAGCTTCATCTGTGCTTCAGATGACTCACAGGGATACACTGGGACAAAAGGCAGAGGAGGGTAAAGAGAACAAGGACAGGTTAAAGAGGGCAGCACCAGGGCGACAAGGTGAGAGGACGGAGCAGGGAGTGTCATAAGGAAACATCGCAGGAACATAATCATAATCAGCAGCCATTCCTGTTTCAGTTGAATATAAATGACACTATTATCACTGTGTGAGTTCTTCAGTCACATGAACCTGCCTGCTGCTAAATGTAATAATTGTTTTTCTGAGCTTACGTCATGTTTATTATTCTCAGCTGGAGAGACGTGCGCACGCACACACACACACACACAGATACTGTATATATATATCACCAGATTGGGACACATAAACTGTAGAAGACAAAGCAATCCAACACAATTGAACTACACCCACAATATTGCTTTCTAGATCCCCTAAAGGAATCATTTGTAAAATCCAGATTTACTCTCCTTGTTGTTTTGTAGTCTTCCACTGACTTTTCCATTTCAGTTAACAGTTATTTACGTTTCCATTAACACATTATCACTCATTAGTTTGAATTCTTAGTGTAATATAGGGATCCCAGGTGGGTTATTCAGACAGTCACATATACATATAAATGAGCCACTTGTCACGAGCAGGGGCGTTGCAACAACCTGGAGCCCCTGAGCTGAGAGAGAGGGAGGCCCCCTCAAATTCTATGATGAGGCTACAGGAGACCATCCATCCATGTATATGTTGCTCTAGTTTTCAGAAGAATTTTGTTGTCTTGTGCAATAGCAATAGGCTTTCTATTCTATTCTATTCTATTCTATTCTATTCTATTCTATTCTATTCTATTCTATTCTATTCTATTCTATTCTATTCTATTCTAGTTAGATTGGAATCCATGCGGCATATACAGTTGCGCACTGGCAGTGCAGTAATAATCATTTATTTTGTGAACTACAGAAAAGGTAGATAAATATGTGCATGCACTGCACTCTGCTTATATTTATTTTTTATTTCCCCACATGGGAAAGCAAACTTCTTACAGCAGGTCTTAACCACCAAGCAACACGGACCAGCTGATACAAAGCTGAGCCAAAACTGTCCACACTGTCAGTCCTTATCACTTCACGTTTGCAGCTCTAGCCTTTAAATAAATGAACTAAATGACCTCGATTGAAGGAGTGTAAGCAAAATATTTAATAACTGTTGCATCTGTCAACACTGGATTCGAAAACTGTAGTGGATAAATCCATCTCTTCAGACAAGCAAAGAGGGCAAAACACAGATTAGAGAGTGGCAGCCTTATCTTCACTACATCCCTTCCCCTCCACTTCTTCTCTGTCAGGCCTGTCTCACACCCTGCAGCCTCCTGTGTTGTTCCCAAACACAGTTGAAGAGGTTTAAAAAGCCAGACATGAGATTAGGTTCAGAGAGGTGATTACTGCACTCTTGTTTTCCTCACCGCCCGTGTTCCCACTGGCCCCGGAGGTCAAGAGTCATCGGTAACCCACGGCGATATTGTGACACCTCGTTACTCTTTTTCCCTCTTCTGCCTGGTCACCACGTTGCACGGTCATGGCAACAGCAAGACACGGGGCTACTCTTGGCACAGAGTATTTTACACATAAACACTGCTCCCCAGAGTGTGTGTGTGTGTGTGCATGTGTGGCATATGGTGTCCACAACATGGGGAGGTTGTGGGAGAGGAGAGTTCCTCTCATGCTGTGTAATGTTCGTACTCCCCCACAATGAGGGAGGTTTCCCAGATATTAAGGATGAGGCAAAAAGGGGCAGAAGGTAATGCACAAGAACTCGATAAATGTATTGTATATTCATGAATAAATTCAGACCAGGGGGCAAAAGATGAAATTAAAGAAATATCAATTTCTATAATGTTCTAAACTGGATTTTCAGTACACCTTTTTTTGCCCTGATGTACTGGCGCCCCATCTGCTTTCACCATAATAGTGTGAGGTGCTTGCTTGGCACAACTGATCCGTAGGTGTGCAGTTACTGGATGTAATTATGTGTTTTGGAGTTAGGTCTGAATCCAGCTCCCTATGTTGTATTCCCTGCACCTATATGATGACTGACTCCTTAACATGTAAGGAATTATACTGTTAAACAGAATTCCAATGAAAGTCCAATGATTCTGTTAAAAAAAAAATTTAAAAAAAAATCATTTAATTTTAGAGAAAACAATGGCATATATATATATAAAATTATTTGGTATAATAAGTTATTTGAATTAAAAACATAATGTCCATGTCACACTGATAATAGCAATTATCATTGCCGCTTTCATTATTCAAGATTAATCATGATGATATGACGTACGTGATCAAACATATATTAGTAACAGACTAAATAGCAAAACGTAATGGCCTGTCTTTTCCTTAACGACTGATGATAATGGCACAGTTTTTATTGGAAACGTCTATGCAACTGGCACTGAAAATGCTCTTCTCCCTGACCACAGTAGGTGCTGAGAAACACACAAAAAGACATTTCTATGGACAAACAGCAGATAAGGTAAATGGAAGCAGAAATGTTCAGGCTTAATTTGAAGCCTAAATACAGCCTGTCCCTGTTTGTCTGCCTCTCTCTTGCTGAGATTGTTGAGGTAGATGGTTTAAAGAATTGATGTTCATTCACAAGTCTGTAAACACTTGTCATACGCTCACACATACGGTTAGTCTGACAGATGTGAGTCAGACAGAAAGGATGGTATTCCTGTAAAGGCTATTTACTGTGCTCCATTTCCCTACTGTTGAGATGAGACCCCACCCACCAAGAATCAGCTGAGCAATGACCAATGCCCCTGTCATCTAATGGTGATGTAGCAGACATTAAAAATCTAAATTGAGCAGTATCTGTCCTTCTAAAATCCTTCCTCCTCCTCCTGCATCTTACATTGTTCATTGATTGATGAGGTGGTTTCATTTAGAGCCTCACAAGGAACATAAGTACAAATCAATCAGTAAAAATGATGAAAAAATAAAATCAAACTGCCAGACAGGGATGCACTTTATGAGAAAGAAATTCAAACCCCAAGTTAATTTAAAGCAATTTTACTCCATGTGTAAGATGCAGCACAGGAGACCTGACTTATCATGTTGAGAAACACAGTGTGCAGTGTTTAATTCGGACTCACAGTTTGATCGGACTCCATAAATAATAGATTCTGGAGCAACAGAGTAGTCTGAAAACTCAAGCCTGGTGTATACTGGTGAGTCTGATGCAATTCATTTCCCTTCATGGGGAAGCAATAACACTCTGATATAAATCTCCATGGTGACTGTGAAATGCCTTGGCTCTAATAAAATACATGGCACTGAAGGAAGCTTTCACGACAGGTTAAAAGAAAATGTCATTGTGCAGTAATTAAATTCATGTGTGATCTAACACTCCATTATTCATTGTTTTATGAAATTGAATTTTTTTATTTTCGCACTTTTTTTGAGAAGCCTGATCATGTAAGGATTTTCATGTAAAGACCAAACTGCAATTTCTGTGCAGATACATGCAAAAAACACAGAAGTGGCCCTTTATATCTTAAAATGTCCCACAAATACTGTCTCTTTCTATTCATGCTGTCACTCGAGGGAAAAACCTACGGCTGCTGCTGGGTCTCGTTACCACGAGCGTCAGTGTTTACTGTCAGGCGACGTCCACCTTAATCTGAAATAAGCAGATTCGAGACAAACGTGTGTCTTTATGCTAAGCTAAAACAACAGGCTGCTGGCTGAGTGGGAGTAGGAGAACACGTGTTTATCCTGTTTACAGCCCAAGTAAGATTTGACTCTCTGCTCCCCTGTTTCCTCCACCTTTTCTCTTTTTTTCCTTCTCACTCCATCATCCTAAATCTTCCTGCAATCTCTCTCTCTTTGTTTCATCCTGCTTCCTGTTTTTCCTCCTTCTCCGGGAAACAGAGAGGAAACATTTAATCTGTAATGTTCATTCTCCTGAGGCTGGCCATAGTTGCCATGGATGCTGGTGATGGTTCAGCAATGTTCTTTACTGCAGTCTGGGTTTTTACTGTTAAGAAAGGCTTGGTGTTGAATTTACATCTCAGTAATAAAGTGGTGAATTGTTTGCTTTAAACTGTGATCAGAGGCAAAGCAAGAATCAGAGCCCTCACAAAAAAATAAAGGTTTTATGATCTTCACTCCTATCTCATTTTTGTGACTCAGCCAAAAAAAAACGCAGCACTGCACCAGTGTCCACAGTCAATTCATTTTACTGCTAAATTGAACATTTTCGCTGCGGCTCGGCCAAATCACTGCAGGCTTATCTTAAAGGTTATCATGGATGTCAATAGCCTCAGTAGATAGAAATCTTTCATTAACCTTTCATTTCATTGCAACCGGAGAATATTCAGCAGAATGCAAAACTGTGGCATTCAATCTGTCCTTCGAAAGGTAGAGGAAAGACGGACAAACAATGTGTCGCAACTGAATTTTTTAGCTGTTTTGGTGTTTGGATGATTGAATGTGTAGGAGTATTAAATAAATAAATGAAAAAATAACCAAGAAAACATTGTTGCTCTTTTTTAAAGGCAGTGCAGTCTGTTCTATAAGACTAGGAGACTCTGAAGTGGAAAAATACAAACTATGAATCATGATGCGTGGCCTATTGGTGCATTGCATCTTTCTCTAGTGATGGCTCTACTACTTAAGAGCTGGGGTTTGTTTTTATTTTTTCCCTTTTCTTACTAAGGCCAGACTGAAAAGCAAGTGAAGCACTGGTTCAAAGATGAGAGCAATCTATTGCTGCCTCCACACAAAATGTGGACACAGGATTTCCACTGGCACAGTAAACACACAGCATATGTGGTTTGTTTGTTTGGGACGTGGACGATTTCCAACGAGTTTTTACCCAGACTGTGAAATAATCTTGGGGCAGTTTCCACTCGCAGGTCATGAAATATTCACCTCATATCAGATGAATAATGAATCCAGTATTGCTCACTTTTACTCAAATGCTGCTCCACTCTTTTGTCTCCCATGATGTCCCAACAGGAGAGGAAATAAAATGCATCCAATAATAA
The DNA here is from genome assembly GCA_016785285.1 of Brachirus orientalis. NCBI lineage: Eukaryota > Metazoa > Chordata > Actinopteri > Pleuronectiformes > Soleidae > Brachirus > Brachirus orientalis. The sequence continues at coordinate 1,003,355 of JAFBJR010000434.1, forward strand.
TAATAATAATAATGATAATGATAATAATAATAATGCAATCTTCTGACACATGAGTTATATAAGCAATAACACCGTTCAGGGAGATATGGGATAGCTTTCAGAAATCAGGCATAAATGATGACACTTCCTGACATGACTGCATCTATTCTTGAAATATTTTAAATGAAAAGCAAATCCACAACCACCAGTTAAGACTGCCTGCATGTATGAGCCTGCATTGACTGCTGAGTACTGTAAAGTGGTGATGCATTAATGGTACTTCAAAATGAAAATGTATTGATGGTGTGATTCCTTTGCAAGAAACACTCACTGACCACTTTATTAGGTACACACAGCACTGGATAAGGTTGACGTGAACAGAGTTTGCCTTTCTATCATCTGAGCTTTGCTGCTCACTTAAAACTGTAGTATGCAACATATATCCATGCTGCACAGGGGAAGTTAAATCATTTCTAAGTTAAGACGGAACTTTGTGCTAGTGAAACGAGATAGCTGCAATCAGGTTGGGGTATGATGTAACAAACAAAAGTGCCCACAAATAGCCCCGTTGTATGAAAGTTTCAGCTGAAGAATGCGGTACACAAATAATGTTACATCATTTCTGTTCATGAAGACCAAACAGAGTTGCTGCCAGGTGACTAGCTAGAGGTATTAGATGTACCCAATAACCTAATACCTTATCAGTTGCCAGTGAGTGTAGTCTGAAATGTTTTATACTGTATAAAATTGAAAATGATTAAATGGTGGGAGTTTGCTTTTGACTGACATATCTGCAAAAAGTAACGATGGAAACTCAGACCTCCTTATCATTGTCCTCCCTCGCTCCCTTTGCTCTTATTTTCTCTAACGAAAAAAACCCTTTTCTCATCTGTCAGTCACCGCAGCATGCAGCATATTTTTCCCCTCTCTCTCTCCCTTCTTTTTTCCACTTGTTCATCCTCCCTCACAGTAGGAACCACACAGGTGCCATTGATTTAGAGAGAACAGCAATAGCACACACACTGAGTACACCATGGAAACCAACCTTGGCTTCGTCTGACAGAAGGCATTTCAGCAGGCTTGGTGAGGAGGAGCTGTGTCACAATTGTGGATGAAGTAGCTCACAGAGAACCTGCTTCTATCATGGACACGTACTTGTTGTGTGATTAATGCAGCTTTCATAGTAAACGTACAGTTTTTAATTTTGAAAGCTACAGATTTTGAACATAGACGTTTCACAGCGCAGAAAATACTTATTGAAAGTATGAAAATTGATCATGACGATCCTTGTCTACAACAACAAACGGTGACTTCCTGAGGCTACATCCATGCTATTATCTATTTGTTTAAATATGCATGAACTCAGTGCTGGATACTACTTCTGCCCACACTACGACTGTGTTTTAGGACCCAATAACATGCTGCAGGCTCCATTTTAGGGTGAAAACTCCAGGGCAGTGTTCTAGTGATGACAGTCAAAATGTGAGATTTTTGGAAACAATGAAGCCGTTACCCAAAAATTCCTAATTGGTTCTTATTGGCCACACCTTGGAGTGGACTGAGATGAGCTGTAAATGAAAAGTTGCAGTAAAGGTTACTTGTCATAGGTCGAATAACAAAAATCCTTGCTCTGTCAAATTGAGTCCATTGTTATTTCTCTATAATAAACCTTTAGACTTGTATGGCAAAGTACCCAAGGCCATTTTACAGAGTAGGGAAAAAACTAAACAAAGAAACAAGCTAAGGACAGAGAATAATGGGAGGAATTTGGAATAATAGCTTTAGTTATTAAAAGCCTTGTATGTCAGATGGGTTTTGGGGAATTTTGGAAGATAACAAGGATGTGGCATTACAGATTTTTGCTGTTAGTAGTACCTGCTAAAACTAAGCAAACAACTGCAGTAGATGAATTCTCTTCTTGTTTATACCACATGTCTGGTGTTCCTGAATGATCATGTGATATTTAATTTGAATTCATATTTTTGGCAGACAGTAGATCAGACAAACATTATTCATATTACTTTCAAATATCTATGTTGTTCAGTGTCCTTTTTTAAAAGGAAGGAAATATTTTCAAGGAACAACAGTTCATGAAACCAGTGTCTTAATTTTTCTGTTACCTCAAAATTGACTAATCAGTTGTACCTATTACATGACATGCCATATATTTAGTCAGGTATATAAACTGTTGATGCTGAAAACTAGTCTACAAGTTGATTGAAAACATCTTCTAATCTCCTCTCACCTCTTAAAACTACATTACGGAATGAACCTCTATCGCCCCCTGTTGATTTCTGAGTAATTACTAAAACAGTGTCGTGTACAGCCTAGTTTTCTGTCCCCCAACTCCACCTACTCTTGCGCATACACACAAATAACGAACAACCGCAGAAAAAGAGAGGACGTTATTTCTGTGGTACTTTGGAAATCCCAGCTGACACAAGGCTAAAGGTGATGAGCACCCTGGACAGTTCACCAGTCCATTGAGAAAATACAAACTCTATACAGAAAAGCCCAAACTGAGATGCAAACCTGCAATCCACCGTGTGACCCACCATGCAATATATGTTAATTGTGCATCCAGGAAACTCCATTGGAGCTGCATCGTGAAAGAAACAGCAGCATCTGTAATTGAACATGCAAGAACATCTGTTCAGGGAGCACTTGCTGCTAGGCGAGCACATATTTTCAATATTGTACAGTCACATTTGCAAGAAGCCAAAATTGTGATCATGAGCAAAATGTAATCGTGAGGTCCAACCAAGTTTCTTTTTTTTAGCAACAGACATACCACTGGTCCATCCACTGCTGTATCAACCTGTCCATTGTTCACTGTTGCACCTGTCCAATGGTCGGTCCTGTCCCTTTCCATTCTCTTTGTTAGCTTCTCTCTCTCTCTCTCTCTCTCTCTTCTGTCCCCTAACAGCCAACAGCATATCTTGCATCATTTAGTGAATCAAGGATGGGAAATGGTTGGGGGGATGGCAAAGCTCCATATGGCCTACTAAGAGTTAAAAGACCCGGCAGGTATTCGCCAGAATGTTCTCTCTTATAATTAACACACTCTTCCCTCATGTTCTTCTCCTCCCTCCCCATTTTACTCTCTTTGTTAGTACTCTTTTTTTCCATGGCTTTGTTCATTTCTAAACAATCAAACATGTTCATTCCTCTGACAGCATTGCAGGACTTAACTATACCACAGCCAATCAAATGTTAATCACTGTCTCTAAGGGACGCTGCTCTCCCCTCTCCATCATTTCCTCCCTCTTTTAGTCCTTTTATTCTTTTTCTCTTCTCCAAGGGTGCGTTTTCACACTCTCTTTGTTAACTTATATTAATGCTGTGCATCACAATGACTGATTGCAGCCTTCTTCTGACAGGGTGAGTGGGTTTTTTTTTTGACAGTGTAAGTACGTCACTGCAGTTGTGAAATGATACACGTCTATGTAACTGCACAAAATTATGTGCTTTTACTTCACCATACCAAGGTGAAATTTAATCATAGGTTGGAGTGTTGTTGCAGATGGCTCAGTCGCATCATCGCTCCTGGCTAATTCATGTTTTTATCATTTGGATTTCATTCAGTTCAACAGCAGCAGCAGCAGAACCACCAGTAACTAAAGGCATCACATATTTTTCTTTATTCTGTGTTTCTGTGTCATTTCAACAAGTGTTTGTTGTTCTCTTTAAACCAATAGTAACTGGTTTCTTCAACTCTCACTCAGATAGAGAACTCAGTCTTAAATTATACATTTGAAAACAAAACACAGTATGATATTTCTGCTGGTGGGAGTCTCTCAATCAAAACAATAACATAACGTAAGATGTAGTTTGATGACACTAGGAAGCAGCATGGGATAATGGGAATTTGTTGTCTTTTAATTTTAATTTTCTTTTGTTTTTGTTTGGTGAAATCCTGGTCCTAAGAGAACCACGGCACTGCATGTTTTAGACGTTTCCTCACTCCAGCACACCTGATTCAGGTGAATGGGTCATTATCAGGCTTTTGTAACACTTTCTAATTAGCTGACCATTTGAATCAGGTGTGTTGGATCCTCAAGATCCTCAAGACCAGGATTGGGAAGCCCCGCTTTATGGGACAAGCTTGTGGCAGAATGCAAAGCAAACGGCCATGTATAGCCTTTATCCATAAATACATACAATAAAATGAAAAAAAAGCACAAAAGACAACACATTGGCATTCTGATGAATCATAGTGAGTTTGACCTGGAAGTGATGGTGAAGCAGATCATGTCCAACCAGTGAATAGGTCTGTAGCCTTCAATAGAAATACGAATTTCTGTGTATGTTTGAAAATGTTTTGGCTAAACAAAATATATGACACTGGTCACATTGTTTTGTGCTATTTTAATGCAGAAATGCTACATATTTTATCTTTAATGGCATATTTATCAAGGTGCATGGATGGATGGATGGATGGATGGATGGATGGATGGATGGATGGTGTAGCCAGACAATCTGTCTGACTCCATCATGTCTACAACTCCCGTGAGAACTGTGTAGACTAAATTGACTACACAGCAGCAGAGGAGCACTGCTATGATAATGGTATGATAATTGGGAGTAAAATGGGGCTGAAACTGAACATGTGCCTGTGTGCATAATCACTGAGTAGTCTCAGACTGTTTGATCTGATGTATGCTAATTTGGGACAAGTGAAGCATGGTAATTTGATAGGGTTTCGTATTCGGCAGGGTTACCCCCAATCCGCCACAACCCCACCCCCAACACCAAGATCTTAACCTTTCCACTTCTTCAGTATCTTCATCTACTCTCATCCTCTGGAAAGAATATTGAGATGGAAGTGGATGTGGAAAAAGCTTAAGCAGGATTTATTCATTTTTTCATGTGGGTGAACTTTTCACACTAGAAGCCATCAGAGTTCAGTCTTCATCCTCAACTACTAGTCATTCACAGCCACAAAGATCAGGAAAAAGGTACATTTCCATGTAAATGTGGATTCAGTTTTCATTCTTCAGGTAACTTTTAGTCATTGTGTTTTATATCGCACATTTTGTACTTGTCTTACCGAAATACTTAAACGGAATTGTAGCCATTCAAACCATTGCTTGTTAATTGCTTGTCCTTCTGCACACAATAATTACAAGTATCTGTTGGCCAGAAAATGCCCAATACTGTGTATAGTTGTGTTGAACAATGTAGTGAAGAATGCCCTATGCCTGCTTCACAGTAAATAAACTGCTGACTTGCAGATAGGAAATCTATTATCTCTCAACACCTAAAGGGAAAAAAGTAATTTATCATAATTTACAACTGAAATAGAATCTCTGTCTATAACTTGTCATTATTGTGTTCAAACCTGATTGCAGTGTAAATATAATAACCAGGTCGCCGGGATTTTCACAGAAACACAACCTAATCTATTTGTTCTGTATCCAATATAATGAAGGGAAAAAGTGTGTGGTTCCCGGTTCTCAGCCACATCTTACCACTGCTGCTCCCTCCTGTTTATATCTCCATATTAACTCACACAGTGGACAAACAACACAAGGCCTCTTCTGAATCTGTTATTCCCTCGGCCTCCAAAGAAACACAGATTAACCAGCTATAAATGGATGAGGAGTCAAACTTAGACAGTGTCACTGTGAAAAACACTTGGACACCTCCTGATGAACTGTGAGGACGGAATCTTAAAATAGCTGGGCAATGACATGACGTAGTGACTGTGTTTTTGCTCTGTCATCCTAAGACCCCTGCCAAATAAGGGAAGAATCACCAGCAAGTCACGAGGCTGCACAAAGTCCATTACTTAAGAGCTGCCCAGGGCAGGAGTGTGGCGGAGCAGAGACGGGTCACTGGAACATTTTTAGCAGCCAGTCACTAGCAGCTCTGATGAAAAATTAACCATGTGTGCTTTCCTTTATGTAAGGTTGAAGCCCAGAACCATCTGCACTCATGGTTCCGTTTTGGGGAAAAGAGTAGAACATGGTTTGAATGGATAAGAAGGAAAACAAGACCTTAAGCCAAGAAAACACTTCATTGATGAAACTGCAATAGGAAAAAGAGGCTTTACCCGGTTCACTGATCTAGAACTGTGTGTTTGTGTGTCTGTGTTTAATCGCCTTAAAAGGATTTATACAAACTTAAGGCCTGAGTCTCACTGGGCGTCTGAGCAGCGTGTCTGCGTCATTGATTGTTTTGCATTTCATTAACATGTCAACATGTCAGCCATTTCTGTCTCAGGCATGTCTCATGTGAATAATCTGTACTGTTCATCTTGAGAATACAACTCTCGCCTCATTTATTTGCCAACAGTGTAATGTTTGCAACACAATAAGCAGTGGAAATATCTTTGTCTGTTCAATATGCCAAAAACACAACAATTCCACTATCCATTTCAAAGTAAAAGCACTCTACAGTTTCAGTTCCTTGGATGCATACATTTTATCATCAAGGCTTTTATGATGAAATATTTGCAGGACACAGTTTAATTCTTATGAGTCTTGGCATTCACTTGACCACAGAGGTATTGTGGCAAACTATGTAAACAATAGAAGCTGCTCCACACAGCACACCCACAACAGAGTGTGTAAACAACAGAGCTGTACAAGACACAGATGATCAACAGCCTTCATGCACCTGTAAGGAACTGAATGACTATCCAAAATGTTATGTTTGGGTTATAGTGGTTGCTTTAGAGAAATGTGTGTGTATTCATGCGTACTAACCTCACACTCATTTTGTTATCAACCAGAGTTAAGTTGAGCTACGGTTGAAGCTGTTCAATTGGACCACTGTCCCTGTCCCATTAATCAAGCACTAGCACCACATTTCAGCTTGTCAGTATGCAGTTTGCAGTTTCCAGTTTAGCATGCGGCATTTGTCAGCATGGTGAGTGCAATTCTGAGTCTTCCTACCATCCATGAATTAAAAGATATCCAATTCCTTGAGCTGACAGAGCATGAAAGCTGTCTTCTTGTCAGTCCAAAAATGTACTGGCCTGGATTTCACCATATTTGGGTTGTGGTTGTCTTGTATATGCTGGGAATGGGAACTGTGGTGCAGGCATAGAGGCACATTGAGTCCAATTCTAGTGCAACTGAATATATACATGCAGTAGTACTTAAACCCCAACTGTATTCCATGAGTGTTTGGTACAATTTCAGGTGGACTGGCAGAATAATTAGGTTTTTTCTAATATCCTGTTAAGATACTGACTGAATCGAGCAGAAGGCCAAGTGACTCTCATATAGTGATGACCCTTCTGCATCATTTATACACGTCAAACACAGACTTCACTGCGATCAGTCTGTTATGCATCACACATATACGCACGTGCAGGGTGTATACATGTGTTTAAACAGGCCTACACTGCAGATGGAGAGTGGCTGGTGAAGATGGATTAATTAACACATACTATATCAGGCATGAGCACACAAGCCTATAAATCAGCATGCAAACGATCCAACCGACATTGAAAAAGGTGAAACGCACCAGTACTCATGCCTACACTCACACACACACACACAAAACTGACTATGATGTCTATTTGATTAGTTGTGCACGTATGAGTGTCCTATTTTTTACATCTTTAAGATCTTTTTAGTCCTAAACACTGACGTTGTCACGACCAGCAGTCTTCATGGAGACCAAAACCTTGATTAAGTTTAGGGTAAAAATTTTAGGTTAAGGTTAGGGTTATGGTTAGGCAGTAACCAGTTATGGATAAGATTAGAGATAATGCTTTGGTTAGGCTGCCCAAATCAATGGAAGTCAATGCGCTCCATAAAAAGTTTGCTGTGTTAACCTGTGTTTGTGTGTTATTGACGTTTTGTAGTATTTGTTATGCCTCATCCCAGCAGCACCTGTAAGGCCTAAAGTCCCAGTAGTGCTTTATTGAAAAAGATGATGAAAAGGTGTTTTAAAAACAGGTGGTCCATTAAATTTTAAGGTGGCTGGTTAGAGGAGTACTGAGCAAGAGTGAGGTTCTCATCAGAGGCTGCAGTGCATAGCTGTGGACCCTTGCATCTCTGTATGTGTGTTCACCACCTTCTTTATGCTTCTGCTGTTTGTGGCAATATCTGTTTTGTGTATGTCATATATTTTACCGTGGGCCTGAAGGGTCAAAACACATTTTAGAGAAAATGTGACATTTCACTAAACACAGCATTCGGGAAAACAAAGGGACACGTTGACCTGACCATGAAACAACCACAGCACTGTTTTCAGAAAGGTGATTTGTGCAATAATATTGTGTTTGCCCCTCAGGGCCATCTATCAATTCTTTGACAGCATGAAAGAAACTCAACAACATTACAGCAAATATATATCAATATAGAATTACAGCCAAATATCAGTTATCTTACAACAAAGTCTGGAGGCAGGGTGTCCCCAAGCCTCACTTCCTCACATTTTCAACATGATATGCTGCATGTTTATTATCTACACAAACAGAGATTTATACAGAGATTTAACCTGTACATCACACACACACCCTGTCATTGTTACATTTCTTTGTACATGAATTAAACAAAAGAGCTAAACCTTATTTGTGACTTGTTGTTGATGTCTGTGAGCTTTAGAGGTATAAACAGATGCAATTTTGATCTTAAGAAAGAGCACTCTCTTGGCTCCAGCTTGCTGTTGTTGGTAATTGTGTTTTACAGTAGTTGGATTCCATAACGTTGCATTACTGCTGCTTCTTCCTTTTTCTTGACTCCATGTGGTCGGGGGAGATATTTAAGAAAAGGTGCCCTAATACACATAAAAAGAGACATCTATCATAATCTCTACAACTTGAATTCTTTTTAGCTCTCTATCGCAGAAATGCCTGATCAAGATAACCGTGGACTTACTGTATCTCTCTCCAAGTCTGAAGATTTTTTTAGACCGATAACAAGCTCTTCTGGGAGTGTATCAAGAGAGTCGCCATCACTTGATGTATTGAACTACTGTCACTACAGCCACTCACTTACAGTGTCTGCTGTACTGTTCAAGTGGAACGCATGAACTTGTCCTCATGACATACATCTGTAATACAGGACATCCTGAGTCTGGCACTCCTGGCAAACCTGAAGAGTTAACAGGTCATGAATATGACGGGGGAATGTTTAAATGTGCTCCTTTCTATGAACCCCATTTGAAATCAGCTCATTTATATAAGGGGGTCTGTCTTTTCCTGCAGAACTTAAATGCGACTGCTTGACCAGCTTTAAAAGCAGAGGCTCAATAACAAGAGACACAGAGTGTGACTTCACTGTCTCCTGGAGACATTGATGCTCTATATTCAGATAATATTTGTGTCCTGATATCTTGTGAGGCAGAATATTGTATATTGCACCGTTTCCATTTATGTGGTTGCACAATTGCACTTTGTCAGAGCTGTAGATTAATGTGCCTGCGGTCAGTTGTAGCAGCTGTGGGATGTTGTTTGTGTGGCTGTAACAGCTCTGTCTACCTGGAAACAGCTATCGTCCTGCAGGTGCAGCATGCAGGTGTCAGATGAAAGCTAAGTTATATTCACTGTAGCCTGAAGGTAGAAGGAGGAGGCTTGTGACCAGAAAGTCAGTGGATCAACTCCCCAGCTGAATAGTGTCTTCTCTCCTCCCTCACCAGCAATGTTCAAGGTGCCCTTGTGCACTAAACATTAAACCCCCATCATTCTCCAGAGCAGTATAAGACTGCAATAAAACTACAGAGCTGCTAATGTGAGCGAGAGTAGCTGTGAATTTGAAGCAGTCTGCTGGAAAGATGTGGACGTGCCTCCTTTTTAGCACCTCTGGAGCGTTGTCTCTCCTATAACTTAGTTATACCTTTTGAATGTGATGTCAATTTGACGTCGAGGGTGGTAAGCAAGTTTTGCCTGCAGACGTCTATTTTATGTTTGCGTGCATGTATGTGCCAAAATGGATCCTGAAGATTTAAGAACAACAAAGGATACAGTGGTCAAAGCAGCTCTTTGCATTGATTTCATCATTGCATCGATTGCATCAGATAATACACTGATGCAAATGTAATGTAAGTTGTATAGAATGCGCTTCCAAGTTGACCCAAAAATCTCATTTCCACTATAACAGCCAAGGGATGTATAATTGACTAGCATTATGCCAGTGCCAACAACAAGGTCAGGTTTAGCCTACTTTTCCACAAATGTGCAGACGTACTGTCCAGCTGGAGTTGTAATTGTACTCGAGTTTTGTTTAATGATACATCTTCACACAGACAGGTTTCCATCAGTCACACCATCATGGTCATGTTTGGTGGGATTTTCTGCAAGTCTCTGACTCCTGTCAAAACTACTTCCAGATCGGTGATGCTTTCAGAAACCTTGTATACTCTCATTCTACTTGTTATGTTATGATTTCATAATGTTGTGATGCCAGTAGAGCAGCGCTGTATCACTAGTGGTGGTTTAAGTATAAGAAAGATTCAGTTAAATTTCCGCAGTGTGTGTGTGTGCATGTGTGTGTGTGCGTACATATATGTGTGCCTGGTATTCCTTATGTTGTGGGGACCTAAATCTGTTTACACAGTCATATTATGGGGACTTGTCTTTCGAAACAAAAATCATTAGGTTTGTCAATATGGATAAGAAACATTAACGACATCCTCAAGATAGCGCTGTTGTTGCTCATTTTGTAAAGGCATGAACAGTGAGAAAGTGGGTTAAGAGGAACAAAAGATGAAGACAGAGGCGCTAAAAAATTAAATGCAAAGCTTTTAGGTATTTGAGAAAGGATTAGTCCATAGTCTTGGCACATTCACACATGATCTGAGGCACAGTTTAATTCCAAAGTAGCACATGGGAATTATTATAGGGATGAATAGAATTATCTCAAATAATTTCTTTAGTTGTGACTCAGAGGAAGAAGGATTGCTGAACAGCTCATTGACATAATTCTTGTAAAGGGATAGTGAAAGTTTTACCCCTGGGATATAAACCCTGCATATATGCTTTATAGTTCACAAATACAGTTTGTGTGTTCTTGACAAAATTCAGACCTGTTATTTACTTCATCCCGAGCGATTCCATCACAAGGACAGATCCACAGTCATCCTGAATGCCCACGTTTTGAATTATCCACCTGTTGCGTCCTTCATGGCAAAAAGTCGTCTCCACTCAGGGATGAAGAGACCTGTGAATTAAACTGAGTTGTCACAGTGCTAGTGATTCATTTTGACAACATCTGGCTGACAAATGCAGCCAGTGGAGGATGCAGACACTCAGTTGGGACACAGCTATTGAAAAGGACACATCTGTGTGGTCAGACTGGTTAAAACATAATTTGGTCTTCGTACATGAGGGTGATGTGTGTGTGTGTTTTTTAAACATACAGCTTGGGGAGAGTCACTACATGTGGTCTCTGGAGATACATTCAGGAAGACACATTTAATGCATTTGTGTTCAGATCTTTGATGCCATTTGTTATTAACTACCCCTGATTTCTTGATGGGAAACTCATTACATCTTCATAAAGTTGATAACTCACAAGAGACATATTAAAATAATGATTTTACTACAGACATAATAGTGATCTGAGTTAACTAGCACTTGAAACGTTTAATGGTAATGCGATTAGTTTACAATTTATCTTTTAATGATGGTGCTGATGTAAAATCTACAAAGACATTTATGTTATTACCTTGTTACAGTTCTTTATTTTCCCTAAAGTGAGAGTGTCAATCTTTGCTGATTGGTACAAGCATGAAAAAAAAAAATTCCTTTTCTACTGGACTGGCTTTATTGCTCTGTTAACGTGTCTGCCCTGAACAGACAAAGTGCTGACACTCTAGGAAAATCAGCAGTTTGCTGCCAATCTAAATTTGGCCAGCTAACAACTGTGCACTTTGAAAATAAACCCCTCGCCTCAACTCCTACATCCACCTAACTCCTACCTTAACAATTCGGAGACTAGAACCCAAAGCGACAAGCGAATTATAAATTTTCATCCTTAATTTACATCACACAGGTAGAGACGCACAAGCATTTCCACAGATGCAGAAACACACAAGCACATTCACACATGTTCACCTGCATTTATTTAATGCATTGTGGTGTCTAATGTGCAGCAGGCATGTAACATAGTACGGGGGTTGACTTTCAGCCTCATCCATATGGACTGTTTTGAACACGCGTCATTACTGTGAGCAGGTGGTGCTGCCTCTCTCTGCTGCTTTCCAGTCATCATTGCCTCTAGGCCTTAAAAAGCAGCTTTCACAGCCACAGATACAGTCATGCAGTCAGGGAGAAGCCAAAAATCTATGTCCTTCTAACTGTTTTCAGTCTACAACCCTACACAAACATGAGACAGACTGAGAAAGCACCCTCATAAAAAAAGTGTTTGGTTTGGGGCTTGAAAAGTGAAAACAGTCTGAATTACACAGAAAAGATCATAAATATTGGATGACCTTGTCTTTCTAGGTTTCTCTGAGGTCTATCAAGTTCAGCTATGATTCACCACAGTGATGCGAGAGGTGCCACACATCATTTTCTTTTCCAGATGAACTTGTCCAAAGGCTGGATGCTGGCATTACATTTGAATTACAGCATGTCTTAAGATTTTGTGGTTCAAAGAACAGTGCTCTCCCAGATGTGAGTTAGGAGGAAAAGGCCACATCCAGCTTCATGGCATAGTGTTATGTAACACACAGCCATTGAGCTGCTTGCCCTTTTTAGCACAAGTTAACTGGGTCTCAATTTGAAGTTTTAGGCTTAGCCAGGTGGTGATACACTGATCGGCTGAATTCAGCATCCGAGGGATAATCAGAGATTTTATTTTTTTACTCTGGCGCCAGCCACCGAGTGAAAGTGAACAGTGTGTGTGTTTGGTGAACAGCAGGTGAGGAGGGCAAAGTGCAGCGGCCGTGAAGGTAACACTCAGCAGGATTTCGGTGTTTGGCACCAAAGGACTGTTGAACGTTGTTAGTGAGTAACACTGTTCTGTGACATGCTGAATACAGTGGTGCTTCCTCCTTGAGCCGCTTCATTTCTAATTGCCTTGGTGTGATTCCAGTCTTAGCTCTCCTGGGATGTGTCCTCAAAAAACACCCCAGTACCTTCCAAGAAGCAACAGATCTGCAGCAGGCTGCAGTCAACACAGGTGATTTGAACAGATTTGAGCAGCAGTCAAATTAAGCTTCAGCACATCATTCCAGAAGATGACTGTGTTGCATACTTTGATCATAGTCTCCCTCACATACTTCCGGCTTTTATTTCCTGTCATTTGTGTGTGTGTCACTTCCTACCCATCAGCCAATTCATTTCTGTCTTTTTTAAATATGTTTGCTCTTGACTTGTTAACAAGTCAACAGAGTACAGGCCATGTTTAAATTTTACTAAGGATACATTCACAAGACAGTACATTCACAAGACATCCACCAAACCACGTTTTAGCTCTGCACGACAGCTAATCATGCATCATATCACATGACTATACACATGTGAACATAAAAATGTGCTGTTGTCGACAGTAGACAATGAGATGGAAGTGAAAGTAAGTTGACAACAGTCCTTTTTGTTCATAAGTGATAGTTAACTTGCAACCAAGAGGCAACCAGTCGTGATGTCACCGGAATCCAAACTCACTTTTTCAAAGCCTTTACAGTTTGGCCAGAGAAATTTTTCACATTTTGCCATCAAAAGTTCACAAACATGCCCTGCAACCAGGCACCAGGTGTCTATATTGGTCAATATCAGCTGTCATTCACGCAGGTGTCCATGCATATGTGCCATGCTGTATCTGCCTTTTTCTGCTTAACAAGACCGTGTGAAACCATGTTCTTTTGAAGACATGAAACTAACAATTCAGAGCACTGATGCCTCAGGAAAATGTTTACTGATCTTTACCAAAGATCTCTATTTCTGCCTGTACAGACTAAATCCCTGCCCCTAGATTTTGCAAAATAAAATGTTAGTAGTTTTTTTTTACAGAAATTTTCTGTAACTGCAACAGATTGAATGCAATTTAGGACCAAAAAATTATGTTTGAAGTTTAATTGTCACACTCAGCACTTGTTAGGTTGTGATAATTTGACTTTTACCTCTTAGTTTGATAAATTAACGTCAGCTGACTATATATAATTACCATCATCTACAGTAAGAACCCCTGAACAAACTTTTTGGCCTCTCCAAAGCGGCCTTGTCACTAGTTTATTCTCTTGTGAAACATGTTCTACACCTAAAGTGTAACTGGGTAGATGTAGTTCCATGCCGGGGTCCAAAAAAACCATCCATGATCCAGCCTATGTGACTTCCCTCCTGAGACTTGTTTCAGTGGTTCAAAAGGAAATGACCTCATAAGACAAATAACAAATTCAAGTCCATGTGTCTTATGAATCTCATAGGTCAATAACTATGGAAAATTATAGTTTGAGGCAGTATTCACCATCCAAAATGATCAGCATTACTCATTAAAATTTGTTCTGTTACCCACAGAATGTGAATACACCATTAGACATGCAACATGAAAATGAAGCCCATCAATCTTCCTCAGATGTTAAGCTTTTCTGCCTGTGAGCCAACATCTGAATCTCATCCAGAATCATTAAGCAAGATGCGGGCAAACATCCTTGTCACATCCTCCCACTTGAAATGAAAATAATTAAACTATTGGTACTGATGGAGACACAAGTCAGAGGAGCGGCAGAAGGAGAGAAAGAGAGAGAGAGAGGGAGGGAGGGAGGGGGCCTGAACATGTTTGCTTTGTCCATTTACTACTTTGTGATAAGTCAAATGTAGGCAGCAGGTAGCTTTAAGCAGTGTGGGTGTGAGTCATCCAGGAGGAAGTGTGTGTGTGAGTGGGATGTACACATAAACACAAACTGCCTCTGATCAAATAACTCATGTAATTTTAAGATCCCGAGAAAGAGCACAGAGTGAATTGCATCTATCATATTACTGCAGGACTCTCTAACTTTACCCATAAATATGATACGTGTGTGTGTGTGTGTGTGTGTATACCTGGTATTCCTTATATTGTAGGGAATAATGTGACTAAACACAAAATCTGTTTAGTCACATTATGGGAACCTTTCTTCTTTATGGGGACAAAAAGCCCCCCATGCGATAAATATTTCTGTATGTGTGTGCGTGCACGTATTCATTTGTGCGTGTGGGAACAGTGTGAGGCCCTCACATTTGTCAAATTCAAAGTTTAGCTGTCCAGGTGTGAAACCTGCACGTATAGCAGCTATCATTACTCTTTCGTTCTGCTTAGTCCAAGCACACAAACAGGTTTGCACCATGAGGACTGCTGGTCCTGAAAAAGTCAGGGTTTGTACCAGAAAAGGCTTAAATAGGAAATACACGCAGACACACAAACACACACACACACTTTCAATCAACCTGCACACACACGTGTCTGTGACCGCAAATTTGCACACACACAACCCTACAGAAAACATGGCCCCCACCACAACACACAAACATACTTGTGAGGCAAACGGGCGGAAAGAAATCATACATGCAAAGGAACCTAGCAGATCGAGAAGCCTGACAAAGACACACATACAGAGCGAGAGGCTAGACAGTGATTAATGAGCTTTTGTTGTTGCTGTGTACCATCACATCTGCTGCCACAGGGACTTCAGCACGAGTCAAAAACCATGTGGCCTAGTAGGCCTATTATACAGGGGCCAGTCTCAGTCAACCACACACACAGTCTGCCTTCATTATGCATTATGCAGGTGGCAACCCTATTTTGTCCCCGACCACCCCCCTCTCATAAACACACACACGCACACACACACACACACACTTCATTCATAGTGAGGACCCTCATAGACATAATGCATTCCCTAGCTCCTTGCCCTAACCTTACCCATCACAACCGTACCCTAACCTAAACCCAATTCCAACCCAAACCCTAAAAGGAGGTCTTAACCCTGAAAAAGCCCTCTAAAGATATGAGAACCAGCCAAAATATACGATTTATGGTCCTCACAAAGCCACAAATACAAGAACACACACACACAACTCCTGTAGTATTCCCATTGTATGTAATGTGTCTAACAGAGCCCTGACAGTGTTTCATTCAGGTTTTCCTTTTAACCTGTAACCTTCTGACAGTGAGCATTTAGTCAACATAGACCATCATTATTATTATTATTATTATTTTAATTATTATTATTATTATTGTTGTAATTTCCATCAAAGGAGAGAAATCCTGTGCTTTACTTGAAGCTATAAAAATTAAATCCCACACAAAATCCTTAAAGCCAGTGATAGTAAATACAAAGACATTAATAAATATCAATGAATGCCTTAGGCCCTGTTTTAAATCTGGACACCCTGATAATGAATCTGGATGTAACTTTAACTGAAACCAGCCTAAAGTTGCCAAACAAACACAATTCCCGTCTAAGTGCAAAAATGCTAATCTTTGTTATTAGTCAGTTTTACATGCTCATCTTCTTGACTTCTGTGTTTCAGTGTAAACATATGCAGCTCATGGACAGATGTGTGTCGGCGCTGAGGTTTGTGTGACGTGCATGTGGCCAGGTCACCTCGTGCATGATGAAGTGTGAGCTGTGTGTTTGTTGATGACTTTGTTTGTGTGTGCGTGAGCGGGGGGGGGGGGGGGGGGGGGGAATTAAGCGGGGGGCGGGGGGGGGGGGGGGGTGGGGGGGGGTTCACTTCAGAAGACAGAAGTTGAAGCCAAATGGCGAAACAAAGAAAAGGCGTGGCTGCGAGTTTTATGGAGCTTGGCGTGTGTGTGTGCCTGCATGTGTGTGTGTGTGCCTGCATGTGTGTGTGTGTCCGTAGGGATGAAAGAGACACCCCGAGGACAATAAAGGTTATGTGTGGCAGCTGACTATAGGGGAAATTATTCAAGAAACAAATTAACATTTCCCTTGAACACTTGGGGCACCACCCATTATTCTCACATCGCTGTCTTAATATGATTTGCAACGTTTTCCTTTCCAACACATACTGCTTCTCTAGTGCTGACCACAACTGGCATTCATCCACATTCGTTGCAGCTTTTTATATGTTCATTGTAGTTTGTGGTGTCATGTATCTGTAAAGAATTTGGTCATTAAAATGAAAGAAAACACTGAAAACTGCCCACTGTGACTTCCCACAGCTGCTGACCTTAACCCAAAACTGTAGTTTTATTGTAGTCAGACTTGCAATATTTATTTTGACATTTGGTGGAGTTATAGTTAAAGTCTAGTTAAAGCAAAATTAGTAATAGTATCCTTATAAAATTACTGCTGACAGCATCATGTTTATGGATTCTATAGGGGCTTTTGTGCGGTACAGAAAACATGCTTTTAACATCTGGTACCTGTCTGCAAGGGGAATAGATACAATTAGCCTTCACTCCAGGTCAAAGGACTCAGGCTTTCATCAGCTCCAGTGGTTCCTTTTGCACAGCAAACCATCAATCATTTCAGTATTTACACCTGTGATTGTTCTAACCTGAGGTATCGAAATGGCTGATGTGCAAAGGACCCGTTGGCAATAATAGATACAAACCTGGGTGAATGTGTCCATTTCCACTATGTCTGTATTTTGGCTGCACTAAGTTGTAACCCTTCATTTGTACAGTACTCTCTGTGTCTGAAGGAGGTGACACACATGAAGGGTGTAACCGCCTCAACATCTCCTCTGTTGTGTGATTTGTTCACCTGTTTTTGGCATGCTGTGTTCCTACATGATTGTTATTCGCTTTGAATATGACTTAAAAGAATAGAAAGTTAGACTCCCCTCCTGGCAGTGGGAAAGGAGTCAAGCTGGCTTTTTAGTGGGTTTACTTCTGTTTAAATAAACCTGCCTATACCTGCTATTTTGCCTCATTTGCTACTTTCCATGCTATAAAGAGCCAACTGCAGTTAAACAACTGCCGACACATTTTAAATATCTATTGCCTACAAGCTATTCCTTGAGACAAAGATGACGACTACGGCATCCTGTGAACGATGAAGGAGAATGCGCCCAGCACTCGTGTTGATAAGCTGTAATCGCACGGCCTCAGGCCAAAACAGCCTCTGGCAGACACTAAGTGAACAGTGGCTGTAAACGTGAGAGTCTGCACTGATTGTCTTCCCATGTATTGGATACGTGTACAGCTGAGTTAGAGCCATGCGGGTTTACAGTAAATCTCAGCGATGAATATGATGGCTCATTGACTTGTGTAACCACAAAGTGACAGCGAGTGATGAAAATGATCGATTTCCTCCTCTCGCTGTGTAATGAGCAAGGTTAAAACATTACAGTGGGATCATCTGCTCCCTCTTCTGCTCTGCGTGTGCTTGGTTGTAAATGCCGTTAACACACACAGGGAAAAGAACATCTCATACACAAAGAGACACATGCAGACAGCTCACATTTTCACCTCTAACATTTAACGACAAGAGAGAAGGAGCCGGGCTGTCTATAGACTCAGATAATTAAACCAGAGGGAAATTATAACAACTCTCTCCTCCCCCATCATCTCTTTCCTTTCTTTTTCTACCTCTTTTGTCTCTCTCTCTCTCTCTCTCTCTGTGTCTTCTTCACTTCTGCGTGTTAGCCAACTGCCTCATCTGTACATGAAAACAGCAATCCAAAAATGGACATGGAGAATACAGAAGAGGAGGGAAGTGTATGTGCTGGCAGCTGGGCCACAGAGCAGAGACGATTTTTTCTTTTTTCATTAATTAACTTTCCTCTGTTGTCTCTTTTTTCAAGCTCAATAATTCGATCGCTGCTGCTGATGGGTGCTTTGCTGCGGCAGGTGTGATGAGCACTGTGGAGCGAACATCACTGAGCCAATTTAGACTTTTCATTTATTATCTTTATAATCCCATTATTGGCCAGCACTCACAACCACACACACACACACACACAACCTCACCCACAGACATGCATGCAGACAGCGGCAAACATGAGTGGGCCAGATGGTATAATAGTCATATTCTTTACCAGTCTTTGTGTCTCATTACTGTTTGCAACACAATCAGGTCTGGCTCATCACCACAGCAGGAATATTTGACTTAAGTCATACTGTGTGTGTGTGAGAGAGAGAGAGAGCATGTGAGTGTGTGTACATGTTGGTAGGTGGAATTGTGTTAAATTGTTATGTAGGATTTTTGCTCATGCTGTGATGTGTAGATTCTCTAACACTAATCAGCTGTGATGACACACACACACTCAGCACTCACCATTATCCAGGAAGGGTGGATGACGATGGACGGGTGGGGTGTTTCCATGGTGACAAGAGTGAAGGGAGGGTCTGCCTCCTGACCCTCATTGAGAAGTTGAATGACTGTCGCTGAGATGAAGCACATCAGTCAGTATAGGCACAATACAAGAGACGAGAGCGAGGCAGAGAGCATTCAGCGGCCATTTTAGACAGTCATGGCTGTGGGAGCTTCAGCAGTCTGTCTTCAGCATGCCCAAATTTGATGTATTACATATACAGTACACTAAAAAAAAAAAACAGCTGCTGGTGCAACAGTCTACAAGCAGGAAAATGGCAGCACATGAAATTGTTTCTTTTTATCATATACTTGTATTTGTTCTGTCTTTAGGACCTTTTCGAGCATAAACATTGACCTGTCAGGACCAGTTGTCCTCGTGGAGACCAAAACCTGGTCCTAATGGGACAGAACCTAATTAATGTGGATCTGGTTAAGTTTAATGCTAAGATTCCAATTGAGGTTAGGTTACGTTAGGAAAGTCAATGCAATGTGTGTGTGTGTGTGTGTGCGTGTGTACCTGGTCTTCATAATGTTGTGGGTCAGGGTCAGGGTTAGGGTACTAGTAACTAGGGTTAAGGTTAGAGTAAATCGCCAGTAAATTAATGTAAGTCAATGCAATGTCCTCTGAAGTCATGGAAACCAATGTGTGTGTTTTTGGCTCCTCCTAACACCTACAGTAATATTAAAATATTGCAAATGCCACAATCTTAACCACTTTTTTCACAAGTCCTAACCTAATATATTAAAAGTTAGATCACATTCACACAAACAATGGTGAATTAACTGCTGTTTTAACATTGCTTGGCTGACTAGAAATACAGTAAAAGCTGAAAATAACTGATATTTTTGCTTGTTTTGGATGTTGCTTGAAGAAGAATGCTTTCAGAGAATCAAATTAACAATTTAAAGACTGCAAAGACACCAGATCACCTGAGCCACACAGCCAACAGCACCTTCTTAGTGATACCTCTGCACGGTCAGAGGCACAAAGCACTAGTGGTTTTGTGTTTGAGAAGCAATTTGGTTTAGTGTCCAAAATTACACCATGAAATTGAAGAATGAGGGACTCTTCCCACAGACAAAATGAAATATAACCAGAACTGGTAATTACAGCATTACAGTGAGGGCTTTATATGAACTCCTCCTGCAATGACACATAACCAGGTGGGAGAGGATCCTCCTCCACATGAATTTCAAACAACACACCTGATACTCTGACGACACAACACACTGCACCAAGGACGTAGAGAAAGACACCAAAGAAGAGGGAGTTTGTTCGGGGGTGTCGGTTCCTGAGTGACAAAGAAGGAGAGGTGAATAGAGGAAGGAAAAGGAGGAGAGAGAACGACTCAGTCACCTTGGATGAGTCACTCAGCACTTCATGTGGAGCCATATTTAAAGTACAAAAATCTCTTCCTCTCCACTTTTCTCCCTTCTCTTGTGTGTCCTGCAATATGACACTCATCCCCACACAGTGTGTGAGTGTCACCCTGTTAAAGAAATGTCACAGTGCTCCGACGCAAACACAAACTGGATAAAAACAGCATTTAATTTCATTTCTCATCCCTCCAAATTGGCTTATTATTGGATTGAAAGGGTGCCCTTGACCAACACTGCTGCTGCTGCTGCTGCTGAGGAGGAGGAAGGATGAAGGCGATAGACACAGGAGCAGAGTCAATAGGGTAGAAAAAGGCTTCATATGAAAAGAGAAGATATATAAGCTACTGACGACACATCGTTCTGAGAAGTTCAAGGTGACGGGTAAATAACTGCTTGCATCCTCGCTGATGAATAAATATATACAGATGATCACTCAGTTTTCTCTGTGAAGTGGAAAGAAAACATGCTCTTAAAGATTAATGGTGCATTTTGCTGTTCTCAGGTCTGTTTGAGTTGGCTGCATTTTGGATTGGGTCTAAAATCCTTGGATTGATTTAGTTCAAATGTGCCTCCTATTGGACACCAACATAGCATTTGATTGTTTCTCCTTTGAACCTTTAGCATCACCTGATTTACATTTTTTTGATGTAATATGAATTAAAAAGGAGAGGACATATTGGTTCTTTGCTCAGCCAGGAACCTATGTAAAGTGGATCTCACGATTGTTGTTTAAGTCTGAGACACAGATGCTTGCTTTCAGTGACAACATGGCTGCCAGCAGAAACACAACAACAGATGCACCTGTCAGTATCTTTCAATTTTTACTTTTCTCATCATTGGACACCACTATCTGAGAACTGTTAGAAACACTCCCCGTACAAAAGTCAGTCATTTTCATCACAACACACATGAGTTGCTGATCCAATGCTGCCTCCACCAGTAAGTTGAAATGTATTATTTAGCAACTTCATTGTTTGAAATCTTTTGTTGGAACTGCCACAAATGTGCAAAATGAGGCAGCAGTAGTAGCAGCAGCTCTTTTGTTCCTGAGAGCTAAAAATGTAGATTTTTTTTATATGGACTTTGGTGCAGAAGAGTGAGTGGTTTACAATACCATATTTACCATATTCTTAAAATATTCTGTTTCTGCAGCAGATGTAGATTTTGTTAGCCCCTTACCTAAATGGCTAACCTATTTTTCCATGTTTTCGATGTGAGCGAGCATCCGTGCCGCAGACTGCTTCTCTGGTGACAGCATTAACAATGTGTCAATACCTCACTTAACCACACTTCAAAAAATCTGAAGCTATTATCTGATTGTTATTATATTAGTAGAATGAAGCAATTCACATTATAAATCCATTGCCGTTGCAACACTTAAATCTGAATAAATAGAGAGACCAAATAGGAAACAGATTTTTCCATCTCTGATATTATGTCCTGTAGTTGTACCCCACCAAATGGCGGAGTCCTCACTAAATCAGGGTTGCCTACATGAGATGAGCATTTGGAAATTCTCAGGGATGAGTGACAGTGAGGGAAGACGGCTGTCTGCATCACCCTGCAGCAAAGATCATAAACAATAACAGGGCTCATTTCCCTCCTCCTTTCCCAGAGGACCAGCCTCCAGGGTCAAAAGGGGCGTGCCCACCACAGTCAAGCCGCTGCAGGAGGAGGGAGGCCTGATGATGCCGCCTCGTCTGTTTGTAGGGCACCTGTCACTGTCTTATAGATAGGACACGCGCGTACACAGATAGTGTATGGTTACAACGCAGGATGTTCTTGAGATGAAACTTGAGCTAAATGACCCCAAGCACATCACTGATACCTTAACAAGTCCACAAACACATGTACTTGTGTTTCAATCCTGCATGTTTATCCTTATATTATATGAATTAAAAAAAAAAACTGTAGATATAAAATATAAAAACCTCACACTTTCATAACTTGGTGAGGTTTAAAAAAACAAATAAACTAATATAAAATTATTTTTTAACAGACATAATCTCTGAAAATACAGTATTATAAGGCATCCTTGCCTTATAATACTGTAAGGCAAGTATTATCACAATCCATACTGATGCAGAAAACCATTCATGCTTAATATGCTCAATATATGCTTAATATATTTAAATATAGTCCAAGTAAAATAAACATGTAGTTTATAATTGAAAAAAAATGTATCAATTTGTATCGTTAGCCTTATATTACATTAATTCCATAACAAACACACAAACATCCTACAAATAAAAATTTTAACAACAAAGACATTCACAATATCTGTCCAATAAGGATATTTATTAATAAACATTACAGTACAAACAAGTTACAAATAAAGAGTGGACTCATGTTTGACCATGTCATGAGTGATCAGGCACAGCAGTACCAATCAATAACATTTGCATTCTCTTATCATGGCCATCAGAAACCTGAGCTCGATACAAAATGTGCGGTAACAACACATGTTGCACAATGACTCCAAAGCATTATAAAAGTGATTAATAGAGGCATATAAATGCGCTGTATATATACAACTGATAGAGTAAATCTGTTTGACACAGTGTCCAACAGGGGCCTTGCAGGTTTGAGCCTTTTCATCAATGCAGTAAGTTGTAGTAAAAAATATGCTAACTCAGTGTCTTTGCATCATTAGAGTAAAAACATCTCTCATGGTGACAGAACAACCCAGTACAGAAAAATTTGATGTAAGCTATTCCTTCAAATAAAGTTCAAAAATTCAAAGCAGAGAAGGCATTGGCTGCTTTACAGAGTAGAGAGGGATTAAAAAGCTCCTCTATCAGGAAACTGCTCTGTGACAGCAAGACAACATTTACTCTGTAAAATAATAACTGGGTATTTTCATGTCCTGCTCGCACATATAGACAATCCTCCTCGGTCAAATTCCAACCAGGCTGTCATTGTGAGGGTCACAGGTTGAAAGTCAGGGGTTGTGGTGCAAGTGTCACTAAGATGGGGTATCCTCTCCATGTATAGCCTTATACTTGGCCATGTCTTCAGGAAAAACTTTGCTGAGCTCGGAGATTAAAAGACTCTTGAATTTCTGCAGTAAAAAGGAGAAAGTGCAACAGTAGCAGTAAATTTATTGCTGCTTTTTCTTTTGTACTGAGAATAATTTACCTTGTGTCCATTTATATCAAGGACATAGTAACTGAGATAGTGATCAGTAAAGCTCAGAATAAACCATTCAGCACCTTCATGATTTACCAGGAAACAAAGACATGTTAGACCTGAATGAATAATACATTTATTCAGTGGACTTAACCATTGTATCCAGGACTATTCATTCATCGTTAGTAAACAAGGCCCCTATCATAGGAAGCTCTATTTAGCGGTTAGTTTTCTCTTATACTAAAGTGCAGCACATAAATAAATAAATGAGTTGATAAAACTATGCTGACAGTAATTCATCGGCTCTTTTATAAGATGACATTTTACTGCACAAATTGGAGGTTTCTTGTGTTTCGGTCCTAGGGAAAATACTTATGTCACTGCAAGTGAGTCTTTTGGAAAGAATCAACCTCAAAATTGTTTCATCAATTAACGCTGGTGTGACGTGGTGAGAGAAAACTGACAACTTCACGACAACCAAAACAAGGGGGAAAGAAAGAGTGACTACAACCTTCTTCCCACTCCCACTTTCCTAATTTGTATGATACAAATTATCCATAAAAGGGAAACTTTAACCCACAAACAAATACTTAAAAAAAATACACTGGGGAGAATTTAATCTCCTACATATTTTCAGGCTCCGTTCATTCTTGTGTCATTGGCAGGGAATTAAGACCCTGGCTTTATCTCTTACCGTCATAGTGTCAATCTTCCCTTTGACCTGCTCGTTCCTTGCCAAGGCTCTCTCCAAACATTCCTTCGTGTACAGCTGAGGGTTTCGACCTTGATCAATGTATCTGTGAAAAGACGACACAGCAGCTAAAGGTATGAAGCACAGATAAGATACAGTGTCCAAGGCTGTGGCATATTTCAACAAACATTTCCTTAAAGAATTTTATAAAGATGTTAAATGATGTGGAAATGTTTTATGGCTTATTATGACATTTAGAAATGAAGCTGACAGATTATATGATGCCCAAAAAATGTATATTTTTGACCAATAAATAAAAACAAATGATACACATTTTTCTTAAACTAAACTAACATTTATTGAACAACACTCATGATCTGTCTTTATTTTGAGTCTACACAGCAATGCACTGAAATATTTTAAATAAAAAAATTGTAAAATAAATATTAAATACAGGAAACAAAGATTTAAAAGATTAACACATTGATGCACTTCTTAGCAGTATTTGTCTAATCAAATTTTAAAAATGGCAAAAATGTGTCTGAAAATTTAGCTGATTGGTCAGTCAATCTACCTAAAGTAAAAAAAAAAAATTCCACCTACCTACAATTAACCAAGTAATAATATCAGACAAAAATATTTTTTGAAATGTATGTATGCCGAATTATTACGTATTATTAAGACCGAGAAATAGAAATATATGAGACGTTTAGCTTCAAAAGCTGGAACCAAGTAACTAAATTTAATTTTTTTATTTTTTTTAATTGGATTTGCCGTGGCTTCAAAACAAGAACTGGACATATTATCTCAGCACTTCAATTTGTGTATATACACGACAGATAAATGACAAATATACACAGATGATTAAATAACGGAGGGGATGAATAATATATTTTGTAAAAGACTCACTCAAAGACCTCCAGAGGAACGTTGATCTCATGAAGCTGCTGACGGCACTTCTCGATGTCTTGCAGACCAGATATCATGAAGTTTCTGAGGAGAAATGTCAACAGAACAGATGCTTTTTGTTACGCACTTGCACCGTGTTAATGGACTCAATAAAAAACAAAAAATGCTCACAGTTTCTGGTTGAGTCCTGTCTGGCTGCTGGGCTGGAAGTCGCTAACGATGATTCCCAGCTGTCGAATGTTCTCGATAAATTTCTCCAGATGCTCCTCCAGATTGTCAAATTTTTCAGCCATGGCGATTAACTGTCACATAGAGAATAAAAACAGATAACGGTGACTTTTTTTTGAGGAGAATTATCCGTCAAACAATCGTTTTGTTGCCGTGAGCCAGCAACCGACTATTACGACAGCTACAACACTGGAACACTTTGCGCCAGTGACGCAGCCAATCTACGGCGGGCCCTGTTCTGCTGCCTATGACGTAATACCAATCAGAGGCTTTCATTTTTTTACCGTAAAGCCGCGGAGTGTCGTGCAAAGGGAAGGTAATCGCTTCCTTTGTCAGGACTAGATGTAGTTTATTACTGTTTATACACCGAGTGTAAACGGTCTGTTTAATAGCAAAAACAACAAAAATTACATTTATCGTTATCCGGATTTGTGTGACGCATTTAAAGGTCAAATACAGTTTACCACCATTCATTTAAAAATGTGTTCACATCTTTCCAGTTTGTTGTGTCATATGTGCTCTTCTGTTATATAACAAATTATGTCATACATATTTTCAACTGCCAAACTGTGACAGCATTAATAAATTCATTCACGTGAGAGATTAATCACTGTTTTTCTTGTTTTCAGATAGCTGTGACAGTGGTGTTTTTAGACTCACTGCTGTCCCGTGATGTATGGACAGAATCAAAAAAGAAAGACAAGATTGAATCGTGGAATTCCTTTAATCCACTATTTTCTCAGAATCTGAATCTGAATATTATCCTTAATAATACATTTCTTTGTGGGTGATATCAGGGGAGCAAATTTATATTCCACTCTGATATTTCAACTACTACTACCCCACCTCATGTAGTCATTTAGAAATCTGGAGAAAGGTTAAAAAAAAACAAAAAAACAAAAAAATTCCGATAAAAAACTTCACTTTATAAGACAGAATATCAACTCCAGCACTACAAGCCGTTGTTCTCTCAGGTAAGCATTGAGCGTCAAGCTACACAGGGTTAGCCAAAGTAAAACAGGAAATAAGCTTTAATCCTTCAAAATAATTGTTTCTGACATATAAGTTCCTTTTGACTTTAGATAGATAGATAGAAAAACAGTTGTGGCTTTATAATGTAAATCACGTATTATTAGAAAAGCACAGTGGAGCATAGATATGCGACACACACAACAATAAAAATATTAATAATAATGATTCCTTTAAACAGTAACCAAACTCATATTTATTCAACCTGGGCTTTTACTTCGAAAAACACCGGATGCACACGGGCCGACAGAGGCATTAACCGTGGGTTGGCCATTCCTCGGCTGCATTAAAGCCGGAGCCGCCGCAGATGCAGCGCACACACATCCACTCCCTCACTGCTCCGTCCTCCCTCCTTCTCTCTCTCTCTCTGCTCCTCATCCTCCTCTTCTCCTCTGCAGCTCTCACCGTCGACTCATCTTCTGGATGCTGGAGCCATTTCTTCCTCTCCTGTTTGTTTTATATTTCATACGCAGAGAGGACTGCACTCAGGACTGGACTCGGGATCCACGGTGAGTCGTCCACGGACTGCTGTGGGTCTGTGTGGACACAGGAATCTCGTGATGAGGATGAGTTGAAGCGTGTGTGTGTGTGTGTGTGTGTGTGTGTGTTGTGGATGTAAGAACAGTCACCGCCATCCTTTATTTTCCAGTTGTTCTCACCATGATAAAACAGTTGAATTCCTCCTGTTATTTCTTATTTCCCAGCAGCAGCAGCTGTATCACAGGCTTAATTTGTATACTTTGATCAGTAAAACCCTACGGCCTGTAGCACCTTTGTTTTATTATGAGTCGTTAAATCACATCAGTGTTTCTGCTGCACTGAACAACCGCAGTCACAGTCATCACGTCGGTGCCAAAATGATCCACTATGTGATGAATGGCAAAGTGATCCTCCTGTGTAATGTGATATTTTGTATGATCTTGTTGATTTGTTGTATTCTTTTTTGTTTGTTTGTTTTAGTCGAGTCAAGATGATGCAGTGAGGACAGAGACGCACAGGCTGTGCCAGGTCGCGTTCATCCTGAGGCTGCAGTGAGCGAAGGGGAGGATTGCGGTACAACAAGGTTAATAATCGGCGTCAATAAAGGTCGTCTCTGTGAGCACGAACCGACGCAAAAGGGTGAATCTCGCCCCTGTGTGGGGGGCGGTGGGTGGGTGGACCGGCGGAGGAAAAGAAATATAGATCCATAAAAAAAATTATGGCCACCCTACTGCGGAAGATCGGTCTGATCCGTCTACACGACCGAGACACCGAGGACCCTAAGCACCACCAGGGCTCGTTAAAGGGGAGCAAAGGGAACCAGAAGAACAACACCAACAAACACTGTCAGACCGCCAACGAAACCAACAACATCCTGAGCACGCCGGAGATCAAGGCGAGGAAGCTGGACCAGCACGGCAAGGACAAGGCGAGCGGCAAGGATAAGCAGGGCAAGGATGCGAAGGAGAAACAGCAGAAGGGAGGAGGAGGAGGTGGAGGAGGAGGAGGAGGAGGAGGAGGGAGTAAAGCGACCAGTGCGTCCTCCATAGCACCGCTGGCGCCTCACCGGCAACACTGCACCCAGGTCCGGACGCGGAGGCTGATGAAGGAGCTGCAGGAGATCAGGAGGTTAGGAGACAACTTCATCACGGTGGAGCTGGTGGAGGACAACCTGTACGACTGGAACGTCAAGCTGCACCAAGTGGACAAGGACTCGGCGCTGTGGCAGGACATGAAGGAGACGTGCACCGAGTTCATACTGCTCAACGTCACCTTCCCCGACAATTTCCCCTTCTCGCCGCCGTTCATGCGCGTCCTGACGCCCCGGCTGGAGAACGGCTACGTGCTGGACGGCGGGGCCATATGCATGGAGCTGCTGACCCCCCGCGGATGGTCCAGCGCCTACACGGTGGAGGCGGTCATGAGGCAGTTTGCAGCCAGCCTCGTAAAAGGACAGGTGAGGGTGGCGGTTGTTCGCATGGAATATCACAGGTCACAGGTCATACGTCAGGCATCTCTGCTACATTTACTCTCAGCCATGACAGGCCACTGGATACATGCAGCTCCATCAGGCATCCATGCGCCATGCGTAATTAATCACTATTACGCACCAGGGTCCTATGACACAGCATGTCTCATTTCTTTAAAATCATTTGAGAAGCATAGATGCATGTCATGTGTCATGTGTCATGGGCCTTTTCACATGAAATCAACATGTAAAAAGTGCAAACCTAAAGGCCACTGTCTATCTCAAAAGGTCAACAATTATTAGGTTTTTTTTTTATCTTAAATTCAGGTCCAGATCATCACTAAAATCTAACAATAATTTATATGAAGCATTCCACTTTTTCAGAAAAAAAGATTATTCCAATCCATCCTTTATTTTCTGAGGTATGCTACTGACATAATAGTCCAAAAACCCAAGCTCAAGCATATGAATCATCTTTGTGCTGTAATCTCAATAATTAGGGACCAACACTCACGTTCTCAAATCAAAATCACACTTTGAAACAGTACAAGTAGCAAATCACAAAAGGCTGCAATTAAGTTCTAATTTTTTTGTTCCATGTCAGTTAAAAAGAGCAATAAAGATATGTTGGAACGAATTTATATAATTAAGTTCTCACCCTTGTATGAGAGTAGAGCAGTTAATATATTTGAGAGTGCAATCTAAAACTAAATCTTTACTTTAGCTTGAAAAATAATTGCAGTCTACCCAAACTGTTGAGTCCTAATCCAAATAGGATTACAGTTTTGTCATTTATTTTTATTACAAAAGATCAGATGACAAATTTATTCCGTAAAATCAATCATTCTGCTGTAGCTGCAGTCTATTTATAGCATCTTCTGTCACTCTGTCAGCAGTTTAGTATTCCAGGACTGTGGTCTCCCTTCATCCCTCCCCTCCTTTCTGCTATGAGCAAATGCATGATTGTGATTATTATTAATCTTTATGTGACTTTACGGCAGCCATTTTGTGCAGTGTGATCCTCAGTATCTCTTAATGCAGTCTCACACTTGCTCTCCTTTTATTACCTGCATAAATCAGTTTCCTGATGACAGCCAAGGCCTGCTGCCATTCCAGTGATAGCAGAAATGTCTCCTGTGTGTGTGCAGGCTGTAGTGCAGCGTCACAATAGCTCCGCACCCCCCTTCAGATTATTCTAAAGGGGGGGCGGGGGGTGAGATGTGTTTTCAACACATGTAAAGCATGGTGATGGCTAGAGAGACAGATGGATAAATAGGGACAGCAGGTAGCAGACCTTCCAACAGTCCTCAGTGACTTAGACTGACTGGATTATATAATCCTGTCAAATCTGTTTTTCACATTGCCTGTGTGCACTGCAGCAGTAGCAGCAGCTCTGCAATACCAATGGAAATAGCTGCATCTCTAAATGCTCTCCTGGTTATAACTGTTCCTCTCTGGCTAGATTTTCTGTTTTCATCCCAGAAGGGACTTGTCATTCTCTAATATGCTTTCTAATCTAATGCTTACTTCCTTGTCATCTCCCTTTCATTTCATTTAATGTGCAGAATCTGCTTTCACTCGCTGTATGACAGTGCAGTGGCAGGAGACCTTATATAAACTGCCACTGGATTCTCCCGCCCAACCCTGAAACCTCAGTGGCTTTACTGTCGTTTGTGATTCGACTTTCATTATTCCAGAGTCGTATGTGGTCATCAGGATTCTGTTACCAGGAGATGTCAAAAGCAGGAGGGAGAAAAGTAACAAAGACATAGTTTGTGTTCATTTTGAGATGAGCTAGCAGGGCTGCAGTGCTCACTAATTATGGTGCTAATGGAAATGATTCATTATTTGTTAGCCTGTGCGTGTGTGTACAACACTATCTTTTTGTTTGCATGGGTTTCATGTCCTAGAAATGCACTAATTTCTCATGCATCATGGCAAACAAAGCACACAGAGCTTATATCGAGCCTTATGTATAAGCTTGTTTGCTGACGTGCTGGTTAGGGCTCGTCTAGCTCTGTTGACTTTCACCTCAACACTTCAAGTGGTTGCTTACATCCTCCCACGGTAAAAATAGAGAAGACGTTTCTAAATAAGCCAAAGTGTTATTGTCACAGGGACTGATTGCTCAAGGACAAACAAACACATTTTGTGTGCTTACACACATGTTTGCGCTTCTATCAGAGTGAGGACACTCATAGACATAATACATTCCCTAGGCCCTTACCCTAACCTTAACCATCACAACTAGATGCCTAACCCTTACCCTATTCCTAACCTAAACCCAATTCTAACCCTAACCCTAAAACCAAGTCTTAACCCTGAAAAAGCCTTTTTAATGGGTGAAGAAAAGTTAGGACCAGCCAAAATGTCCTCACTTTGTCAAAACGTCCTCACTCTGTAGGGTTTATACGATTTTTTTTTTATCTGCAGGAGGTAGAAAAGAGCAAACAGCATCACATTCTGATTCAGCATCTTTGTCCTGTGAGCTATTTAGTGTCATTTACATTATGGTGCATTTAAGAGTGGATGGTAATTATATTTCATCGCAAACATGTCTGAAGCGTAAGAATTTGTGACATCTAACAGTTAGACTGCAAATGGTAACTCATCCCGCCCTGTGTGTCTGGCAACTACGGTGGCCTTCTTAATACCAGGAAGGATGTCATCAGCAGATGTCTGTCATGTGATGAGGCAGAGATGCAGGTGATGAGCATGTTGGCAGACGTCACGAAACCAAGGCCCTGGCCTAAAGTTAATATTAAAGGCTTAGCTTTGAGGCTACAAAAACCATACTATTTGTACTTAAAAGCAATTATGCTTATAAAATATACCTATACCTGGTATGTTACATTTCTGCCAATAAAACCTCTTAAATGTTAAACACTGAACACTGTTCAGCTACAAATTCTACAAAAGACCAAAATATCTGGCATACTTTCAGTCACATCTGCTCACATTTTGATTGCCAGACTTTCATTATTAAAAATTCAGTTTTGACACAATTGTTATTCTCATTTCCAGTCCCAAATCCGTAAATGTAGGACCCAACGACGGAGACTCCCTAAATAACCTAATTAGATATTTTATTCCTGCAGTTTCTCTAGAGAAACAAACTGAGTAGTGTACCCCATACTTAGTAAACTTCGTAGCAAAGTGCCCCTTTAAAGATTTCGTTATTTCTGTGGTAGATTTCATTGTTCTGTTGCAGTTAATCTCTGTACAGCACAAACATAAAAACAACAAGATGAACCAAGACCAATGCCATATACAATGACATTATCCTTTAATGAGACAACCACCAGTCCCATCAGTACCCACAGGGCTTTCCTTACTCATCTGATGACAAGGACGATGAGGATGATGATGATGATAATGATGATGACATTGATCCCTGTTTTGTGTATCGTGATCCCTTTAAGCACATGTCTGTGTTATGCAATCCCCTCGTCCACAGCTTTCACCGCTTCCCAACATGCAATGGGGCCTTCCCTCCACTGCCCGTTGACTGATCTTCATTCACATGATTTCCCAGTGGCCGCTTTACATGAGCGCGTCCCTCTGAACATTGAAATAGACAAACACTGACATGGCACTGCATAGGCCCGAGGCGCTCGCTAAGTGGAATCACAATACACATTCACGCACACTCTGTCTCTCTTTCTCTCTCCATCCATCCATCTTTGGATCCTTCATACCAAATAATTCTTAACGACTTCTAGCACAATGGTGCTAATTAATGCTCAATTTGCCCTTTTCAAGTCAGAGCCGCAGACTGTGGTGTGTGCTTGTTAATCATTAGACACCCTCAGAAATCTACTTTGTGCTTGATTCCCATTCCGGGGGATTCCTCGTCTTTGGTCTCAATCATTATCTGTTTTGTCACCACAGTCACTTGTGGCACTTTTCCATGATATAGTTCTAGCATTACTCTGCTCTACGCTACTCGGGTTGGTATCAGGCACGTCGTTTTCCGTTACTATAGTACGTCCTTAACATGGACAGAAGTAAACGCATGTTTTCAGGATTTTTAAGTCTTCTTAACTGATTACAGTTCAGCGTTGTTTGGTTTGATTCCTGTGTCGAGCGTCACACTCATGATTCCTCAGTGACGACACTGTGACCCCTCAGCGGCAGGCAGTCACATTTTAGTATTGGCTTAGCTCGCTTGGAAACTCTCCAGAACAGGTACTAAAAAACACAAGGTAACATTTACTATCACTAATGGAAAAGCAAAAAAAAAAAAATAGAATAGTCTACTGTACTGTATAATGGAAAAGAACCATTATGTTCCATGTTCTTCCCACACACAAGCAACTTAAACCTGATTACCAGTGGTCAGAAACCCTCTTTAATCCCATGTTTTTTAACCAGTGGAAATATATTTCAACAGCATTCACTCTTAGGTCAAATGACTGCAATGCACACAGCTTTTTCAGCTTCAGCATTAATGGGAACACAAGACGCGGATGAACATAGTTTCTTCTTTGTATTTTTTTATTTCATCTCACTTTTATTGAACTACATTTAGTTTGATTTTGTTAGCGCCTAAATATTGTTCACCCACTGGTGAGTTTGAACTAAGGACCAAAGTGACCAAAGTTTTTTTTCCTTGTGGTTTTTGTAACACGGAGAGAAAAAGCGAGTAATGCGCTATGTAATATCTCTAAATGAGTCATTTAAAACTTGCTTTCATGTTTTCAAGATGAGAGAAAAAAACACACACAAAGGGGAAATTTTTGGTTTGTTTCTAGTAATCAATTTCTAAAGTCACTAGAAAAAACAATTATTGTGTTAGTCAGAGTTTAAACCAGACTTTCACAAAACATATAAACAAGTTAGTCCGACTATACATCAGCTAAATTTTGCCTGACAGTAGTTTAGCCGTAAGTCAACAAAGGATTGAATGGCCTGCCTTGGACATTTGCAGCTTCAAGTGTTGATTTCAATATTGATTTAAATACACAGGAAAACAACAATAAGACAAGCTGTTATTGTGTTTCTATCTGAGAGACAAAGTGAGAGCGTGTGAGTGTCGCTAAGCCACACAGTGAAACAAGGCCAGTGTTGCTTCAGGAATGGAAACTGTAACCCTAATCTCCAGATCATTCGACGTTATCACCTCATCTCCCTTCAGCCCCTGCATCACTCCTGACCCAAAATAGCCAAACAAGTACGCAAGAGGACATACTGGTCATCCACCAAATGGTATGAGAGAAAATACTTGGTTTGGTGTGTTACACTGCACAGAGAAGCATCAATTTAACAACTGAAAGGACGTCCATATTGTTTACTGATCTAATTTTATTTTGATTAGTCTAAACCTAAACTTGTATTTAGGCTCTTAAGTTCATAAGTATATTTTAATTGCACTTTGTACTTAAACAGACATTATATCTCAGAAAAAAATACAGCTACAGTGCATAGGGTTTATTAGTAGTCTGTACCAGCACACAGAAGCAAAGGCATGCAGTAGATAGACAAGTATTGCAGCATAAATGTAAATATTTTGTAACTTCGCATTATAACAAGATAGAACCAATAGTTACTAAAAGTTTGGTAATCATATCATTGCCAATTATTATTTTAAACAAAATCAGAAAATAATTACAGTACTTGTTTTAAAATCTCAATTATGGAAACTAAGTCAAAAGTCATTCCTATTGCTATTCACTTTTTGGCCAGCATAAAATGTCTGAAGAGTCACTCACCCTAATTACTCAAGACATTTCCATGCCAACAATATTTGGCTCTGCAAATAGTTTTGGTTCAAGTTGGCCAGATGTTGGTGATGTCTGTCAGGAAATAGCAAATTAATGGATTTGTTTCAATACTCAATGTTCAATGTTAACCAGCTTTTCCGAAATACTTCTACTTTCTTCTACTCTTGCTGTGGAATAATGGCTCCGTTTATCTGGTGTTTTCAGCTGAAAATCATGGCAGGAGCAGAGAGTGTAGATGTGTAGATGTGGCATTTATCTGTAGTGTGCTGCCGTACACAGAGGAGGGTGTCTTTTTAAAATAATGTAATTAGTATTGGTTGCAGTGAAGCAGAACTTCCTTGGAGCCATTTTCTACTTGCGAAGAAAGGTTTCAGAACAAATGTGTGCAGTGTTACAGAGCATGTGCAAACAGCTGCAATCAGTCAATCAATCCACAAGTTGAAGACATAGAAACATGGACGTAGCCTTGTGCTGCGTTCACACCAAATGTGATTTTTCGCGCCACAGGATCACTGCTTTCTTGTGCAAAATCAAATGCTGCGACTACCGCACTGACCATTTGCTACACTCTCTCCTTTTTCTTTTTTGTCCCGGTACGTATAGCAGCTTGTGTCATAGTGCACCAGGTGTCCACAAGCAGAAATTATAATTTTCTCCTCCATTTTCAGCAGAGTCTGGCTGCTGGCAAGTACATGACTGTGTCTAGTATGTCCGGTGTGTGAACGCAGCATTACAGTTTGAAAAGTGAAAGCCAGAAACAGGTCAAACGTAGCAGTGAGTCAGTCTTTTCTCTATAAAGTCTATCAGGAAGTAAGAATATACTGAGTTATGACCAGGTGCCAACTTCTTACTTGATTTGTAACATCAGTAAACGTTTTCCTGATGAGTTCATGGTCTCAACTGGTAGATTCAGGTCTCCTCCAAGAGAATATGGTGTCAGTTTTGCAAATTATGTTCCCATTAGAGGAAGATACATGATAAAGCACGGCACATGTGCTTTATCGTGTATGGTATGGTGAACACTAGTGTGATTGACAGCTAATAATGTCTAATTGACTGTAAACTTCCCGGTTTCAGAAATGCACATTGCGTCTGCCAAATTGCAAATCTCTTCCCTTCACAAAGGCAGATTTGGACAAATTTGTTTGCTGCAACCTTCCATTTCTGACATTTGCATATTTTGGCCTGTGATTTTTATTCATAAACTAATGCATTTCACACTCGACTCGAAACTCATATGAATCATGTCTTTGTCACGGCCATGTATTCGAGTGTTTGCTTTTAAACGTGAAGACAGTTGTTGTCTTTTTTTGTTTAGTTTTTTCTCCCATGCACCACATAAGACGGCGCTACTGCCAACAACAAATAAAGCAGTTTTATCATCACATGCGACACCCACACCTCTTTTCTCCATCCCCTACTTGTGTCATCCCAGGTTTATTTTTAGCCCTGGTGTTTGAAGGATGGAGTGTTTTAGCAAAGTGCTGCCTGGATGTCATGGTGTCCAGAGTGAGATGCTTTTCACAACGAGCACAAAAGAGTTGCATGCTCATTATCAATATTTGTAATATTTAAGTGTGTTTCAGTGTTTAATGCAAGGGTTTGGTCATGCACTTCTCTGTGTTGCCAAGTGTAGTAGAGGATACGTCATCATCTCTGATTGAACCTGACATCTTAAAAGCCTTTGAACATTGACCTAATGTTGGTCAAATGTTGGTCCCCTCCCTCACATGTCCTGTCTACATCTCTCCTGCAGCTGTACATTCACCACCAAGTGCATCCATCTGCACCTGTGGGCCGTGTCCTCGTCTTTCTCTATTTTGCATGGGAAATAAAGCTTGTAAGCTTAAAAAAAAAAAAAAAAAAAAAGCTTGACACCACTTATTGTTGTGTTGAGAAGAGAAGAGAAGAGAACAGCATCTTCTGTTAATCTGACAATGCCTATCCAGGTCACACAAAGGAAAATCTGTTTAACAATTGAAAATCTGCTGATTTCATGCTTTATGGAGGAGACACAAAAGGATCACAGCTGATAGGCAAAAAAAAAATAAAAAAAATACAGGGTGTGGGTGATACAGCTAAAAACATCATTAATGTCTGAAATCAGTTGATATGGATAATTATCGAGATATATTTCAGAAAAAAAGATTTAATTTTGCCCCTGAGTTAATGTAAAAGAATCCACTTAATTGTGGTTTTCAACTTGTTAATCGAAAACAACAAAAAACACTGAGACTTTTCACAAATTTTGGGCAACAGGCGTTGTCACCTTGAGACAAATTATTTGTTTAGCTCAGACCGGAAAACAGCTCGCTTTGTTACATTATTATTGTTTTTATTCTTATTATTATTTGACGTATGTGAATTTGTGCAAATCTCTCCCAGACTCCTGAATGGACTAGTTTTTTGTAATTGTTCCATTTATGGACAGGACAGGTTGATAGCATCTGTATATTTTTCTTCTCACACCCTAACCTCTTTCCTTCCTCTCTCCTCCTCCTCCTCCTCCTTTCTCTTTCTGTCACGTCCAACTTTCCTCACAGGGACGTATATGTAGGAAAGCAGGGAAGTCCAAGAAAGCGTTCAGCCGCAAGGAAGCCGAGGCCACCTTCAAGTCCCTGGTGAAGACCCACGAGAAGTACGGCTGGGTGTCTCCGCCCGTGTCTGACGGTTGAGCGCTCGGGTGACCGCCCCCTGACCGCCGCGCTAGCCGGACAAACCCAGCTAGCCCCGACACGCTAAACGACACACCACGTCAACTTTCATCTTTATCCTTTTTCTCTTTCACTCAAGAGCTTTTTCTTTCTTTCTTTCTTTCTTCCTTTTGTTTTTTGTTTTTTGTGTGTTGTTAAAGTTTGAATTTTTTTTTTTTGCCTCTCCATCTTAAAGAAAAAGACTAGGAGAGCAGACACGGCGTCGTCATGGTCACTCCTTCATC
Source organism: Brachirus orientalis (assembly GCA_016785285.1). Lineage (NCBI taxonomy): Eukaryota > Metazoa > Chordata > Actinopteri > Pleuronectiformes > Soleidae > Brachirus > Brachirus orientalis. Next base: position 1,040,476 of record JAFBJR010000434.1, read on the forward strand.
AGGGAGTGACTTTCATCCCCCACTCTCACTCTCTCTCTCCTTCAGGGAGATTTGAAAAAGCCTGAGAGGGAGCTGTGTGTGTGTGTGTGTGTGTGTGTTTCTGTCACTCCATCACACATCAGCTGGGGTGTGCGCACGTGCATGTGGGTGCAGGTTTGCACCCACATGCACGTGCCGTCAGACAAATCGAACTGTGTGGACTGTTCCACCCATGTGAAAGACTAATGAATGAAGGAGCCTCATCCCTCTATTCTGATCTCACCATCCCGTCCTCTCCTCTCTTTTCTCCACCCCTCTCCCTTCTTCTCCATGCGTTACATTCCTCCATCTCTCTGTGTAGCTGTTGGATCATTTACATGTAAATGAAGCTATTAATGTTTAATAGATGAGCAGCACTGGCGTTTTTACTCTCTCCTTCATTTCCCCCCTTTCTTTGCAACTGTGCCATTGCTCACAGTCAAATGCATCATGAAGATTGTAATTTACATGGAGCTGTGCTCTCTCTCTCTCTCTCTCTCTGGCTCACTCGTTCACTCTGTTTCTCTTTCTTTCTCTCTGTTTTGTGTGGCTTAACTTGGAGCTCACTTTTGCGTAGATGGATATTGATCACTTAACGGAGAAAACAAAAGTCACATGTTGCTTCATACGGGGACTATGAATGATAAATAGAATGACAGTCGATCTCTCTCTCTCCCCCTTACCCTTATGTTATCCTGTGTGTGAGTGTGTGTGTGTGTGTGTGTGTGGGCACAAGCATGTTTGTTGGACAGAAAGACAACTGTAATTCCCACACTCTAGATGGTACAGCTTAAGACCAGGCCGAAGTTTGTCTGCATGTGTTTAAACATAAAACTACGTTTTACTGTGAATATCACCACAGACTAAAGGGAGTGTTTTTTTTTTTTGCTTTTGCTAAATTACAAATTGACGTCCTGTTCCACTGTCCACGTCAGCGCCTGGATTAATCCAACTGTAACCGTGTGTGAGGTTGAGAGCAAATATCTACATGCACACGGCCTCGTTTCCAATCCACGTATAAAAACAACGAGGGTCCGTGGAAAATGCGCCTTTGCTGTGCTCAAGGTGCACGCACATTAAGTTTGTGCACGCTTGTTGCTTCCATCTGTGGCCTGTACTGCGGCGGCAGCGGCGGTAGCACCCAGAAATGGTGGACGGGAGTCTGAGAGCTGCCATGGATGCAGTGGTGCTCTAACTGACTGTACGCTTCACAGTCTAATTGATGCCTCCTGAAAGACAGACAGTAGAGAGAGGTGAAGGAGAGCAGAGTGAGAGGTGGGAATTGTGGGAGCTTTGATCATCGCTCCTCAGAAATGTCAGGCAGCTTGCAAATGGCCGAAGACAGAGCTCATTTGCTCTACCTGCAGTGATTACCTGGGAGATGCACTGTTCCTTAGTTCCTTCCAACAAAAGGACTCCATAAATGTCTAATATTAACTCTGTAGCTGCAGCAGCGTCATTGTCAATCAATCAAGCGCCTACTATTCACAGGATATCTGTCCGTCCAGTCCAGCGGGCTCCTCGTGTATTTGTTTTGCTGTCTGCCAGAAATGTCAGAGGGAAAGTTGCTAATTGGTCTGACATTTCAGCAGCACATCATTAGAGAAGAGCAGCACGAGCAGAAGGATGGAGGATGTCAAACCTCCTGCTCAGCAGTGACATTTTGTCACTTTATGCTCCGGCCCTGCTTCTTTGGAGAGGGATGGGGGGGGGGGGGGGGGGCGCTGGGGCGGGGGGGGGGGGGGGGGGGGGGGGGGGGGGGGGGTGCGCTGAGGCGAGGTGAGGTAGAACATGGGTATGGCGGCGGTTTGATGCCAGTTAGCTCTCAGCAGGCACAGTCATCATCCTGGCCCAGGAGTGTTTTTAAGCTTTGAGCCGCGCGCTGCCTCGTGCCACATTTGGATCCATGCTGCATCTCAAAGCCTCCACTTGTGTTGCATTTGCGGTTAATTACAAATGTCTGTCTGTGTGTGAGTGCATGTGTGAGCAAATACGTGTGTAAACGGTCCACCTTAATGAAAGTAAGAGAGAAAAAAGAACAACAACACACCATCTGCTATGTGATCATATATGAACGCGTTAGTCCTCTTTGCATTTGGCTCATCATTTCAGGGTTGATCATATAGCGATTGGCTTGTCGGAAGAGAAAACTGTAAACTGAATTATTATGAAGACAAAATATCTCAAAAAGCTCAGTGTTTGCTGGTTTCAAGAGAATAATTTTGTGATATAGTTTAGACTGGTAGTTTACAGGCACTAACTGGGTGAACTGATTATGTTGTATTATATCTGCATGTGAAATGTGATTGGTAGCTAGCTACTGTATATCTTTTTTTCAAGAAAAGCAAGAAAAAATATGGGGAAAAAATGCAAATACTTTTCTTTTCTTGGACAATTTTTTGAAGTTCTGTACTGTATGTATTTAATTTTCTTTCCAAGTGTCCTCAAATGTCACATTGTGTTATGAATGTATGTGTTTTAATTTATTTGTGGTTTGCCAAAATGAAGATTTGAAGCATGTTGCAGGTATTGTCACAAGAAAACAAGACAAAAAAAAAATTTACTATGAATGATAGCCTTTGTGTTTGTGTGATGGGGGAGGTGTGTTTATTTGGAGGGATTTGGACAGTTAAGAAGGACAAAATTTTACAAAGCCTCAAATTTTTAAAGGAATATTTCCTTCACTGAGTGTGCATTGAAGTGAAATGAAGAAAATGTACGCTCCTTGACTTCTCAGTTTCCCTTCATGATGTCACTACTGTCTATTCCCCATTGGTCCTGCTCTAGATAGTGATGTGTAATTCAGTCAACACAAAGACCTGGATTTATGTTCCTTACAGTCTCACATCGAGGATCATCGTGACCTCCCAATGCTTCAAATCTAACTTGTTAAGGGAATCTGATCAGTAATTCTGGGCAACTCCGTCCCACTCCTGACCTAACTGTTTGGTCGAGACAAAGGTCGTAAAAGTTCAGAAGGTAAAAAGGTCGTCGCAAGACCAAACAGGAATGTGCAATAAAAGTTACAGCTTAATTCAAACTCTGCTGATTTGGTGGTTTTCTTTCATAACGTCATTAAGAGCTAATGTGACATCAGGGACTGTTCTGAGGCTCCACTCAACACATGCATGCATTTTAATGACCCACTTCAGGCTGCTGTGTCCTCTGCCTGGCCCCCACATTGTCCTACTTTGATTTACTTCATTAAGATCCTGTTTCCTGCATCCTCACTAAGGACAGACTGTAATAATCCACACTCTTGTCTAGTGTGTTTAGGCTCCTGTGTGTGTGTGTGTGTGTGTGCCTGCCTGTAAACGTGCGATCATAGGGAGAGGTGAAAGATAGATTCCTGGTAATCATAACAGTGAAACAGTTAAGCGAAGATACACACGTGTACACATAAGAGCATTGTATTATTTAAAAAAAAGCATTTACCAAGACAATCCCCACTCACGTCTTTACTGTATGTATTTTTAATTTACATGTATAGTTTCAGGGGCCACACGGTTGGTGTAGTGGTTAGCACTCTTGCCTTTTCAGCAAGAAGACCCAGGTTCGCAACCCAGTCAGAATTGCATGTTCTCCCCGTGTGTGCGTGGGTTTTCACCAAGTTCTCCAGTTTCCTCCCACAATCCAAAAACCCCACAGGGTGTACCCCACCTTTCACTCTATGTCAGCTGGGAATAGGCACCAGCACCCCCCATGACCCTCAAGTGGTAGAAGGTGAGTGAGTATAGTTTTAGGTATTTTAGATTAAGAGTATATAGTTAATTCAGAGTGTGCAGTTTATGTATTTGTAAATTGTTAACAGTATACTTGTACAGTATAATTTTATATTGATGAAGAGTATCCAATTTTATTTGACCACAAATTCCTTATTTACAGCATGTATAGGTTATGTACTATAGTACTACTGTCTAGAGCGAATGTACAATATACATAAGGTTTTATATATTTTTGATGTTCATTTCCAGTATAAAGTTAATTTACAGTATATAATTTAATGTTTTGCTGAATTATTTGGGGGGGATATCTCATGCGATTCAATCCCAATATTTAGGTCCAATCTTGAGAGATTAGATGCAGTACAGTTACAAGTGTTTTTAAAATATCTCTTGTTAGTCAGACTAGCACAATAATTTTTCACTAATGTCACGTGAACAAAGGACCGACACCCCCCTCACCCTCATCCTAGGTTTGCTAAGCCTATGCCTCCATCATCCTCATCAGTGACATTATGTATCTTCAAGATCATTTTCGCCCACCTCGAACCTGAGCTGGGGACTAATCAAATCATTGCAAAAGCTGCATGGCGCGGCTGTCCACTGTCAATGTCTCGTCCATTAAGACGAGACACTGTCTTAAAATGGCTGTAAATGACAAGATGAGTCTCCGTTTGTTGAAAAACAAATCTGACTAACTAACACGGTGACATCAGACTGTAAAACAAACCCACTGAGGCCTCACTGAAGTAGAGATGTGTCGTGGAAACTGATCTGAATTCACACTCTAATGTCAGGAAGAGCTGCTTCAGCAGGTGCGACACAATCTGCTGAACCCACACACACACACACACACACACACACACACACACACACACACACACACACACACACACACACATTGTTAGCATCATTGCTGGCATATACAAATTAATTGATCCCTGAACACTCTTGTTTTTGTCAACTTGGTATTTCTCTGCTTCTCATTAGGGAGACAGCAATCCATGTGGCGGGAGGGACAGTGATGACATCATGGTGCATGCACTAAAGATGCTGGGGGCCAACAAAGGTGCTTAAGTGAGTGATTAGTGAACGCAGTAAGCATACAAACAGAAACGTAATATTTGACTGTGTACGTGCTTGTGTTTGCAAGCAACTAACAAAAAATGTTATTATTCAAATAAGACAAGAATCAATATCCTGACATTGTCTTTACAGGGTCTACATGTAAGTACGCTATTGTAGGTCATGAAATTATTGTGATGTGTCATCAGAGATTAGGACACATAAAGAAACTGAACTGGCTTCATTGATAACGATGGTACAGCCAGCATATTCAGGGTATACATTTTCATTTACAATATGTTTTGGTCTGCTTTAATTTCTCATACAAGACAAAAACATAGTGAGACGGCTGAAAAAACATGTTTCAGAAAACTCACTTGTTTTAACAGCATTTTAACAGGATAAACGCTTCTTGTCCCTGACCATCACTGCGCTGCCATTGTATAGGCATACATTCTCTTTTAGTCAGGTCAAGTTATTAGAAATTAAAGCCAATGGCTGGACTTTACCTGTGAGCCTGGAGGAGACACAAGGCCGTCATTGTTGGAAATGACATGTTTGGTTGCTTCATAGTTTGTTGTGCTCCGTTAGCAAACTGGTTGTTGATTAGTTAAATCAGTTAAATCGGTTCAATCAGTTCAATCGGTTCAATCGAAAAACATTGGTTGTGTCCCTGAATGATGTGGCTACAGAGAGCGACAAATGAGTTTTTTTAATAAAACAAAATGGGCTGTAACGAGACAGTGAAAAGAAGGTCGCGCAGCACAGAGAGCAGGTTCAGAGCAACCCTTCCTCTGGAATTGTATTAGCTTCATTAGATAAGATGCAATTTGTGAGTCTCCCATTTCCTCCTGCAGCGTCATCGCAGACGCACACGATGTCCAGGAGATTTCCCAGAATGTCTTTATGTGAGATCATCTCAGATCTGGCCGGAGGACACACACACATACACACACGTCAAGGCCGACAGAGGCAGGGGAAAATGGCTTTTAAAGGGTCAGAGAAGGAAAAACCCACAGCTGCACAAATCCCTGGGGAGAAGCCATCAAATGAGCTGTGTTGAATTATAGATCCCCTCCTCGTCCACTACATGAAAGTCAGTCTCTGATGTATACGGCTGTCTTTTGAAATACTCGGAGTGCTGGAGGTGATGGTATATGGATCACACTTTATATTTAGTCCAGTGATCCCGTGACCATGTTAATACCAACATGATGATAATCAGTGCAATTGTGGCATCTTTGGAACCTGCGTTGCAGTAACATCGATAGGGTGAGAGATAACATGGAAGACTGTGTGCATCCACGATGCCGTAAGCTCCAACATTTCTACACAGCTGAGTGACAAACACTGGAGATGTGGTTTCTTTTTATACAGACCACATGCATTATGCATTCATGCCCGGCACACTAGTGTCTCACTTGGAAATACGGTGCTGAATAATGAATTTGTTTTCCTTGTTGAGATGTATGGATACGATGGATTGTGTGCGAGTGTAGGACGATTGGTAGACAACATATGCCTCACGCATGTGTGTGTGTGTGTGTGAATAACTGGGACAATCAAAAATTGATTTTGTTTCATGAGCAAACATCTGGCAGATAAATTAAAGCAGGACACTTAAGGCAGTTTGTAGAATAGACACAGTAATTACTGGAAGTGTGGCTTCATTAGTGCTCTGTTAGCGTTGCTGCTTTTGTTCGTCATTATCATGATCTATTGTGTAAACCAGTGGTTCTCCAACTTTTTATATCAAGTGCCACCTGAGAAAATATTGGGCTCTTGAAATAACACCATTATGACCAACGTTAAAATACAGCGGTGTAAACAGGCAGAGCAAAGTCAGTTACAGACTTTTCACAGGAGGCAGATTCACATGGTTAAGGTTAAGTCTCCAGGATATTAATGTAAGTTAATGCAATGTCCTCTGAATTCATGGAAAACAGATATAGCTCTGCTATATTTTTCATTTTCAAACTACAGTTCTTATATAAGACCCCTCTCTCTCTCTCTCTCTCTCTCTTTGCCATTCTTAACAGACTAGGCTTTACCATAAATATTTTATATGGCACAGAGCATGTGGGAAAAATGTATTTTTAGACACCTCCGGTGCCATCACTAAGCCCGCTCTCTGTGCAGCCAGACAGCTTTTTTGGCGAGGATTAATTAGATTTTCCCTCCATGTGCGCATGAACATTGGTGTCGTCCTCGATTCGTTCAATCGATTCTGAATGCTGTCCACTGGCAGCAGCTGCAGCATTGATTCTCAATGAGTTCTCTTAAAGGGCCCGACGCGATGTGAGCTTCAAATCCAATAGAGTTTTGGATTTTAAGGACCTGAGTGTTGGTGTTTGTGGGATTTCTACTCAAGGTCATTGCACTTTCACAAAGGACGAAGAAGACAGACAGACACACTTCTGTTTCACATTTGGTCTCCTTTACCCATGTTTGTTTGTTTGGAGTGGCAAATTATAATTAACATAATATAATGTGAACAGCTTCATTCAGCTGAGTGCGTTTAAAGGATAGTGTGGTTGTAAGAAGTGTTGACACATTCAGACCCAGATTATGTAGTTGGAAGTCAAATAACAGATACTTACACTATATGGACAAAGGGTTTTGGAACACCTGACCATTACACCAACAGGGATTGTAATGACGTATTCAAATACATATGCAATACTTTGGCCCCCCTGTGCAGCTATAACAGCTTCCACACTTTGAAGACTTTCCATGAGATTTTGACATGCTTCAATGGGAATTTGTGCCCATTCATTCTATAGAGCATTGATGAGGACAGGCACTGATGTTGGATGAGAAGGTCTGGCTCACACTGACTGTTCCAGTTCATCCCAAAGGTGCTCGTGGGGTTGAGGTCAGGACTCTGTGCAGGCCAGTAAAGTTCTTCCACACCAAACCCGTCAAACCATGTCTTTATAGTTCATGTTTTGTGCACTGGGGCACAATTATGTTGGAACAGAAAATTGTTGCAGTAGATTTGGAAGCATAGCATCCAAACTGTTAAGATTGCCCTAGCCTAGCCCCAAGTCTGAAAAACAGCCCCAAATATTAACAAGTGTGGACCAAATACTTTTGTCCATATAGTGTACTTTCATGGCCAAGGTACTTTAAGCATGTTCCATAGTTCCCACCACCAGGATTGAACTCCAAAATAATAGAATAAACTAATGTGCACAATAGGAAGACAACAGCAAGAAAAGCATGGCAAAAACCATTTTTGGGATAAGTAGGAGACAGAATTTCTCCTCTGTCAGCTTAAAGAATGAAATATTTTAAAGTTAATGGATGTGAGAAAGACATGAATTGGTACTCGACATGCTAACGACTCACTGGCAGCTTAAGTTGTTTTGTGTTTTGTGTTTCACCCTACAAATATTCCCATACTAGGACGAGAACAGTAGTCCAGTTAAATGGCATCGGTGTATATCAGCTCAGCTGTGCATGGAAATGTACTGACTGATGCACAAGATGGGGATTACGGGGGGGGGGGGATCAAAGAAGAGGAAGAGTGGAACGCCTGTGCAAACGTCAGAAGTGAGGAATGGGATGTTAAAATGCAAAGCACACCCTTCCCCCGGCCACCAAACCATGCATGCATGAACATGAGCAGCAGACTGTGCTGGTCCCACAATGTCGCTGCGATGTTGCACCCACCCGAGGATGTCACCCTTCACATGTGCTTGGCCATAAGAGAGAGAAGGGAAAATAAAGGTCCTGCGCGAATACATCTACGTGCTACATCAGTGAGGACGTGTTCAGGTTTTTTCATTGAGGACATTATGAGTGAAATTGTTAATATATAAACATTGTTTCTCTCGCTTCTGTACCTTATCTGTGAGTCTAAGTAATTTTTGAGTAAGTGGGTCAATTGCATGTGTACACACACTCCTGCTCAGAGTGCCCTCAATCCAACCTTGAGCAGCCCACTGAGCGCTTTATTGAACTCCCTTGCTTACTCATTTCATAAGCTCTCCAGTACGATGCAGAATAAAAATCAGACTTATTTAAAGCCACCACTTAAGTTGGATGTGTACTGTGTGATTTCAATCAAAGAATAACCATTCAAGAGAAGCTGATGCAAAACAAGATCAAGGATGAGAAACTGTTACAGACCAACAAATGCTGTTGCAACAACGTTGATAGATATGTGGGGTCAGGAATTCACTGAATTTTCTCTCCCTCTCCAACTCATGTGTCTCCTCCTGCTTCTCGTTTGCCCTCCTTTTCTCATCGTCTTCCTGACAGGAGGACAGCAGCCACCCTGACTGCTAATGAGGCACACGGATTTCTGCAATGTGTGTTTTGAGTAAGTAAGACAAAGAAAAAGTGTTTTTGTGTGTCCATGCCTGTGTTGGGATTTTGGAAAAAGGGGTGGCTTAAGGCCGAGAAGTGAAAGAAGAACGAGTGAAAAAACATAAAGAGAGTTTTCTCTCCAGCTCTCTTCTCTTGATCTGTTTCCTTTTGGTTACTAGGCAACACCTGCAGGCATGCACTAAATAAAGCTTTGCATTCACTCCCCCTCCACACACACACACACACACGCTCCCCTCGCTGTCTTAAACTCCAACCATCACTCTGTCTCTCTCCTCCATCAACTTCATCCATCTCTCTGTCCCTCATTAATCCCTTAACTCTCCAACATCCTTCACCCCATCATCTCACAGTTGCTCATTACTTTCCCCTCACACACCCTGTACTTTCTTTTGTCACCTTCCCATTTAACGTGGCTCAATCCACTAGAACAGGGTTTTAACTTGGAAAAAAAACAAACCAGGTTAAAGATAATACGGATTTAAAAGCCTCCAGTGTCACAGGTGAGGAGACACTGACACACGCTGCTGATTTAATTTGAATGCCAAATGTGTAAAATCAAAATTTTTTCAGGTAATTAGAAATAAAATGACTCCCCGTGCTTTTTTTCCACACTTAGACAATGTGTTAGTTGAAGCATCTCCCTTTGAAGTGGCAGTGTAACTGCATGAAGGTGCGTGCGTGTGCCATTGAATGCATTATATCAATGGATTGTCTCCACGTGGATAGTAAAAAGGATAGGTGCATAAATGAGCCAACAACTGAGTGTTATTCTTTAATTTTTTTTTATTTTATTAACTAAAATGACTTAGCACCAGCTCATTACTACATGCTGATTCTACCTCTGATTCACCTCAGAATTATTTGCAATTTCAGTCTGTTTATTTGGGCCACAGGCATGAAAGTGAACTAAGAAAAAAGATTAAACTGAAATTGGGATTTTGTAAAAATTCTAACCATGAATACACACAGTCAAACTTGTCTGTATGTTTCCATGATTTGACACACTTAGGCCCCAGTGTTTTTCGTAATGTTCGTCTCAAATCGCAAAGATGTGTCTCAACTTCTTGTATTTGTTCTTTCAGCTTCTCCCTTTAGGGGGCGAATCTGAAAGCACAAAATTTCATATGGAAGAAAATTAGAGGCTAATCCCATATGTGCGTTACTTTTCATTGCAAAGTCACAAAGTCAATGTGATAAAACAGAATTAGAATGCCAATTGCCATTGCTTAACTAATTAAGCATAATTAAGAATTCTTAACATTAGCACATCATTCCTGGTCAAACCACATAAATCGGGATTTTTGGGGACAAGATGTACTATAATAGATGGTGCTTTGATCTCCAAAAGCAAATAATTACTGTCACCTGTCTAAGTAAATTGGCTTTGATGATCACAGCTTAACTTTGAGTTTAAAAAACCACCAATAACCTGGGGATTTAACATTGTTCTATGAATATCTATTTTTGATAATGACAAGCATCATCAGTTTAAGAATCAAGGCAGTTTAAGGAATTTTTTTTTTTAATGCACCTGGTCCATATGTAAGAATATAAAATGACAGAAGGGGGCAGCATTACACCTTTCAATGTACAGCCTGCCGGAAATGATTAGAAGAAGAAGAAGGCAAACCTGACCAATCTCCTATTCTAATTGGTTTTTAAATTATTTTAAAAATGAGTGAAATGGAGAGTAGTTCTGAAGTGGGAAAAACTCTCTGGCAAAAATGTTGTCATGTGCCAAATAATTCAAATGCTTATTTTGTGATGGGTCCACTGGGACAAGGGACTTTTGGAAAAGTGCTGCAGTGCATGAAACAGGACACCAAGGAGGTGGTGGCCGTGAAGATCATACCGGAAACATTTGCTTGGATTGGGAAAAGAGAGGCACGCATTCTTAAAAATCTGAAGGAATGTGTCCATGACACAGACAACATGGTCGGGTTCAATGGGCATAGTGTGCAATATGGCAATGTTTTACTGGAATTTGAAGTGCTGGACATGACTATTGAGGGCTTCATGTCCAAAGTCTCTAGGCAACTGCATCTGTCTGAGATTCAGCTTATCACACAGCAGATGCTAGAGGCTCTGGACACTCTCAAGACTATAGGGCTTGTACATCTAGACATAAAGCCAAATAACATAATGTTCATTAACCATAGGCTTCAGCCCATGAAGGTGAAGTTGATTGATTTTGGTTTGGCTATTGCTGTCTCAGAATTAACCAATGGCAGGAAGATGCAGAACCCCAACTACAGGGCCCCTGAGGTCATGCTGGGTCTTCATCTGAACGGGGCTGTGGACATGTGGTCTCTCGGCTGCACTTTGGTCTACACGTACCTCCACGGCCACCTGTTTTCAGCAGTAACATGTGAGCATCAGATAATGAGAGAGACTGTCCACATGCTTGGTCAGCCTGAAGATCACTTGCTGGATACGGGAATTCATACAAAAGACCACTTCTACAAATACGGCGACACCTGGAGGCTGAAAGAAACGTGCGCCTGTGTACAAACGGATCCAGAGAACTGTGAGAGGTTTTCCAGCCTCGATCATATTGTATTGACCTTTCCACATACTGCAGAGTATGATGACACAAGGGTCTTTCTAAGCTTCCTTAAACAGATGCTGCAAATCGATCCAAAACTGAGGATCACGCCCAAGGAAGCATTGAAGCATCCTTTTATTACCATGACACACTTTCCTAGTGAGCCTGCCCCCAACCCAAATATACCATCTACCAGTCTGACAGGACAAAACTGGCAGAGGAAGGATTTCAACCTGACAGTTGAAACGGCGGAGAATGAAAATAAGTCATCTGCTGGTCATTATTCCGATGGATGTAGCTGTTGTTCTGATGGATTGGCAGACTTAGATTATGGCAGTGATGATGACACTTCTTATGGTGGACGGGATTCGGATGGATGTGACAGTTGTTCTGATGGACTGGCAGTCTTAGATGATGGCACTGATGGTGAGACTTCTAATTGTGGCCGGGATTCTGATGTGGACAAGACCTGCACCGATGAAAAAATCTTGACTGAAAAAAGAGTCAGGAGATATTTGTGGGGGATTCATCAAGTGTTCACGCGCATGTTCAAGTGACAGTGTTGTTGCAGAGTGCATGTCACCGCATAATCACAAACTCCACTTGGAATGAGTCACAAGACTTCGGACATTTTTGGGTTTGCGCTGTATTTTGATAGCTTATACAGTTCTTACACAAATACTGTTAAATTGAATGCAATTTTTTAAACATTTCAGATTTAGTAACGTCTGTTTAGGGGCATATTGTTCAATTTATATGACACAAGTCTCGGTCAGTGTTGCTTTTACTGACAGTAAATTCCATATCAAAGTTTTTTGTTGTTGGGATTCCTTTGAGTGCTTCCTTGATTAAAACTACAATACTATCATTGTCTTTTAGATGTGACATCAAAATTAGTGCACTTAACAGCAAAAATATTCTCTCTAAACTCTGTCCTTGTTAGTTTTTATGCAAGGATTGTGCCTTAAGCCATTGAGGTCATCTTGACAGGGTGCCCACTTCTGGGCAGAGAAGTAATAGTACTAAATTCTCTTTATTTATAGACAAGTTGTCTTATTGTAGACTGATCTAAAGTCATTGAGATGACTTTTCTCACCAGTCAAAAAAAACATTTAATTCTGGGTTTAAATGGGTTTTTCACCAATGGGAATGTATTTAATCAGCACTCACTCCTGGGTCAAATGACTGCAATGCATGCAGGGGTTTTTTGTGTAAAATAATCATTTAGCATCAATGGAAACATTTGACCCTGGTGAAAATGTTAATTTCTTCTTCGTCTGCAGCATTTTTGCAAGCAATGCACCATTTCCAGATGTGCATTCACGTCTGTGACATCACAGTTCACACATGGGTAAAGAACTGTAAATGGTAGATCAGTGGTTCTCAGAATAAATTAAAATTTTGATACCACCTGAGAAAATGTTGAGCTCTCAAAGTAACACCATTATCGTCAATGTCAAAATACAGTGGTAAAAATAGGCCGAGCAAAGTCACCTACGGACTTTCCACAGGAGGCAGATTTATTCCCAATAAGATAATTTACTCTCTCATCATCCTCCTCTTCCTCACATAGACTTCAGACACTGGTGTAGCAAAATTAGATTAAGATGATGCAAGAGATAAGCTGACTCCATTAATTACTAAAATTCCTCTTATCACATACCCTGGTATATACAGTACAACAGTATTTCTGATTCTAGAGGGAGCTTGCGTACCACTGGTGGTACACGTACCACAGTTTGAGAACCATGGTGATCGACCATTGGTTAACTCTTTTTTTTTGCAAAACATAGTTCACATCAGCAGATGGTGGTTGTATGGATATTGTCAGTTACTGCAGCTGCAAAGCAGACCTCCAGGACACCGGCTTTGCTAAAACCAAGTACCTTTTTGTTGAAGTCATTAGTCTAGTGGTTCACTTAGTTTTTCCCACCCACAGTATGAATGTTTAATGAGTGTGTTTCTTAAAAACATCAAATATTCATATTCACATATACAAATATTCATTCATATATATTCCAAAGGGTTCACATATTTTTTTTCTTGCCACTGTATTTTCTGCTGTTGAGCAGTTAAGTACAGAGTGGTGCAAGCTTTATTTGTCAAGAAAATGGAGCTGAATGGAGAAATTGCTATCAATTTAAAGGCATCATGCATTGACTGATGGGCAGTTTGAACAGGTGACCTGGCCCTCACTTGGATTCTGCCCCGAACTCTCAATTCATTTACCTCGGGAATATGATTATTTCTCTTTTAGTGATTTATTGGCAGAGGGAGGATGAGAGGCTGAGGGGAAAGACGCAGAGACAGAGACAGATATGAAGGCAGTAAAAGCAACACAGTTTGTGGGAAAAGACAGGTAATACTAACCCCAAAATGTCATCCTGACATACTGTCCCATCTTTTACTCACCATGTTGCCGAGGCGGATAAATCCTTCTACCGTACACGACATCAGTCAATCTGACAGCCAGCAAGTAAGTAAAGTGTGTGAGCACTGACCCTGAACTGGTTTGGTGGTTTTAATAAATTATTTTTAGGCTCTGCTAAGTAAAAAGGACCATATGCAGTAAATGTTTACCATGTTTGTAGGAGGTGCTAACACATTGTCCACTGATGACTTCACCGGTTGATGAGAATAAGCCTAAGACACAAAAGCTCGCTCTGAACAGAAAACATGGCTGCTATCCAGGACACAAGGTAAAACAGATTTTAACCTCTTCACCTAATCTACACCTTAATTTAAAAATGTCTTCACTGCTTTATTTTGCCCTTAGACAGCCCACTTTAGACTTACGCTGGTGTGGAATCAATGAGATGAGTTAAAGGGTCACTGGTTCAAATCCTGAGACAGGTTAAGGGCCGGAGTGCTGCCCACTGCTCTTTTGTCTTGTGTGTGTGTTCACTACTCTCGTGTCAAATAGGATGGGCTGAATGCAGTGGTCAAATTCCCTATCATGAACTGGTGTGTGTGCTAATAAAACGAACTCTGTCTTATGACAGATGTAACTTCAGGGTCAAAGGCCATGTGAAACATCACAGTGAGAACTGAAGCTCTCCTGAATGACAATTCCCATGATTCTACGCTGCTTTGTGACATCACCATGTTAGGTCTTCTGCTTATTGTTATTGTTTTGGACTGAGAAACTCCTAGCAGTATAAGTTACTGATTGTCTGTTTTTTTTTTTTCTTATGTCTCCATCAGCAGCAGTGTTTTCAGTGAAAGTGAGTCTTTTCATGAAAACACAGAACCTAAACTGTCCTTTTAATCTGATGATTAATTTAACATCTTTTAGGGAGCACAGAGTGACATGTTGCCAGAGAAGTTCAGCATAATGTTGGTGCTGTTCAGCTGTTCATTAAGAGCAACGAGCAGTCAAGTGTCCCTCTTCAGGCTTTAATGTAGCCTCATGCCGGAGTGGCTGTTGGTTCACCGGTGAGACTGTGAGATAATGATTTTGCCAGATATTGGAGGTGAACTCATATCTGAATCCTAGATGCAGTCCACAGAGAAGTAACTCATCAAAAACTAACAAACACACCTTCTTCATAACCAGGTAATGCCTATCCCTAACCTGATCCTAACCACGGTTCAAATCTTAGCCCTGGACCCAACCAATTCCTCAGAAATGAGGTCTGTCTCATTAAGGCCAAGTCTGAGTCTCCATTAGGACTACTGGTCCTGACAAGGTCAGTGTTTATGTCAGAAAAGGTCCTAAAGAGACAACAAATACAAGAACACAGAGAGTCTGATTTCCATGACTTCAGAGGACACTGTATTGACTTACATTCATTTCGTTTTGTGGAGACCAACTCTGACCTTCACCTCAGCCTAAATTGTCTTCAACATAAAATATAGTAATTTACTTTTTGCTTTTGTCCCCATAAGGAATACAAGTCCCTATAGTGTGACTTTGTAAACAGGTTTAGGTCCCCACAACATTCAGTCTGGAAAAGGATGAGAGGGTAAAAAAAAAAAAACAGGATTAAAGCTTGTCAAAGCTGCAGCGTCATGAGTCACAGAGTGTGTATCCATTAGGAATAAAAACACACAGGATGAGCTCTGCTTCTGTTCATGTGTGCCGTGGGAAGGAGACTGTTACATTGTATGTGTGCATGTGAGGCACACACGTGGACACTATTACACGCAAGCTTTGTACAATAACACTATCAGGCAAAGCCAACATCCGTAACCAGAGATTTACCAGCGGATTTTAAAAGGGCAAGCAGAGTGTGTGTGTGTGTTCTTGTACTTGCTGCAGAGTGAGGATCAAAAATCATACAAACCCTACAAAGTGAGGACATTTTGGATGGTCCTCACTTTTTTCACCCCTTAAAATGGCTTTTTCAGGGTTAAGACCTGGTTTTAGGGTTAGGGTTAGAATTGGGTTTAGGTTAGGGTTGGGCATCTAGTTGTGATAGTTAAGGTTAGGGTAAGGGGCTAGGGAATGCATTATGTCTATGAGGGTCCTCACTCTGACAGAAGCACAAACGTGTGTGTGTGTCTGTGTGTGTGTGCGTTTGCGTGTGTGTGTAGCTGAGAGGGATTTGGTTTAATCCAAACATGAAACACAAGATTTGCCTACCACACTCTGCACACCACCCCTTCTCTCTGTCACTTTCTCTCTCCTCCCTCAGTCTTTCAGTGTTGCGCAACAGCTTGATTATATAATCTCAGACATATATGCATGTCCATGAGTGAGTGAGGGCTACAAGGCATGGAGCATGCAAGTGCATCGAATTGGAGAGAGGGATGATTTGAAGAAGGAGGTGAAAGGAGAAGAAATTTTTAAAAAGAGGAGAAGCTCTCCAACAGCGTTGTGGCACTCTCACTCACCAGACAGATTAATCACACATTATTTATTTTAGATAAATCAGTCTATTTCTATTAGTGAATGAATGGAAAGTCACACGTAAAATGTGCCCAGTCCCAACCACTTAAATTAGAGCAGAATGAGGAAAAATATGTCACACAAATAAGATACAATACAATAAAACTATACAAAATTATAAATCAAATTTAAATCTGTAACTTTTGATGATTTTTGTTGATGATGTTATCATTCTGCCTCTGTTTTGTTTTCAGTGCACATGCGTCCTTCAACTGGAAACAGGCTCCGTCATGCAGGATCTGTCCTGAGTGAGGGTGTGTTTGTATGTATACAGCAGCAGTGCAGGAAGGGGCGGGGACAAGAAGCACTTATCCCATCAAACAGCTGAAGAACCAGGTTTTTTTCATCTCTGAAACTTTTCATCTTTATGTTTTCAGTCACTGTTTGCAGTCGTCTCACTGTTGCATTACAATATTTAATTTGCCTCTGTCGGTTTAAAAACCTGCTTTAATTCGTATGAAGGAGCTTAACTTACCTGGGTGTTTGTTTTCTTTATATTGGCTTAAATAGACAAGCACTGCTGAGACCATGTTTGTTCAAATAATTTGGTTTGAATATTTGACTTGAAGGTCGTCACCACACGTGACACCTTTCATTTAGACAAATCTGTAGAATCTGAAAAGCTGGAAGAAAGTTGAAAGAAAAGCACTCATGAAGACATTAATAGAAACGAGGAGGAACAGGAGAGGATGAAGAAAAGGAGACTGCAAGTTAATGTTTGTGTCCCTATGCAGCACCGATGTCCGATGTTGATAGCAGAATTAGGCAGAAGGCATCACTAATACCGACAAACATGAAAACCAGAAAAACACACTCACTCTCACACAGAGAGACAGGACTACATCTAAGTATTCAAACCTTTCCCTTTAACTATCCAACTCAATGTATTCATCCTCTCTCTCTAACCCTCCATCCACTCATTTCTCTTTATCTGCTCAAGGCTTTTATCTTTTTCTACTCCTTCCATTTTCATGCTCTTTCTGTGTCTTAGCTTTTTTTTCATCTCCAGCTTAATCCTTGACTGACCCCACGAGCATCTCACCACTCTGCTTCACCTTCACTCTCAAACATCATATTCTTTTCTTTTCTTTTTTTTCCCTTATCTCAATAATCTTGCTCATCGTCCTCGTTCTCGTCTTTTCTGTCTGTGTTTACCGTGTGCAGGGGAAAGGACAAGGACGGAGATGCATGAGAGAGATACATGAACCTCCCAGTAGGATACCACTGGGTCTACACTTCCAACACTGACTCTGCGTCGCCATCACCGTCATGTCCACAGCCCAGAAAACTGACATGATGGTTGCCCCCGCTGTTATGCACGGTAGAGGTCACACGTGTAAGAAAGAAAGAGGGACACAGGTGGACGAAGAAGAAAATAAGGGGAAGTGAGAGGAATAAATGCGAGAGTGGAGAATGTTCTCTGTCCTCTCCCATCAACAGAGAAAGGTGAGGGGGTTGGTTGTCATGACGTCTGTTGTCATGGCAGCTGGACTGGGCAATAAACTGGAGGGAGAGATGGACGGCTGTCCATTTATCCATCCATTCATCCAGTAAATGCAGCGAATATGCCGTTGTCATGAGAAGCTTCATTTTTGTATTTTGATCCCCACTGAGAAAATGTGCTGCATTTGGGGAAATTAATTCAACCTTTGACCTTTATCTGCATACATGGATAAAATACATACAATACAATAACTACTTACATTTTGGAGCTGAAAGTTTTAAACCGTATCCTTTACTTGTTAGACATACTGTGGCTAAAAAGGTTAGTGGGCAAAAGTTTGGGTGACACTATTTTTAACATTTGGCAGAAAGTGAAGATCAAATAATAATCAGTTTTGTTACAAGTGCACAGTCACCCGATTGTATGAATTAGACTCAGTTATTTTACATCAACACATTTGTGCAGATGCAATAAATATATAACCTATTACAAATATTCCACACCAATAAAGAATAAATTAACAGGCCATAACATAAATTAAATTGTATTTCCTGGTTGTTTTTTCCCATATGGTTACAGCCTGTGCTTAGTTTAGCATTTATGTGATATTTTGGATTGTACCTGATTTTACTTTCTTCTTTTTTACGATACCTGATCCAGTGATTTGGCCCAGTATCAGACCAATGCAGAGAATCGTATTGTTCATCCCGACCTTCACAGCTTGTGTAGGTGAGTACTGATTCACTCCTTTGGACTGGAATGGAAAAACCTCAGTGGTATCATGGCTGCATCTGAGTCATTTGTTACTGCCAAGAACATGGAAAACATGTACCAGAGAACATGCTGTTACTATGCAACCCTGAGCTGCAAGTGTGATATTTCGCAGGATTATGATGAGGTAACTGTTTTGTTTTGTTTTTTTCATCTGTTACACATGATTTGTTAAAAAGTAACATTGGCTTTTAATGTGTTGAAACATTTTTTAATAACTTTTGCTGCTCCTCTGCTTGTAAAACTCTATTATAGTAAAGCATTCCCTCAAGGTTGACAATATCAACTTCTGAAGCATTTTACAAGCTAAGAATGATGCTGAAGTCAAATAACTTGACCTGTGACACAGTTTGAACTTCACACATTTAATTAATTAGAATTTTTGCTGATTGACAGGTGTAAAAATAATTGGCAGTTAATATAAACCTCTCAAACATGCACCACAGGACAAAAGAAACTGATGCCACAGTGGAATAAATTGTTAAAATATGAAAAACAGCCATGTAAATAAAATAAAACAAGCCATTAACTAAAAAGCTGATTCCTGGATCCACAAACGAAAAATATCAAGGGAGTCCATCACTGGGAGGGAATCCATCAGCGTGATAAACAGAAAAAAAAAGGAAAGGCGTATCAACACTCCCCTGCCAGATCATGTGGTCAGCAGCTCTTTCAGGGCTCTAGTACGTTCTCAGTCAATGCACCTTCATCTCTCCTGTTACGGCTAAATTCTCAGCTACTCGTCCCCTGGCTGCCACTGTCCGTCTTTGGTTCCGATGATCCGTTTTCTGCACCATTCTCCAAGTCCAGCTCTCCCTCATTTTCCTCTGCTACTTCCTCCCCCGTTACCTTCTCCGCCTCTTCCTCTACCTCTTCCTTTCCTTCCTTCTCTCCATCTCTCTGTTTCTGCCCCAGGCCCTGTTTGTCTCTGAAGACCTCCACGCCTAACATTCGGAGGTAATGATATCTTTCATTGCGTGGGACAAAGGCACGGATGGATGTCTTTCCCCTCCAGCCACACAGCTGAATGGGACACTGAGGCTCTGCTGGATTACTGACAACAGAGGAGAATGGAAGGTGTCAGAAATTGCCCACTTTAATACTGTAAATAATGATACAAGATGCAACCAACTAAAAACATAAATAAACAGAATTACCTTGGGTTGGGAATGTACTTCAGCACAATGCTACCCATGTCTGTGAAGATGAACATGAGTCAGTAACAAAATGAATTACATCACTATACTTATCATTAATACAGTTACTTACATTGACTTTTCACAAGTTTATTCACAGAATTCAATATACTATCCATACACATTTGAAAAGTGCACAATCACTTTAAAATAAATATTATATGATTTTATAGCCTTAGAATAAGCCTTTTATGTACATACAGCAAAGGCCGGGCTTTTTGAAGGCTGCTATGTTCTTACAGGAGCCCAAAAGGACAAACTAGCCAGAGTACTTAGGGTTTAAAGTAAAAACTTACCATTTTAAAGAACAACATTGTTTTTGGTATTAGAAGGCCACCATAGTTCTCCAATGGACTTGAGAGATGACTAATTCTTACACAATGAACCTTTAAAAGAACAGCTATACTCCTTTTGTGAGGGTTTTGGGTCAGCACCTTGCTCAAGGGCAGCACAACAGCAGCTTTTGAAAGGCCAAGCATCTCTGTGCCCACCCCACCTTTAATTCCAGATCCAGATTTTGTTACGGTTTTATTTAGGTTGAGTAAGCAAAACTAATCTGTGGCAATATTAATTATAGAGTTTGACCTTGCTCAAAAATGGTCACTCGGTAAAGAAAAGACATTAATGCAGTACTTACTCAGCTTCTTGGCCTGAGTGTGAGCGTCATCCTCCAGTTTGCTGAGGAAGGGGTTCTCTTGGGTGAGCAGCACTTTGATATCCTCCACACTCACTTTGATTATCCTGGAGCGAATGTACGGCTGAAGAGTGTAGATTCCCTGGTATGACAGAGAGAAGAGGTGCTTTACAATCTCGTGCTTAAATTCTTGACAGATATGCCAAGCATATAAAATGTATTAATTATCAGTTTACTTGTGAACTTTGCCATCTGGCTCTCGTGTTATTCAACAGTCTGCATCTTTCTGATGGCACACAGAGTGTTTAAGAAAAACCAACTGCACTGCACGTCTGAACACACATGAGAAGCTGCCTGTTCAGTGACTTTTATAAAGGAAAATCGAAAAATAGTCAGACTGCTAAAGTACGCGGAAAAAAAGCTTTGTGTTTAACCATAAAGTGTTTTGCATTATGAGGTGAATTTACATATAAAGAGAGGATTATATTGTGCTAAAATGTTTAGATAAGGTGTGAAAACTTAGAGATGATTTTAAACAAATAAAAGAGTGACTAAATCCAGAACCCTAATGCTTAGGGTGCAAGTGTGTTGTGGTACCTCCTGAGCCAGTCTGAAGGCACAGCCAAACTCCTCTCCATCACTGTTGCGAGACCAAACCTTCACCCCTGTGTTAATGACCTGAGAAAGGGGGAGGGGGGAACACATACACCATCAGCTGGCAAATGGTTCTGTACAAAAACACGATTCCAAATTACACCAACGTTAGCAGATTAATAATATCTATTAGTCTTTACATAATATTTAAGTAATGTTAACCAAAAATAAGGGACAGCATTAACAGATGTTTTTATATCACTGATATCATTGGCACTTTCTTGCTCAAGGCATCTGGTACTTAAGATATTATCCAGCTGTGTGTAAACACAGTGGCTGCTCTCTGGTGTCTCAGCAGGAGTGAGAGGCAACAGTGTCTGGTGACGTACATCATAAAAATCATCTACATCTCTCAGACAAACAGGTGTTGTATTGTTGTAACCCAGAGGAAAGAAAGCATAATGTAATTCTGAATAATTGTAATTTAAAAGGGGAAGCTAAAGAAGGGAAAGTGATCCGATTAGCTCCAAATATGAATATGACCTTGTGAAAAAGCCCAGTTTCCTTTGAGAAACTATGATTATGACAACAAAACAACTGAACTTAGCCTCTGCTTTTCAAACTCAACATCCAGAATGTGCAATAATGTGGTGAAAATGGCATAAAAACGTGAGAAACATCAAAGCAAAAAGTGAAGAACAAAGACAGCAACACACACACACACATGCAGCCACATGTGCAGGTGCCAGGGTGGAGGACTAGAGGGATTTGGGAAAGGAGACAGTCAGTCCATCTGTTAGCCTGCTTTTCTCTGGTGGCTCATGCAGTTTACATACACTCTAGAAAAACAAACTGAGGCATCAGTACAAAGCCAATATGTCCACATTCAAATATCAATGAGCCAGGTGCATGTGTGCCACCATAGACATAATAATGATTACACAAAAGGTCTCATCAATACTGAATACAAAGCCTTCAGGAAAGAATTGATTATTGATATGATACAACTATTTTCATGGACAGAAATCCTTGACACTCATTATTGTCAAACATGATTTTCAGTGACATGAACTGCTGTTCCAAAAGCAACACACATGCACACACACGCGCACACACACACACGCGCGCGCACACACACACCTTAATGCGTTCGCTGTTGTTCAGCAGCACGTTGCGGAGCTCTTTTGACACCATGTACAAGTGTCTCTTCTTGCCCTCGTGGGTCCGTGTCAGAACGTTGAGCTTGGGGAAGTCGGGCGACAGATCGTAGAAAGATCTAGGGGGAATTAAAAAAAAAGAAGAAGAAAGGGTTGTAGTTTGGGTTTTGCTACGTCCAAATGCATGAACACAAAACATACAGCTACACTTACTGTATGGTGGTGAAGACAGGATCGTCATCAGTTAGGAACACAAAAGGGTCTTCTTTATAACCAAACAGCCTCATCTTTTTCATGGGTGGAGGCCTGGAAACCGGAGGAACACGACTGTAAGCACATTACACATATTTACCTGATTATCTTAAGAGAAAATGTTTGTGTGTTTCTTTGTTTTTCAGATGATTCATTCGCCGGGGCTGTGCTGCAGAAATATGCAGAATCTGTGGTGAACTAGAAGCTGCAGTATGTTAACATTTAGTGATTTTTTGTCGTTGTAGTGTTTTTGTTAACGCTGTGTCCTGCATCTGAAAACAGGCTCTGTCAAGGAATACCATTGGACATGACTGAGCGTTTGTGTGCATACAGTGGCACCTTTCTTCACATCTGAAACATTTTATGGGCACTTCTTTGTTTTCAGTAATAATTCAATGCAATGTAACTGTTGTTTTAACATAAACTTAACCACTTCCTGTGTGCAGATAGTTCGTTTACTGGGTTTGTGGTGCATCAAGAATCAGTGAATTACCTGTGATTTCATGTCTTTCATCAATAATGCGATTGACAATAAATGTAGGAAATGGCTTAAAATTTGCATATGTGCTACTTCTCAATTCCTGCCAATGCCTATCCTTCCTTTCTAATGGCTTCAGAGCCTGGAGTTGTCTTGTGTTTATTAGCTACAGCAGACCAACATGATGACTCACCCACATGCATCTTTTTTGGCAGCAGTCTCCTGAGGCAGAGAAGCTCCTTTGGATGACTCCTCCTCTACCTCCTCACCTACTTTCCTCTCTGGGTCTCCCTCCTCCCCCTCAACACTCTCAGGGAGGCCAGAAGCGTCTGTTGGGGTTGAGGCTGCCGCCGGTGAGGCTCCAGTCTGGGCCGCTGAGCTGGATGGCACATCCTTTCTCAGCTTGAGATGAAAACGAATGAGGACGGAGGAGGAAAGTCGGCGGTTAAAGAAAAAGAATCTTTCCCCCGCTGTGGTTAATAAAATTGAACAGGTGAGTGTGTGCAGTGTATTCACATGGGTGAAATCTGCTCCATATCCCTAATCTTGTGAGACTGAAAATCTAATCATCCAGTAAGTATTTGTGTTTATCAAGATATACCTTGGGATTTCTTTTGTTCCAAGGCATCAGTGCTTTCTTCACCAGCACAGCCACAAAGAAGCCTCCAGTGTTCTGGTGATGTGGCAGAATCCTCATACTAAGATTATAACACACACACACACACGGAGACACACACACAGAATCATAGCTTTGAGTTTTTTTTAGTGCCACTTTCTATGAAAATTACCAATTTTGTTTTGTAGCTTTAAATAAGAGGCTGATATGGCAGTGTGTAACAATAGCTCCCTCTGCTGGAAAGCAAAATTAGAGATGACACAACTTCCCTTTGTGCCACTGTAAATGTGTGTTTGTGTACCCATGCAGATGATTGTGTGTGTGTTTGTGTGAGTAACAGTGTGCCAAGACAAAAATTAATCAGATGCATTACTCAGCTAATGAATTTGGCATCAATGAAAAGAGGCAGGGTTGCAAGTGAGTGCTTCTTTCTTGCTCCTGGGAGAAATAAATACTCTAATAATTAAAATGAGCTAAATTAATGTTTTATGGGGAAAAATGTTTGAGGGTGTTAAAGTTACTGGAGTTATTTTTGTTTTCTGTTTGTTTATTATAAATTACAGTATTGCTACTGAGCTCACGATGGCTGTGAAACAAAGCTGCACACTCTCACTGCTCTTATTTGCTTTGGCTGTGGAGCCTATATTCAAAGTCATTCGAAACAAATCAATTAAACATGGGCATCACAATAATGGAATTTGCTCAGGAAGGTTCTTAAGTGACAGCTATAATAAAGTGTGCATCCATCATGTATCACTTCATCAACTGATGGTGAATGATCGATGTACGGTCCTAACAGAGTAAGCAAAATAATGTTTCATGGTAAGAGTTGCTGATGTTTCTAAATGTATAAAGATGCAATGTCTGTAGTTGTGTGTGTGTTGCTGTCTTTGTTCTTCACTGTTTTTTTTTTTTTTTTGCTTCTCTTTTCCATTTTTACCACATTACAGAATTCTCCAGCAATGTTAAACAATGTCCCATTTAAAGTGAATGAGAAGCATTTTGGGTAATTCCTTGAACAAAAATGTTTGAGTCTGCTTTAAGAGCTGTTCAAATTCTCTTATCACAAAAGGTGAGGAGCTTCATTGCTTCCTTTTGTATCTCCTTTAGCATAGGATACACTAGACCATCCTTTACAAAAGGAAAGGAGATACCAACATGGCAGCAATATACTGAGCAATAGCCATTCATGTCATTAACATGGGTGGACATTTCACTTTTGCAACTGGTTGCATATACCATTCTTTATTTCTGTCTCTTCCAACATCAATGATGGTGTTGTGTTTCCTCCATGTTTATATAACCTTCAAGTTTGGAAACATCTATGCAGCGCTCCTGGGCAAGAGATCTATTCCCAAAAACAGCTGCTCAGCTCACTTGTGAAAAATTGTGACATTTTCCATTGCGGTTGCAGTGGGTGGGAAATGACACAATTCAGATTCATAAGTTGGAGACTTTGTTCCTGTGTACATACCATCTCTCCAGATGCATACTAGCCAGTTTCTCTTGGTCTTTTGGTGGGAACATGGTGGGGCGGATCTGCGTGTGCCGACTGCTTGGAACATCAGACCAGTCCGAAAACCACTGGCCCTCTTTGGTCATCAGCTTTGAAGCAAAGTGTATAAAAAGGACTGACTGAAAACAACTTGATTCTGAAGCAGAAATGCTAAACTCAGTCTGTGTTCATACTTTCATGTTGTTGATGTGATGTCAAAGTCTAAAATATTACTGTACCTTCCAGGAAGTGACGCCAGGCATCCACTTCAACCCCGGCAGGTCGGCAGAGCAGTCAGCCAGCTCCAGTGTTCCTGGTGATAGACATGGTAGAGACAATGCACATTTTCTTACCACATGTTCAGAGTGTACTTAACCTATTAAAGAAATAATTCACCCAAACAAGGAGGACTGGGGATATGTTCGCATTCTTGCACACAAACTCTCATGCAAGAAGTTGTGACTCAAGTGAACAGAACTTGCAATACATATAACAGAAAGAGAGAGAGCTGCTGGAGTAATAACTAAGTGCTTTCGACAGATGTAAAATGCAAGCAGCTCTATTTCTGTTTTGTTTATCTCAAGTTCTGGTTGTATGTAAACATCCCAAATTCTTGCTCATTTGTCTTGTGCAAGAGCTTGTGCGCTGTGCATGGTAGAATGTGAACTTGGCTCCTGGTTAAGAGGCTAAATTTGACATTTAGGCTAAAAGATTGGTTCCCTTTTTTACATTTGAACATGTGGTCAACACTGAAACTCTTTAAATGTTATTTTTGACTAAGAAACTTCATCTACTCCTTTATTGGCATGGGGTTGAGTAAACAGCATGTGAATTATTATTCCGTTAGTAAATTACACTTTTAAAAACAAAAATGACATTTTTGAATTAGACGAAACAAAATGAGCGGGGACTAAAATGTCTAAATCAGACAGTCAGAGACAAAGTCAGGAAAGGATCAAGTTGAAAACACTGGTAGTCCACATCAGGTCAGCACACTAACAAGTAAAAAAAGTAAAAGTTGCATGAACGAAAAATAAAACTGAACTTTGATTTTGTGAACACACACTATATTGCTAAACTTAGTAAAAGTTTTTTGTGTTTTGTTACCTTCACTCTTTTCCAGCAGAGCTGCTATGACAGCTTCATCCTCTATAGGGTTGAGTGAACAGGTGGAGTAGACCATCCTTCCTCCCACAGCCAGCTGTTCAACTCCGCGCACTGCGATCCGCAGCTGGAGCCTGGTACACACATACACAAGCACAGAGTAATACATCCCATTCTTTTAATTACAATAAAAGAACACACTCCATTCCCTCGCTGTAAAGTCAAATGTTTTCGACCACACAAGTGCACAAATTCCTATGTTGTCACATACATGGTGAGCACACACACTTGACCCACTCACCCGTGGAGGTGCAGGCTGTTGCTGGTCGTCCATTTCTTCCACACGTCTATGTTTTTTCTCATGGTGCCGTCCCCACTGCGCACACACATGCACAGGTTTGCACAGCTATTCTTCTTAAGACACTGCATTGACTTCCATTCATTTGCACATCCTAATAGAAGCATTATCCCTAACTTTAACATTAACTTTAACTATACACAGTTAATGCCTAACCCAGTAACCTTAAACTAACTTCAATTCAAATCTTAGCCCTAAATTAAACAGTTCCTCAGAAATGAGGTTCTGCCTCATTAGGACCAGGTTTTGGTCTCCATTATGACTACTGGTCCTGACAAGGTTAGTGTTTATGGCAGAAAAAGTCTTATCTAACAAATACAAGTACACATGCACGCAGCACAGACAGAGTGCTCCGCTCAAACATGCAGAGTACCCAGTGAGATTCCAAAACTTCTTCTCATGGTGCAAAAATGTCTGTGAAACACAAACAGTTTAACTGCTGGACTCTGACTGCTCCCATTGCTGCTGCAATTGTTTATCTGCCTGCCTGTCTTCATCACTGCTTCTCTTCCTCTAACTCTTCCCCTCTCTCTGCTGTGCTTGGCAGTCATTCCTGGCTTCAGCACTGCAGCTGGCCACACACACAGATCTGTTGTGACCACAAAAATGGCACTGAATGTCACAGGAGGAAGACATATGCAGAGGGCAAACTCATGCATTCGTGATGTGGATGTATGTTTGACAACTAATCCTGTACCAGTTATAATGTAGATTCCTTGAGTTTGACAGAGAGTAACCCCCCCCCCTCGCCCCGCCCCATTACTTCCTGATTAACCTCGAACAGCAAATCAGATTATGTCCACTTTTTATTTAGGGTCTATGACTGTAACACCCATCAGTCCAGACCTGTCCTGTGACCGTTAACTGACCTACAGGGCACGTCACACAGAATGCGGTCATAGAAGAGGATGTCCTTCTTTCCATCTGAGTCAATCTGCAGTCTGGGGATGCAGGAGGCATCGTGGTTGACCACCATGATGCAAGGGCTGTTGAGACGCTTGGCCTGATGCACCAGCAGATAGCAGCGCTTGTTGTCCACATCATTGGCAATTACAAAGCCCTCTGAAAACCACAGGTGTAGATTAGACTAAATTGTTCATGCGGGGTGCACTTTTCTATAAACCAATTTCTTAAAGACAGTTATTTCAACATCTTTTCTGTGCTTCCTACCTGGAAATGGCACATCCATGTCAGCGTGCAGCATCTCAATCAGCTGGGCTGTCTTTGATCCTGGAGCCGCGCACATGTCCAGGATCTGCATGCATATACATGCAAATCGTCACTTCCAAGAAAAAGATGACTTGATTTTTATAAAACACAGCTGACTTCAACATCCTTCAAAGAAGATACTGCTTTTACCTTGTGGTGTGACTCAATCTTCAGAAGCAGAGGAGGAATCATACTGACAGCCTCCTGTCGGCTGATGTTACCCTGCATGGACAACCATGAATATCACAGCGGTATCTCCACTTGTCTGCTGATTTTAATACTCAGCGCTCCGTTTATAAGTTAAATTTATCACTACCGCCTTTAATAATATCTCAGCTACTTCTGCTTAATTCAGTGTAAGGTTTGTGTCACACTCACAGATTCTGTCTCGCTGACCAGAAACTGGTGGAACTTCTCCAGCAGGGGTGACTTTCTAATGATTTTCCTGCTCATGTTAGTGTGCCAGGCCTGCTCATCAGGATACCTGCAAAATACAAACATAGAGAACACTGATGTGAACCTGCATTACAATTTAATCTCGGGTTAATCCATGTTGTAAAATGATTCTACCAGCTAAGAGCCTGTGGAGCCTCAATCTTCTGGCCATCAATCTCCAGCTCTTGAATATCCTTGAAGTATTTTTCCTTTAGACAGTGGAGGATCTCCTTGGCATGGCTGTGACAAGACAGAAAAGAGGAAAAATAGTGCATGTGATGGAGCTTCAAGCAGCAGCAGGACAAGCAACAGGTTATAACAAGAGACAAAGTTGCAGGTTTACAGCTTTCTTTCACACCCATTTTTTATGAGAGGATTTCCTTTTGATGCTTGCTGCTGTCTGATGGTGCATTATTGTAGATATTAGCTTTCTTGTAAATGGCTAAACATCAGCATTCAGAGTAAATATGTGATTATATGAGGTGAAGATAGTTTGCCCTATTAAATGAACATTCAAAAATGACACTAAATTATCAATGAATATGAATATATGTGTGAATGAAAAGCAAGAGGTTCCGCAATGGACACCCATGGCACACCGATCCAGTGTGGACCTTATTCATTGTGTCCTGCTGCTGCTGACCTCTTGTATCCAGTGATACGGATGGTTGCTGGCAGCGGTTCCCTCATCGCCTCCATAAACTGTTCGAACTCTCCTTCAGGGACCAGGCCTTGCTCCTTGTAGTAGTGCTCAAAAAGCTTATTCTCCTTGACAATGTCAGCATAGCCAGCTCCCCAGCCCTAAAATCAGGGATGAACAACAATCTCTGACTTATGGAAATGCTAACAATATGAACCGAAAAGCAGCCTCTAAATGGAGAAGTCACACTATGGTAGAACAGAATTACATTCAAAAATAAGTCAACTGAATTACTTCTTGCTCCTGGTTATGATTAGCTCAACTATGGAGCATATCAGGACATTCGTCACATATCCTTGCCTTGCAACTACCAACTCGGCCAGTAGTAAACCACAAACTAAACTTCTATCAAATCATAGAAGTTTATTCCGAAAGTTTAGGTGTTTAAGAGACAAACCAAGGTTCCCTTGCTTGTACGGAAACACGTAAAATTACAGTATTTCCGAACGCAGTTTGGCGATGGCAGACCATCTCAAAAACAATAACATGAAAGCCCGAATCTCGGCCGAATCTCGGCGATGATGTGTAAAAGTGAGAGTGTATGGCCTGGCTGAGCAACGATAGCACGGAGATGCGGCAAAGAGCGGATCTTACCGCGTTGTCCCTGCTGTCTCTGTCCCTGTTCTGGTTCTGCTGTTGCCGCTGTCTGCTTCTTTTCCCCATCTTTGATAAGCACACAACTTTCGAGTAAAGTCTGCGGAACAGCGTGGTGACTGGGAGCAGATAAATGTGACCAGTAGCTCAAATAATCTAAGACTCCGTCGTAGATTATGATGTTGAGCAGCTCCTGCCGATTCTTCTGTGTATCATTGAAGCGTGTTGCCTCCTGTGACGCACGTGAATCAGGACCTGAAGAGGTGCCCAAGAAAACTGCCTGAGGTAAAATATTTATAGTCCCCGCAGTTGTCGTTAACACCCGGTGCTGTTTCCATGTCACTGTGAAAACGTAGACTTTGTCAACTCTCCCTCTGTGATGGACGCTGTCTTGTCCAGGCTCTTCTCCTCTGGAGAGGAAGAGCTGTACATGTTAGGCTGTTTGGCTTACGTTATGGTTTTCATGGCCGCGTGCACGTTCGTTGCTTTGCTGTTTGTAAACGTGCCTTATGGGCGATACGCTAGCAGCACGTACGGGTTTCCGCTAAGCGCCCGGTTCGCGTGGTTCGTTCAGGAGTTGCCGGCTTTACTTGTGCCTGTGTGTCTTGTTTTCTGGACAACCTGTGCGAAGTCGTCGCTGCTGCCCAACCGGCTGCTAATTGCTATGTATTTCTGCCACTATGGCCAGAGGTAAGTGTCTAATTTGCACTGTAGTAGTAGTCAGAGGTGGGAGTAAAAGTCAAAAAATGGAAGTCTCTAGCCAAGTCAAGTCGAGTCATAGCTCGGGTTAAAAGAGAAGTCTTACGGATGTAGAAGATGGAGAAGATTTTCCCACATATTCCCCATTTAAATCAATTTTGATTCACTGAATTGGGAGATTGAAAGCTGGTTTGAGTCACAAGTTGCTTCGGTATCTTCATATCTAAACATTCAACAGAAAAGAGGTGGGAAAAAATATCTGCCCATATTTTAATTGCAGTTTATCCTTGCCTCTGGTTAAAACCCAAAAGCATCAAACCAATCTATAGTAGTTATTATTGCAGATAAAATTGCTGGGACATTATTTAGAACTGTCAGACACAGAGGTAAGAAAATGTGGTATTTGCCGTTTCACACACTTTAAGTCAAATAACTGCAGTTCATTGTGTTTCAACCAATTTTTGAAAAAAAGTCCCAGTTTTTAACATACACATTTTATTTTTCGTGGCATTTCATTTGCTCAAACTCATACCAGAGAGAATAAAATCCGCCAAATTTGTTTACTTAGAACTAATTTTATTACATTTTTATAACATAGTTCTAAAATAATGTGAAATTTGCCAATGTCCCCTGCCAATAAAAAAAAAAATTGTTACTTAAACATTTCCTATATTTAAGTTCTTGAACTGCAGTGCAATATTGTACAAGTCTCTGTCATAGTCTACATGATAAGGTTCTTTCATAATACACTGTTATATTGACAGCTTGGATCAATATTTTGATCCACATGTTTGCAAAAAAAATACTCATTGACTTGTCATTCTGATGTCACTGACTCTGAATCCATTATGTAGTACTGTTTGTTCTTACTGCTTTGAGAAATGCTCGGACTGCTTTGCAGACTGTAACAAAGCAACTGAGAAAAGCTGAAATAGTGGTCACTGTGTCTGTATCTTGAAGCATTAATTAGAAATATGAAATATTAAGTGGCGAAATTAATATACTTGTTTTTGTTTCATTGCAGATCTCTTATTTATCCATTTTTAATCAAAGGAGGTAAACCAACACCGTTCTTCCCGTTTGCCCTGGCCTTTGTTTTCTGCTTTTATAATGGGTACATGCAGATCAGGTACCTGAGTCATTATGCTGAATACCCTGCATCTTGGGTTACACATCCATGGTTCATTGCTGGTAGGTGTCCTGTGCCTGCTACTAACGTTCTACAAAGTAATATTTTTATTTATTTGTCTAAGAGCTTCTGTTTATGAGAGTATGTGTTGTTGTAGATGAAAATGAAGGTTAATCTTAATGAGTTTCCATCTTGAAAATTGTGAAATAGATGGGGTTTGGCATTTACACTCAAAACATTACAAGTAGCATTAAACTGATATTCGTTATTTTGTCACAGGGACTAAATGGTTGCATTAAAAGACAAATAAATGTTTATTTTGTTGATGCTGACAGTTGATCGTACTTACATTAAAGCTTCAGTATGTAAATTCTGTTGCAGAAACACTGCTAGTGTCAGGTGAGTCTTCAAAGCTCTCTGGAAAGACAACTCCAGGTCCATATTCCAAGATTCTCTTTCAGTATCTCACTTTCTTGCACGTGGCTCAATTCCTTAACCTTACGTTAGCTGCCATCTCATTTTACCAGCATAGCTGTTACGCCGCTACCTTCCCTCCTTTAGTCGTAATGTAAAGCGCATCAATTTGTGTTGTCATAAACACGATAATAAAACATCACAATACTGAGAAGCACAGGGAGAGTGGCACAGACGGTTCTGAATATAGTACAAAGAAAAAAAAAAGGCTCAGCCGGAGAGTGAAAATTTAAAGAGTGGTCCTCAAGATGAATACAAATTCAAAATCAACATGTGCATTTGATATACAATTAACTGCTCAAATTGCTCGTATTAAACACTACTGGATCATTTTTGAAAACAATGCAGTCATTTAGCTGTGAGAGGACAAGGGGCTTTTAAAGAGAGCTTATAGACAATAGGTCCAAATGTGTTCCTCATATAAGGTGAAAACGTTATAAAAGGAATTAGAGTATCTTTTATAACAGAGACATTTTGGTGTCGTCTCTTTTTTAACGGGGTATATATTTTGGCTGAACTGGAAAGTAATATTTGTAACTGTTTTAATGAGTGTATAATCACTTGAAATTAAGAATTACTGTTGTTTGTTTGCCCATTATCTTTTCTGTTACTTTCTTCCTCATCCTCCACATTTATCTCACTGAGCCGCTGTTGATTTTAGGGTTTTATTACTTCTTTTATTATATGATGGCTGCTGTAGGTTGTCCTGTATATTAGGGTGGGAGGTGAGGGCCACCAAACCATACACATTGTAGAGTTAAGGGAATTGAATCTAAATTGCAAATTTCATCTAGAGCTAACCATAAGGCCATTATGAATGTCTTACTACTGTCAATTTCTGTTCCATATTTATTACAGCCCGATAGTGAAGTTACTATTGATTTTTCCAATCTGAGATGTAGGTGGTACTTCAAGGTTCTATAATGGAGCTGATTAGTCTGTCAGCAGTCCAACCCTGAAGTCCAGACTCATGAGCAGATCAAACATGCCAGGAGTGACTGTATACAATTTATTTTAATATAACTAGTTACATTTGTCATGAGCAAGGTGAATATTAATGATATAGAGCTTATTTTAAGCCACGGATAGCTGTAACAAAAAAATTTTGTAGAATTGAATCTCCGGAATGTACTGGTAATCAAAAATTCACATTTATGACTAAGTTAAAGAGACACTCGTGTAGTATTTCAACCTTCGAATAATGTCTGGGGGGTGAAAGTTATACAGGAGTTGTTCTTTCATTGGAAATGGAAGAGACAGCACAGATACCAAAGAGTTTGAAGATTTTGTCGGAGGAGTCAAAGAAAAGTGAAAAGGGAGAGTGACAGGATAAGATGCTGGACGAGGGTGAATATTGGTCCTTCTTTTACTCGCTGGCATCAGCTGAGAGTTGCTGGAGGATGTCGGAGTGATAGTGACTTGGCTCTACTGTTGGACTAGTAAGTAGACATTGTTCGCTTACAAACTAAACATAGTGCATTGGAGCTGCTGTGTGTCAGGTGGTGTTATTGAAGTCATGATGTTCCCTGTTGGTGTTTTGAATTCAAAGTTATTTACACAGTGGAGCAGTTTCTCTCCTAGCTGCTAGTTATGTACACTTAACAGTACAACTGTCATCACTTTTGACAAAGTATTGTATGTTTTCAGGGTCTTGAAACACAAGTGTGACAAATCCACCAGAACTTCACATAAATACAGACTGAATACAGTAACTCTGCTCTGCAGTTTGGCTGTTGGTTGGTAAACTAATCTGGTCTCCAGGGTCTGTGCTGTGGTTGGTTGGCTGGCTGGTGAATGTGTACTCTGACCATATCCTGAGGAACCTGAGGAAGCCTGGAGAAAGTGGTTACAAGATTCCCAAAGGTAACGTCTGTAGTTCTGAGAACACTGGAACACCACAGCACACATCAAACTAGGGCTAGGAAATAATTTAATAACAATAAATATTGCAAAATAATTTTCTTATTTATTAACTGTGATTAATTTTTCACCTCAAAGGTATGAAATGTTGTCGCCTGTTTATTAGAGGTCGTGTGCAAAATGCAGATAAAATTAATTTGTCAGAAATTTAAGCTAAAATAGTTATACTTACTTTTTCAGTGTCTTATCACCTGATTGATTGTATGAATTGTTGTTTTCTATCATCCCAGAATGAGCCTTTAATGTTCGTATTTTCAGAGGGCCCCAATTTTGGACCACCATGTTTTCACAATAGCCCATAATGGATAAACTAAACATCTTTTGAGTTTTGATGCAAACTGAAAGTATGCATCAAACACATTTAAATTTGAACGGTGAGATGAGAGATATACAGCTGCAACATGCAACTTCACCAGTAAATGAATTTTACACACTGTACCTCCTTTAGAAGTTTAAAACCACATTTGACTGGAATCTTCACTTGGGAGCAAAACTCAACTTCAATCACAATAGTCATTGATAACTGATTTTACTATTTCGTATCATGACATTATTGTCCAGCTCTACATCAAACCTTTAAAGACATTTAACAATCCCTTCAGTTAAAGGGAGTATCCTTCAGAGTGAGTATTATTACTTTCTAAATCATGACACTTACTGTTAATGGGACAGTGGAATTAAACCAGCCTCTTCCGCTTGCATTTGTTCTGTTTTTGTTTCTCAGTTTAGTTTGTAATGGTCCCATACTTTGACACTTTTTGTTGTTTATTACGCTGCATATCTTCCCCTTGCTCTTCCTTACCTTCATCTCTGTCGGCCATCCTTCCACGTTTCAGTTATGTTAGCAGCTTAAGCTAACTTCATTTAATCACCAGGGCTCCTGGTGATCAAATGATGTTGTGACTACAGCCCTACTGTAATCACATCATGACACCAACTCTGCGGTGACTGTACTAGATGCTAATTTTCCAGTGTGGTCACATGATTATACAGTATCACACACTGTGGGCAGAATCACAGGTTGTCACTTGCTACCCTCTCCTTTCTGCTTTGCCCTCTGTGAGCACTCATTATAGTGTATGAAAGGTGCTTGTTGCTTTGACTCTAATTTAATGCTTCTCTGCTTTTGTGTTTTTATCTGTTCCGTTTCTCTTTGTGTAGGTTTGAAATATTTGTGTGCTTTTGCGTTAAGAGACATGGATAGTTACATTTTTGTAAACTGCATAGTTTTGATATTAATTCATGTTAGCCAACAGAGGAACATAGTCATTACATGTCTGTACAAGATTCATGCTAAATTAAAGAGTCAGTCCATGGGCTGGGTTGTGATAACAATGTTTTTTTAATGAATGAAAGAGTTTTCACTGATTTTTTTTTTTTTTTTTAAACAATCACTGCAGCTAATGACTGATATATAATCTGTTAGACTATAACAGTTTTATAATACACAAACATTTATTAAATACAACAGTCTGTCTTTCTATTTTTTGTTTTATATCACTTATATATTTCAGGGAAAATATGAATAAAAAAAATGATATTAAATACATAAAGCCAGTGATTAAAAAACCTTTGGGTAAGAAAGGTTATGTTTAAGAGACTTAGCAATATAAAAAAAAATACTCGGCCAAAATATAGTAGCCCATTTTTTTATAATTCAAAAATGACACAAATTGATTAATTGGCTTGATTGATTGGTCTGCCTTGAGTCAAAAACTTATTTGCTGTGATAAAAGAGATTTAACAGATGAACAAAAGTTTGAACTTCTAAAAATATTGTTGTGTAAAAATGGATGCTTGATGCTTGCAAGATGTGACATACAGTATAAAGATGGAGGTTGGATACACAAGTCTTCAAATTCTTTTTGGCCAACAGCCTCGAGGAGGGAATGAAAACGTCAGATAAAATCTGCACTGCTGCTTTTTTACATCACCCAATCATCAAATTCAAACCATTTGCTGGATTTTTCTTTTCTCTGTATGAGTCTGTAGTCATAACGTTTCATGCAGAGAGTGACTCCGTTAAGTGAGAACATAGTCACAACACCATTGCCTCGGGTGTCAAACTTTAGTTGAACCTTGAGAACAATCCATCTTGTTCTTAAAGTAAATAAAGTTGAGAGGGTGAGGCAGGAGGAAGCTGTGAGCTGCGTGGCTCCAACTTAACTTCCAGGCACGTCTGGAATCCCTTCGGCCAAGAATCTGCCTTTTTCACACAGTATTGGGTAGCACTACTGTGCACATGGCTTGCAGTCAAATAGGGAATGCTCAGCCATCTATGGTCAGAGTGAAGGGAGTTAGTTACCTGGATACTCTTTAAATTACTTAGCCGAAAATCAACTCTAAATTATGTTAAGTGATAGCAGAAATAGCAGTCAGTTCTCTTTCAGTGAAGTGTTGAATTCTTCAAATTTTAATTTTCCTCCAGAATGATCTGTTTTTGTTTCAGTGAGCAGCAAAGTAGCTGTCCTAATTCCTGTTTCTTCCATTTACAGGTGGGTTGTTTGAATATGTGTCAGGAGCCAACTTCTTAGGAGAGATAACAGAGTGGGCAGGCTTTGCTCTGGCTGCCCAATCTATTCACAGTTTATCCTTTGCCATCTTTACCGCAGTAGTCCTCAGCAGCAGGGCTGTGTCCCACCACAAGTAAGAATAATAACACACGCAGTGAACAAGTATGCATGGAGTGTATCACACTCTTTGAATTAAGCACTTTTTAATTAAAAGAGGAAAATGTCTCTTCCCTCTTTCTCTCTCTGTGTATAGATGGTACCTTGCTAAGTTTGAAGACTACCCAAAAAACAGGAAGGCTTTGATTCCTTTCCTATTCTAGAAATTATTTCTGGAAGCTGGAAAGGACACCAATATTTTCTTTAATTTGGCCATTTGGATGTACCCTGAAGGAAAGCTCACAGAACCTGAATGCAGTCCACCATGTTGCCACTGTTGTGCTGACTTCTGCTTGTTTTACATTGGGCAATGCCCACCAATGATGGTGTAGAGCAGTGAAATTTTGACTCTTAACTGGTGTGAACGCGGGTGGGTACGCTGAGAGCACCAAGTTCTGAAAGTCACTTAAGCCTCAACAGGAACCACACCTTTGCTTGCCAGTGTGAAATTACTCAAATTTTCATTAAAGGTAGTTTGAAACACCAGTTGCTTCTTGATAAAGGACACAACACTAGCTACAAGCAAGCAATAGTTTTAAGGCCATCATATTGTAATAATTTTTACTGTTGCAATTAGTTTGGTAATTATGCCCATAAGGCAAAGCAAAATCCCAACAACCCTGAAGTAAATGCAATAGCTTTCACGAGAGTGTTCCTTTAGAGGAAATAAGATGAACAGCGATGCCACAGATTTATAATGGAGACTGCTCCAGCAGTAAAATGTTTTAAGACTTCTCCTCTGCATATCCCCCCGAGATGGAACATAAACTAGGAAATGCAGAGCAGACATTTAAAAGTTTTTATTAATTCTCCAGAGCCCTTTGTTGCAAAGCAACCATTTAAATTCAAGGGACCTCGAAATAACATTTTCCTGACTAATTCAGAAGTCAGGTTTTTCTTACCAAGTTCTTCATCTGACACTTCTGCTAGAGATGCCATTGTGGAGGAAAAAGTTCACTGCTTCTTTGTCATGTTAAGGATGAGATAGTATCTGGCCTGTCCCTCACCTCCTGGGCTGCAGGGAAATCAAATGGAGATCACGCATGGCCCTAAAAAACTCATCCATGCCTGAAATGAGAAAAGGAAATCGTTGCCTCAATCATCGGCTCAATGTCAATCCTGTTAGTGTTTCCTAGGAGGAAAGAAGAAAGGGTGGAAAAAGTGAAATGGAAAAGTGTTTAGGGACTGTGAAAACAGGAGACAGCACTGACTGGATGAAGCTGTGTGTGATTGAGTTAAAAGAAGGAGACACCAAGAACATGAAAATTAATCGTATTAATATATCTTTGTCTACTTAATAATTGTAATCACTTAGCTGCATAATCTGTCATTGTAATTTTTTTCTTGAATTATGTTTTTATAACTACTATTGTGACCTACCTTTTATAATTATCACTTTACTTTAGTTAAATTATTCACAACCTACAACTGAAGATTGTATATAATTACTGTATATAATGTCTGTACAGTACATTCCTGAAGCTTTTCATATCATGCCTGATCCAAAACGTCCCAAACTGCACTTTCGATTCTCTTTCTCAGTGGACAGCATTTTTCAAAACCAGTTATTGCATATTGAATTTTTGAAAAATATTTGAAAATAAATGTATTCTGTCATCATTTTTGCTCATGGTGTTTTTAATCATGAAAATGAAGGCAGTGTGTTGTTGAAGGCCATGCAGAGTCATGTCCTTCATTTTCCTTGGCAGCTCTTCCTCAGCCTCACTCCTTGTATAATTGCATCACCATATATGACACAATCTATATTTACTGAGGCTGCCATCTCGCTTGAATGGTTGTCTGTCATTTTCATACAGACACTGAAGGGTTATCTTTTTTATATGCAAAGTAACTCAGAGAAATGGCTCATGACACAGTGGCAGGAGAACTCTTCTTTCATATTTAATACATGTCAACCACCTATAATATAGTAAAGCAACAGTATGCTGTGAAAGGACTATATTGGAGCTACATAAGATGGTTAGACTTGCACAAACTGCAGGCAGAGAATCACAGCTGTAGGTTCATTGTTAAGTGCTCAATATTAAATAAATATGTTTAAGTGCCTTGAGAATAAACGTTGTAGCCACAGAATACAAAACTGTGGGGGTTTTTTAAGAGGGCTGATTTTTCTGTCATGTATACTAAATTCATCTCTTCCTTCGCCATAGAACTACAGTGGCCTGAGCATGCCAGAAAGCATGTTGTTGTTCTTCATTTGTGTAGTAAACGTATGCTTCCGAGTGCAAAACACAAGCTTTGGTTGGCCTTGGTCTCAAGTAGTAGTTGTAATGGGTTGTATATTCTATGTCTGTGTTTCTTTATTTTCCTCTGAATCACTTTAGTGACACTTCCAAAAACACAGACATGAATTAAAAAAGACAGAAAGAACACATGTTTTTAAAATAGTTAAAATTGTAGTTCCCAGATTTGCAAATCTGAACCTGAAGGAGGTGCTGCTATGCAGCTGGAAGATATTAGC
This sequence comes from Brachirus orientalis, assembly GCA_016785285.1. Lineage (NCBI taxonomy): Eukaryota > Metazoa > Chordata > Actinopteri > Pleuronectiformes > Soleidae > Brachirus > Brachirus orientalis. The sequence goes on from JAFBJR010000434.1 coordinate 1,079,462, forward strand.
AGATTCTAATGTAACCATGTTGTCTTTGTATTGTGTGCATAGCTCCATGTTGGGGTTTTCACACCACAGGAAATATGTCCATGGGTTGGAATGTAAGGTTATGTTGTTGATATAACAGTTTAAAAAAACATTTTTCCACTTGTAGATTAGATGTGTAGAAAATGTTGTGGCCTCGTTGCCATTCAAGCCATGTGCAGCCTCAGACAACTGATAGCTTCTTTAATATTATCTACTACTATTGTAACAACTGTGATCATGAACATACTGCAGACTTCTCCAATCAATGTGTGTGCATGTGTCTACCTGTATGTATTTGTGAGGACTAATTTGACTGATGGGAAGTGAGGATATTTTGTCTGGTCCTCTCTTTCTGGCACACCTAAACAGGACTGTTCATGGAGCGAACACTGGTTTTGAGGACATGAAGACTATGAGGACATTTTCACATTAAATCCACACAATTTCAAAGGGCTTTTTGAGGGTTGAGAATTGGTATCAGGGTTTAGGGTTTGGTCGAAAATACAGTATGTATGTATTAACACAGTAATGCCAAAAAAAGGTAACGGTTTGGTGTAAAATATCTTAAAACAAATGTAGCCAGTCATTGAGCAACCACTGAAAGCACAATCCTAATCCAAAATGTGGGTTTTTCCCCCCCTAAAAAAAAAGTGGGCTCCTACGTCTCTATACCTCACAAAGAAATGATTGACTTAAAATCCCTCTAAAAGCCTTTTTTTGCGCTGTCTTGTGTGTGTGTGTGGCTTCTGTGTGATTTAGTTGTCAAGGCTGTGGTAATCCCATAAAATATGACAATGAGGCAAACCAGCCCTGAAATCACACCTACACACAGGTCCAGTGTCCCTCTGAGGACACTGCATTGACTTCCATTCATTTGGACAGCCTATAAGCATTAGCCCTAACCTTGACCATAAACAGTTCCACAATTCAAGTCTTAACCCCTAAGATTAACCAGTTCCTAAGAAATGAGGTTCTACCTCATTAGAACCAGGTTTTGGTTCAGGTTTGGTCCTGAAAAGGTCAGCGTCTATGCCAGAAGATTTCCTAAAAAAGTAACGAATACAAGCAAGAAAAGACTAACCAATTTAATCAACTGTGCTGTTCAAGCGCCTGCCTTTGAGACAGGTCTCCCTAGAAAGAAGGTCTTGGATTTCCACAGGCGTACAGTGGGAGTGAGCAGCTATGTGTATGTCTGAGTGTGTTACACAGAGTGCTACATATCCCAGCTGACACATCGCTGGCATATAGTTGGCTCTGGGGGGCGTTTCCTTTGACTCTGTCACATGCAGCACGTGAACAGCAGCAGTAGGAGGTCGTCATGCAAGAAGCTCTTTCTCTCCCTCTTGCTTTTACATGCACACATGTCCCAGAAGGTGCTGGTTATGCCGCCATTCGCCATCGACTTTAACGTGGGCTGTTACTGGGCAGCATACAGTGTTTGGAATGATAAACACCACCTGCTGTGTGTTCCTTGAAAATGTATCTTTGGATGCAGTAATAAAGTAATAAACAGAAGAAGGAAATGCAAATGAAATGTTTGATTGTACTGCATGTGAGCATGTAAAGGCCAGAGTTTGCAGTCATGGATGCCAGGTGACAACAACATGTGATCTCCCTCTCTTTTTGAGTGTTTATGTGAATTCTATCATGCATTGTTCTTCAGTTTTCCTCATTATTAAGGATTTCAAGTGTTTATAGTGGAATCTGCGCATCCAAGCCAGGATTACCCACAGACCTGTCCCTGGGGGCACAGGCTATTAATGAGCCACGAATTTGTAGCTTTGCCTTGATTGAAATGTGTAACACTGTTCTAATTTCATTTCAAATATGTGCCAATCCTCACAGACAGATTTATGTACTGGTCACCAGCTGTTTACAAAGTTACAAACCAAATAAGTACAGAATTTCCCCTCTAATTTCTACTATATTTCTTAAAAGCTCTTAATAGTCTTGCTCGTGAATACATTTTCGATCTCTCTATCCCGTTTTCTGCTTCTAGGCCTTAATGTTTTATGATTTAATAAATATATTTTTTTAAATATTTTTAATCTCTGAATCTGTAGTTGCATATGTTCCTGTTGGGACCTTAAAGCAATATATTTGTATTACATGTTTATGTTGGTTTTCATTCTGCATTTCCGCCTTTGTACATCATATTGATTTTATGTACCAAATTCTGAAACAGATAATTTCATTTTATCTGTTTTATCTGCTCTTTGTAATGGGAATTTTGAACACTGCTCTATAGATTACATTTATAATAATAACAATTATTATTATTATTATTTTCATTTGCTGCAAGTTGACTCTGTTTCTAAAGACTTCATTTATGTGTGTTACTGTTTTAATGTATAGAATAGAATAGAATAGAATAGAATAGAATAGAATAGAATAGAACTTTATTGTCCACCAAAGTGGAAATTTGCCTTTGGCTCACCAGCATAAAATATAAAAGAAGACAGAAAGACATAAAAAACAATACCCAGTTAAAATAGGATAAGAGATAGACATGAAAACAAGAAATAAATTACATTTAAAAACTGCTGTGGCTGTGGTAGTTAAGAATACATATTTCACTTAGAATGAATGAATTTTTGCATATGTTTTTGGTTACATCCTGAGCTCAAAGGCTTCATCTGACAGAACTAAACCAGGGCCCCTTAGGTGTCTCAGAGGATCTGGGCACTGAGAACATTTCTTAAGGTTCCACTCAGTGTTTTCAGATATTTGTTTTCTGATACTTTTACCAGACTAACAATATAAATAAGAATTTGTTTTTAATGTTTTCTCAGCCAAAATAAAGGTGTATTATTATTATTATTATTAGAACAGTAGTAGTACAGTAGTAGTAGCAGCAGTAGAGGACTTTGTGAGGATGGCCAATAAACATTTAACTGTCATTTATGCAACATTCAGACACTGTTTGTCCAGCTTAAATTGAATGGGGAAACCCTTGAAGCCCTTCCTCCCGTCCCTTCCCTCCACCCAGTGGTGATAAGGGGAAGTGCCGGTGGACGACAGGACTGGTGGGTTCCTCGGGGCTTACTTCACTGCATCTGCAGTGTTGCATCTTCACTGTTGACGTTTTACATAACATATCTATCATGTGTGTTTGAATTAAATGTTTAGCGGATGAAAAAAAGGCCAAACACATTGTGTGTGTGATTCATCAAACAGCTGGAGGGATGACGGAGTGGGCGGATGGATGGATGGAGGGGGGCGCAGTCATTTAAGAAACCCCTCGTAGGGCGCGTGCGCATGGATTTGAAGAGAATACGCCATATTGAATTCTCGTAGGATTCGGCTAGCAATTTTTCCCTCAGCTAGCGGTGCGAGGGGGACTACTTTATCAATGGTCCTGATTCGGTTGAATGTTTAAAGTCTTCTCCTTTCGCAACCCTGGACACTAACGTAGCGGCCTCTGAGGGGTCCGGGAGGCGGAGTGGATTCACGACGGGCTCGCTAGCTTTAGTTAGTCACTAGTACGGGGGGGGGGAGTTACCGGAGGAAGAAGTTGAATGGATCCGAGGGTAGCTTGGATTCAGCCCGAACAGAAAGGACCTGCGAACGCCTTATGGATGCACGTCTGGGAGACCTCTCAGGGAGTACGGACGCTCGCGCAGCAGCAGCTCCACAATCAGAACCACAACCAGTGTGTCAACTACACTGCGTTGGATGTTATAAGAAATGTGGCGACCGCGGTGGCAACGGGAAAGAGCGTTTGCAGCAGCGGTAACGTTACGGGCAACCGGAGCAGCAGCCATCACGGCATTATGAACGGCACTACAACTATTCACGGCACTGCGATTTCCACGCTCGGGGTAGTATCACTGTCCAACGGGAACATACATAATAATAACTCTTTTACCGCGACGAGCGCCGCTGCAGCAGAAGCAGGTGAGGGCAAAAGCCTCCCTCAGAAGACTGGATCTGTCTCCGCCTCGTCTTCTTCACAGGAGTCCCGCACGGACAGTCCACTTGAGAGGACTATGGGTGGGAATGTGCCGGGCAACGTGAATAATAAAAACGTCGGGGGTGCCAGTCTGTTCTTCAGTTTTGGCGACAGCATGGATAATAATGTCAACCTTCACCACCTCCACCACCACCACCGTCACCACCACCATCACCACCGTCACCTACAGGAGCACCCGGCTTTCAATGTACAGCAGATCTGCGTGAAGCGTCACCAGCTTCAACCTTCTGTACCTGTAAATCACACACACAATCACCACCCGGGCCGCAGGAAAAGTGAGAACAAGGCGAGCACTTATGGGATGAACTACTTGCTCTCAAACTGCACTAATGGCAATTACGCCAGCACTTGGACACCGTGGAAGACGAGGACTTACAACCCCGGAGTCCTCGGGTGAGTGGCTCAACTAATATTTAAAAAAGTAGAAAATAAAATGTAGCGAATTTCTGCAGCAGCTGGTTTAAATGGCGATTTTCTTTTGTATATGTATTGAATACTAAGGTGCATAATGTAGTCGTGTTTTTTAGGAAAGTACACCCACCAGTGCAATGTGAAGTAAAGTTGGGGCAGTTGACCCAACAAGACCGGAAGTGCTCAGATTTCTTTTTGTGTGTGTGTGTGTGTTTTTGAAATCCTTTTACAAAAATATCGGTTTAAATGACTCATCATAAAGCACAAGTAAACACACGTCAGAGTAGAAAGTGGATATAATATAATATATTCAGTGTTAGTGTTTGTCAGTGGGTCAAAGTTGTCACCGAATCTGTCGCTTATGTAGTAGTTTTCAGATGCATTTGGGAGGAGCCTAAAGTGAGTTTAGCTAACGGTTCTCCTATTTAAATGGCTCCACATTTAAATGAGTACGTCGGCAATCTGACAACAATAAGCTTAATTAAAGCCAGTTCAAGGTAAATCAGAAAGCAATGTATAAATTAACGAAATATTACAGTGTCCTGGTTGTGTGACATAACTTGCTGTATAGTGTTGGATAAGTGAGGTGTTTATTCACCCCCAAAAGCAAACCCCAGTGTACTCGAACTAATACTACTTGTTGTTATGTGATTACAACTAGACTTTGACTTAAAGTAGAATGAGATTTTAGTAAATGTTAAAGTCTATATGAGGACTTTCAATGTCACGTTTCACTAGTTTCCACCAAAGTGGAGTAATATCTACACATTTTGGCCTTATGTACCTAATATTTACTGCATTGTTTTCTGTTCTGGTTAACCAATCTCAAGTTATAATTAATTTGCGTTCACATTTGTTTCATTTTAAAAAAAATAATTGGTATCAGCCCATTTTGTGCTGAAAACCGTGATAAATGCTCCTTTGTGCTCAGCATTTTTCATCTCAAATGGTCAAAATTCATTTTTAAGCATCTTTCACAATTTAGTGACTAGGGGTGGATCAGGGAACATCTTTATCGCTCATCGTGATGAAAAGCACTTACAATAGCTTAATCGTGACGAATTGCTAATATCGTTATAATCGTAAATGGAGAAACCTTAATATTTCACGTGTGTCACTTCAGAATGCTAACTCACCAACATTCAGTCCTTGTGATCTATTTTTTTTTACTGTGCCAAAAGGGGGAGCTGTATTTTCCTCAAGACTTGTTATGATCTTATTAAATTTCAAATTTTTCACAAATGTGTGCAGTGACATTGTGAATCAGAATTATTTTGGTCAGGATAATCATGATGGGGAATTTTTATATTACCCCAGTAATTATATTTTTATCAAAACTGTCATTAATTATTTCTTAACTTTTATTTAACCAGGTAAATCCCACTGAGATTAAAAACATCTTTTCCGAGGAGACCTGGCCAAGATAGGCAGTGTCACATAAAGACACAGTGTTACACAATTAAAACACAGAATAAAAACAGTGACAAATAAATAAATAAGCTAGATCACTAACAACAGGTGCATGTAATGGACTTAGCCTCAAATTCTATTTATTTTAATTTAAAAGCACTCAGTGAAATCAGGTCTGTCATTTTCTGTTGCATGTCCCAAGTAAATGGTGCAGAATGGACAAAAGCCCTTTTACCTATTTCAATGTGGTTATCAGGAAAGCAACAGATAATCCTGGGAACAAAAAGAGTAAAGGCCAGGACTTTGCAGTTCATATATACTGTAGTAATAATAGTATAAACTTAAAGTTTTAAAGTATTACATTACGTTAATACTGTTAAGGCTGATAGAGGCCTTCTCTTGGAAACGTGTTGCAGGAACCTGTGATATTTGTAATGGCTGCCTGCACCCTTCTGGGAATTTTCTTTCTTCAATAGGCTTGGTGTTTGTCATGAAAGCACTTCCACATACTCGATGCCAAGTTCCCCCATGTCCCTGAATCTAAGGTGAACTGAAATTTGAACTAGTTCATAAGTGTTGAATAATGCATGTGTAACACATTTCATTTTGCCTGGATATTTGTGTCCTACAAGGTTAAATGATGCAAGTTTCTGGCTTTTGAACGCTCTAGTTTTGCACTGGTTTGCCTCAGGGTTTGCCCTTTGAAGTCTCACAGAAAGTGATTTTGGACTGTGTTGCAGTAAAAACATTGATTCCAGTGTGGGATACGTGGCTGTCATGGTTGCTTGGTTAAAAATGCTGCACCATTGATTACTTCTACACTGGGCCCTAAAGTTGTTGAAGTGAGACAACCCTGACTGGGCCTGTCAGGGATGGCTGCAGTAGCAGTTTTTATTTTGAGTGTAGGGGACCTTCTTCTGTCGGTGCTGAACTATTGCCATGGTTACATTCCAGATTTTTCACCAAGAAGTGGTCACATGGGCTGGATGCATTTTGTCCTTGGCTCTGGTAGTTGATTGTGACAGTATTTCTGTTCTGTATTTCACACTGACATCATAGCATGCATTCCTAGAAAAAAAAGAATGGCCATAGGGCTGAACAGAGTTCCACTGTTCACAGGCGTCCAACTGGTCAGGGTTGTATACATTGTACAGAATGTGTCCCTCTGCTGCCAAACACAGAGTCATATCGGTAATAAAAATAAGACCTGGGACATTTCTGCACTCTCTTTTCTTTAATTTAATTATTGGACCCTTATGTGTTGTACTTGTGCTTTTGTGTGGATCGAGCATCTTCACTGATATTTGGGAAAATTTGATTCGTTTACTAAATTATTATTTTATATTATTATTTTGATAAATAACTGTTTTGAGTATTTTTTTTTCAATAATTAATAAATGCTTTCTGATTTAACAAAGGTATTATAGTTAGTAATTGTACAAGTAAAACTATAAAACAAGCTTTGTGCAGTTATCTCTGTAATTTCCAAGAATACTTTTAATTTAATATATTTAACATTTTTTCATGGTTTTGTATTCTTGACACAGATGAGTTTTTTTAGGTACAAGGTGCTTCAAGTCCAGCAGAAACTCGGTAATACGTGAAATAAAACATACTAGAATCCACTGTCTTTCATGTTTTGTTATGATGGATTCTCCAAAATAGACATATATCTTCTTGGGCCATCTGGAGAGAGAGACTTTTTTTCCAAAACTGTAAGCTAATCTTGGAATGTGTGTTGACGTTTTGGAAAATATTCTCTTTTTCTGGCTTTTGCAGAATATAAAATACATTTAAACATAGAACATACTGTGTTTGACGCTGTTTTTATTTCCAAGCTATATCTTACACTGTTCTGTGTGTTGTAGCTGTTAATCTGACACCATTTTTACGTCTTTCCATTGTCAGACTCCACGAGGAGGTGATGGACTTTTACAACTTCATGTCTCCCCGGCCAGAGGAAGCAGCAATGAGGAAGGAGGTGGTGAACCGGATAGAGATGATCATTAAGGAGCTGTGGCCCACTGCAGATGTAAGATACACACACACACCCGGTTTCTTTAATGGACCAATTTCCACACCTTTCAGTGTATTAAAATCTTTAAAGAGAGCTGGCTTCTAAATCAACCTCTCTTAGAAGATGAATTGAAGTTGTGCTGACAAATTGAGGTGCAAGTTTGCTCATAAGTTACTGTAAAGAAACCCCATGTATTTTTTATTTCAAGGCAAAACAGTTTGCAGAGTTTAAAAAAAAAAAAAAAAAAAACAGATGTAGTGTCTGATAACTTGTTTTATACTTGCACTCAACTATAGGGCTGCACAATTTGGAAATCTAACTATCATTTGCCTGATAGATAATGCAATTGCAATTTAATAAGCAAATTAACATGATGACACATCAAAATATTTACTTTTATAATGTAATGCAAGGATAAGAAATTAAAGATATAAATTGTTTCCCACTTGTTTAATTTTTAAAAATTTAAGTATACTATAGAACAATCAAAATAGAACGATTACCTTTCTGCCTTTTTTGTGATTTGCTAATTGTGTTGCTGCTGGCTGAAATTTCCATTTGAAAGTTATTAATTTTGTTCAACTTGCAACAGTGTCTTAACTTTGTTTTTAATAATAACTTTTGTTTAGGTACTGAAGTAGCAGTAGCACAGGGAAGTAGCAAGTGGGTTTTGTTTTAATTCAGCATCAACGTGCAGAAAGAGTGAGGAACTCCTTCAAATGTTTTTTTTTTTTTTTTTTAGTTCTCTGAAGGTAGGGTTGATGTAATGCCTCTCTCATCACTTAATCATGTAAAACACACGCAGCAGTGATTTGTTGGCTGCCAGTCTTCCCTACTTCCACCGTGAGCCAGGTTGTCAAGTAAATGGATAAAGCCTCTGATTTGTACCAGCCTCCCTTTTCATTTCAACCTATTAATTCTGGCCTGTCTTTGTGCTATTGCCTTGTCGTATTTACCAGACGGAAAGGGAAAGAACTCCATTCAGTTTCCTTTGGAGAGCTTTCGCTCACTTGCAGCCTCAAAATACAGCATTTTCTCCCCCAGCCATTGTATACTTAACTTGGCAGCACACTCAACTTGGCAGCGTTTACCGTGTCTGAAGTGGAACCGGAAATGCCTAGTTCCTAACTAGTTTGCAAACATTTGAAATTGATATGTACATCATTGCCACAAGTTAGTTGTTTTGCAACACAGGCTATGAAATCTTAGTGTGTTTGTTGTTTTCCTTAAATGTCCTCCTTTTAGCTCATCTATATATAGTTTGGCTGTTGAACTACAGTGATTTCAATCATAATCATCTGAAATCATAAACATTGTTTTTTCAGGTCCAGATATTTGGCAGCTTCAGCACAGGACTTTATCTTCCAACAAGGCAAGATATATTGTTTGTGATTTTTTTTTTAAAAAAGGCCCAAGTTATTTTGTTTGCCAAAATTTTGACTGGGAATGCTTTTCACTTTTTGCTTCAGTGACATTGACCTGGTGGTGTTTGGAAAGTGGGAGCGCCCTCCACTGCAAGAGTTAGAACAAGCTCTTCGCAAACATAACGTGGCAGAACCCTTCTCTATCAAAGTGCTGGACAAAGCTACAGTAAGTCATAGCATTCAGACCATGTTTCTCAACTCTTCCTTGCTCTTTGTTAGTCTCCATTCATATTATTGATAAATATAGCCCATCTAATGTGCAATAATGCATATCCAGAATTGATTAATGGTTAATTTCCATCTTCTTTGGCTTTTTTATTCTTCACAGTAAGTTATAAAATACTACAGCCTCATTAAGTGCGCAAGAAAGAAGGTAATAGGAGTAAACTCAGCCAAAACAAAAATTGGCAACACTTTCGCAGTCTTTATTGAAGTTCCCATGGGCTTCTGATGGTCAGATAAAAATCTGTCTCACTCTTTAATCTTTGTGTAAAGATGAGGTTGAGCAACCCAAACTACTCAATTAGTGTCCCCCATCTGTTTGTGTTACGGTTGGCACATTCTGGGAGCTGTGGTGGACTTCATGATTAATATTTTAATGGTACGTTCCAAATTTTGCTTTATTGTATACCTCTGTAATAACGAAACTGAAGTTTATAGCTCAGGTCAGTGATACTCTGTTGTTTACCTCACATTATTTATTTATTTTTATCAGAACTCCCTGCCCACACTTAGCTGTTATTCTGCTGCTGAGTGTCATGATGCACCTTCTATGATTGTTGTATTTACCACTGCATAATCCACAGTGGGCAGAAGCTAATGGCTGATCTTTCATTTTACATTGAGCTGTTACTTCTGAAAGGATGCCAGGTGGAACAGATGCTCCCACATCCTGCAGTGAGTGTAATGACTGTAATGTTTGCTAACACATGCCACTTTGTCTTCTCTTAGGTGCCAATCATTAAGCTGACAGACCAGGAGACTGAGGTAAAGGTGGACATCAGTTTCAATGTGGAGACTGGAGTCAAGGCGGCAAGCTTCATTAAAGACTATGTAAAGGTGAGATAAATCTGTCTTGGAAACTACGCAGTTGGGAGCCACAGGCTGATGCATATGTTACTCCTGTTCCACTTAAAGCATGTATCAGACCAGGAGGTTACACAGAAACACATTTGCAACATGATGCAAATGTCTCCTCCTACTAGGCTAATCGGATTGACCAAATTTGATCATGCCTTGATCATGCTATGCTGTGAAAATTGTGGGTTGTGGAAAGCAGTGTTGCTGTAGCGTCAACACAAATTGTAAGTTTTGTCACGGAAGAACCTGTGCACATATGGTATGCAGTATATACTCATAACCGAAGTTACCTCTAGGATTTTGTAAGACACCCTGCTTTCCTCTTAAACACTCCTGAACCTGGGAATGTGAGATTTAAAGGCCAAGTTTAAAATGTCTTCATTCAGAGTTACCAATTTAAAAAACATTAGGAGGGAATTAAAATATATATAAATAGTTTTGTGATAATTTAATAATATAATAATGAAATAGATGTCGCCATTCAGTTGTTGACTTTGACCTATTTCACTCACCTCTGTTTCTTGCAGTTCCTTACAGGGACAGATAAACTAAGAACATGAATGCTGCACTGGTGTTTCAGGAAAAAAACTGCTTCAGTTACACTCTCACATTAGTTTCACACTGTCTGTTTCACACTGTCTGTATTAGCACTTGATTACTTAATTTATATTATATTAATTTGGTAAAGTCTGGTCCAGGATTTCATGAACAGATTCATTTTGTTTAACCTCAATCTCTGATGGAAAAAGAAAAGAAAATTATCTCCTCATTGATTTTGATCATTACAGTTCTTTCTTGTTTATTTTAAACTTACAATATTAGTTCTTTCGAACATACAGACCTTATTAGTTGCTGAAATATAATATATCCGGCCACAATGTTTGATTGACCAAAGAAGTTAAAGATTTAAACTCAGAAATGAATTCTCTACTCCTTTAGTCTATTTGAGTTCACAGAACTCCATAATTAAATCAAACTCCAGCATGGACAGGCTGAGTAAATGTGGTCTGGACTTTATGGAGGAGTGTCATGGTGCAGGGAGATGCTGTAGGACTGAATACCTGCACTGTGATCCAGGTATACTCCTCTGGAGAACACCTGTCGTGCACCACCTCTCAGGTACCCTGGTACAGCTCGACCTGTCTGTCACTGACAGACGTGATGCCATTGGAGCTTCCCTGGTGGGTCATACCAAGGCGATATCCCATAGTGAAACACCTCACTCTATTATTAAAGAATGGAGGTTACTTTGAGTAACCAATTGTTCTCTTCAAGATGAGAAAAACTTAATGTTTAGGGTGTATTTTTAGTCTTCATTATTAACATTGTGATACTTAACCACGTGCTGATTCCTCTTTCTTACACTGGTTTGGCATTAGTAATGAGGGTGGTACAGTGTTGTCTGTGGTATCATCCATTTGCCCCATTGGGTGCCAGTTCTGAGCCTTTTTTAGCCTTTCCAAGCCTTTTTTATCAAGTGTGCCAGCCATATTTTCATTGAGTGTGTGCCTCAGTGTCTTAGACAGGTTCTTGGCACAGGGTGGCTGATCAGTCAGTGCAGTCTTCAAAACTCCCACACTATGCCTTTAAGTTGAAGTTAGATTTAAATGAACAAACTTTGTGCTGGTTCAGATTAAGTCTAAGGAACAGCGTCTGCGAGAAGTGTACCTGCAACTCAGCTACTCCAGGCTTCACTTGATCACTTATGTTCCTCCTAAACTGTGAGTGGGCCACTAAAAGCAGAACAACCTTAGCTCTACTGTAATTAACACTATTGTGACGGACTTTGTTCTATGCACCAGCTGCCTAGTTGTGGTGTCTGTTGCTTTGTTCAAGTGGAATTTGATATCTCATAATCTTGACATACACATTGTATGGAAGATATCCCGAATACTCACCTCTCAGAAAACAACCCCATTGGAACACAGCATATTTCTCTACAGGGTCTGGCATTTTTTGTGGTCTTAAAATGCAACAGGTAGACTGGATACCAAAACAAAACTTGATATCAAATATATATATATATATATACACAAACACACTCGTGCACACACACAAAATATATACACACTGTGCACATAACAGGCACTACAAACAGACTAAGGAAGATGGTAGGGAAAGGTCATGAATACATATTTAAAACCCACAAGAGGACTCACATAATTACTATATTATTTTACATTGGTTTCTAAATGGAGAAGTAAAGAAAATCCCTCTGTGACTCAGACCAGCCAGTATGTTAAAGCACTACTCTTTACTTCAGTGCATTCTTGTACTGGCTTGTCTCATTTCCAAATTGACCCTGGAACAGACCCCAGCTCCGATGCTCGGTATACTCTCCATTTAACTCAGACAGTCTGCAAGCTGCAGAATTCCTGCTGAAGGTGTAACTCTGCCAGCTTTAGTCAAGGTTGTAATAGCTAATGCAGGAGAGGAATTCCAGGTGCTGATGTTCCATCTATCTGTGAAGTCTTGGCTTTTGTCCTCTGTTGCTGTTGCATAGTTGTGTTATGGTGCTTTGGGAATACATGTCAAGGCTTGAAAGGCTGAGTTTGACAGCAGCACTCAGCTGCAGTCCAGTGATAGTTGATTCTGTAAATTGTGGGTTTGTCAGACTCAAGTGCTATCTTATAATTGAGAGTTCAGCTGAAAGTTTACTCTCAAGGGTCAGGGTCTGCCTTGTTGTCACTTTTTAAGGCATGTGTGAAATGTCAACTAAGCTCTGCTGCTCCACTGGCACAGATGTCCTTACATGTACTGCCTTGAGGTCATGCTGACTTTTCATTTAGAAAACAAACATATTTGCAATTCTCACTGCCAGACCCTGCAGGGTTTCAGCACATTGTCATGTCACAGGCTCTACGAATCCCCATTTGATGTCTTTTTGAAAGTTTGGCTCATGAAAATGAGAGACTATTTATGTAATAAGTAGGATTTGAACAAGTCATGCACTGCAGCAGTGCTGCACCATCATGAACTACAAAAGCCCAAGGGGAGCAGTGGTGGGAGTAGAAGAGAAATTGATTTTCATTAAAAACAAATCATCCTAAACCATGTATGATTTTAGTCATATTGCTCAGCCCTACCTTTGCTTTATTATAGCATCATAAGATAAAATCAGACAGCGTGGTCAGATTTAACATGAACGGTTTGCAATAATTTGTTCATTCAATACAGCTTCTTGGAATCTGTTGCTTTAACGGTGTTAGTATATCAAGTCATTCAGTCATAAATGTCTCAAAATCAGCTGTAAAACTTATTTGGACAGGCATTCGATATATGTTATCATGCAAATCATATCCATTTTTAATCGTACTCATTTGAATATTGTTTTCTCTAATCTTTTTGCCTGAATCCTTTTTCTCATTCTATGCCTTCTGTATCCTCTCCTCCACTTTCAGAAGTATCCACTGCTGCCTTATCTGATCTTCGTACTAAAGCAGTTTCTGCTGCAGAGAGATCTTAACGAAGTCTTCACCGGGGGAATCAGTTCTTACAGCCTCATTCTCATGGTCATCAGCTTCCTACAGGTAGAGAAACATAGAAACACAACTCTGAATGATAGAACATAAGCAAAGAGCAATAAGTAGTTCTAATATGTGCTATAGCATAGTAGTATTTGCTCAAGTAAACTACATGCATTAGCACATCTTGTTGTAGACAGATATGAATCATATACTTGATTAGTTTACACCATTTCTTGTCATAAGTGCATAATATTTAAATCTCCTTATCGGTTCTTCTAAGCTCCATCCTCGTATTGATGCCAGGAATCCTACTGAGAATTTGGGTGTGTTGCTGATCGAATTCTTTGAGTTATACGGCCGCCATTTCAACTACTTGAAAACAGGGATTCGCATCAAAAATGGAGGCGCATACATCCCCAAAGAGGAGATCATGAAGTCCATGACAAATGGATACAGGCCATCCATGCTCTGCATAGAGGACCCACTACTCCCCGGTGCGTGTTTTACTATTTTATGATAGATGATAGACTGAAGTATTTTGACTTATACTTTCTTAAACAGCTTCTATTTTGCAGGCTGAGTAATTGAAAATAAAATAATTCACTGTATTTGTAGAGAGTCTTCAAATATACATGAATTCAAAGAAATGTAGAAAAAAAGCACAAATGTACGAAACTGATCCACATTAGTTTAAAGAAATAAAGAATTTTCTTGCTTTGGCACCATCTGTTGGTTACATGAAAAATTACATGGTAGGTAGAAAACAGCAATGATTCGAACAGGAATGAACTGAAGCTCACTTTGGTAATTTGCATTTCTCCTGAGTTTTTCGTTTATTTTACAAAAAAATACATGGACAATTAGAATCACTTTAAATATTCTATAATAAAAGTATTGTGGCTATAAGGCTTGCTATTCATATGTTTAAATGACCACACAATTCAATCAAATGAATGGATGCTAAATGAAAATATATATATTTGTATACAATAGCATGTCTTAATTTATTTATGGCAAGTTAAAAAAAGAACACTGTGGCCATATATAAGAAACTGCTGCAATTGTGTTTGTCCTTTTCATTGTGCAGGTAATGATGTAGGGAGGGGCTCCTATGGTGCCATGCATGTCAAGCAGGTGTTTGACTACGCCTACACTGTCCTGAGTCATGCCGTGTCACCACTTGCACGTTCATATCCCAATAAAGAGTGTGAAAGGTTAGAATGCAGTCCATTGTTTAACAGTGTGCTACAGATGTCCTTGATAACACTGGACGCGCTGTGATTGCCCTTCTCTCTCTCTCATTCCTGCAGCACCTTGGGCAGGATAATCAGGTTGACCCAGGAAGTGATCGATTACAGGGAATGGATCATCAAGAAGTGGGGGGGCAGGGATTTAGCACGAACAGACAACAGAGGTACCATTTTTCAAGTTCAAGACTTTAAGAACAGTGAATAAAACAAATTGTTTTTAGAGAGTTGAAAGAGTCTACTTAATTTATTAACAGAACATGAGAAATCAGAACATTTAATACCTCCACAGCAAAAAGACAATCCTATATGAAAAATTACAGTTTTATAGGCTTTTTGCTGATCTCTTCAGTGTATGTCGCTTATCTGTTTCTATTCTCTCATTCGTTTTTCCTCTAGTTTCACCTCCTAAGGACCCGGAGTCAGAGCAGGAGCAGGGCAGCAGCAGCAGCATTGGGTCGGAGGAACAGCAGAGGGACTCGGTATCGCCCCACAGCGCAGACTCCCCCATGTCCATCTCCAGTCCACAGCAGCACTCATCGGCTTCCTCTGTCTCCTCGCTGTCTGGATCAGACAATGTACAAAAATTTACACATGCATGTTAAATCAGCAGACACCGTGCAAGAAAAGAAGTCAGGAGCCGTTAGCAGGCAGCATCTGAAAATGCTTGAAGTTTTTTTAATATCTAAGGTGCTTGTGGGGTTGTGCTTGTTGTTACTAGGCAATCAAAACCTGGAAACTGCAGGGATGACAGAGGTTGCTGCAGCTTCACTGAATTCAATAATTCATTAAATTAAGAAAATATCAAAACAAAGATAGTGGATAATTAATGCTGCTTTTCCCTCACCCCAGCTTTGTTGTTGGATACAAATGTCATATGTAGAGGAGAAAAGAAATAAACTCTGTATCTTGGCGCACCCGATCCATTGCCAACTCGTTTAGGAGCTTCATCTGGATTATGTGCAAACGTGTAAAAGCACTTGCTCAATTTTCAAAACGTTGATATATTGTGATCTGGCAACTGCATCGCTCATTTATGCTGTCTGCCATACATCCTCATTGGAACAAAAAATTATGCAAGCAAAAGATGCTGCATGTGAACAGATGCTTAAGTTGGTAGAAAAAGAGTTATTGCTATGAATGCAGATGGAAACATACATCACATTAAGGAAATGGCCACTTTAAACTCAGATAGTATGAAAAGCTGTGGTGCCGGAGCATATCTGTCTAGCTGTCTGTCAGGTACAGCTCCAAAATAACAGTGTAACAGTGTAGCATTTTATTCTCTAAATCAGTCAGCAACACGTGCAAAATAACTACACCTTCCTCATAATTCTTTCCTCTTTGTTTGACCTGCCAGGACTCTGATTCAGCGTTACCATGTCCCGTCCCTCCACCGACCCTGTCACCGTACCCTTCTTTCCCACCACTAGGCTTAACGTTGCCACCGGGACTCAGTATGGGCTCTGGCAAGCCTGGTATGGGAGGACACCATCTGCTCATACCTCCAGGCTCACAGGTAGACACACACACCAATGACCGCAAACTGACTGGGCAATGACATTGCTGCAGACTTTATGTAGAAACTTGGAAACCAATGGTCCTTTTCCACTGTACAGTTCTAACACGGCTCGGCTTGGTTTCGTATCAGACAGGTCGCGTTCCATTACTGTAGTACCTTGTCAACGTGGGCAGGCGTCTCTGTGTTTTAATGGTTTTAGATTCCATTTTATATTGCTTTCTTGTTTTATTCAACTTTATGTATTTATGTGGTGTACCGCACTTTAGTCAACTTAGTTGTTTTTAAATGTGCTATAGAAATTAGGTTGGATTAGGTTGGATCATAGCATAGTGTTGCACACTCATCACTCCTCCAGTGACGAAACCAGTGCCAATCAGTGGCCGGCAGTGTGTTAATATCATATTTTATTATTGGCTCAGCTCGCTTGGAACCTCGTCAGAGCAGGTACTAAAAAAGAAGTACCAGGTACTATCCCTATTGTAAAAGTAAAAATACGAGTAGAGCCGAGCTGAGTTGAGGCGTGCTAGAACTGTATAGTAGAAAAGCACCACAAGTCGTTGTTGCTCCAGTAAATGTTATACTTTCCCTCTTCCAGGCTCGTGTCTCACTGCCCGGTGGTCTAGCAATGCACTCCATACCTGGCAGACAGGTGTGTATAGACACCGGGCTTCCCCCCTTCTTCCACATGCCCCCCCTAGTCCATGCTCATGCCCCTGCCCCCTCCAGTCCCCAGCCTCCGCCCAGCCCCCACTCCAGCCACACACACAAGGTAGGCGCCGGAAGCCACACAAACAACCTGAAGGCAAACTTGTCTTACACACACACACACACGCACACACACACACATTCTGTCCCTACATTCTCTCAAAAGTGTCTGATGTGTCTATTTCTCACACTTCCCTCATCCTTTTGGTGTAACAGGTTACATAAAAAATTCATTTGCCATCTGCAGTCTATAATGTTGAGTAAACAGTAGCACAGAGGCCTGATGTTCCAACATCTTATGTGTACCTGCTGCTATGGGAAATAAGATTAACAGGGGTGTAATGTTGGCAGTTAGTAGTTACTGCCTACTGGATTATTGAAGAAATAGTGAGACATTTTGGAAAATACTTTTTTTTGCCAAAAGTTTCCCACCTGTATATGCTGTTAGTTTTAACACTAAGTCACAACACTTTCTTTTTCTACAGATTTAATGAGTGAGATATAAAGTGTTAAATTGTGAGCTGTTGAATTACTTGTGTGGAATTTTTTTTACTGTCATAGCCACGTGTTTGTCTTTTTTGGGACATTGTCTTTGGGTGTCTGGGTGTTTGTCTTTATGTTGTTTGGGTCCCAGTCCTAAAATGAATACATAAATAATTTTTTTTCAGAGTTTTCATATACATTTTTGGTACTTGATATTTAATTTTTATTCTTGCCTGACAAAACTAGGATGACAAATGTGTCTACATTCAAAATGCTACTGCATTGCATTAATATAACATATATTGTGACTTCTCCAAAGAATGAAACTTTTAAAATCGAATGAGGTTTAGTGGATTTAGAAATTTCTAGTGGAAATTCTAGTACCACATGGTATGAGGAAGTAGGGACACAAAAATATTATGTTTATGCAAATGGATAAATGTGTGGTCATGAAGTGCTAATGGTCTTTTTATGTTCTCTTCATAAATAAAGGCATGTCTTTTCCTCTAGTGTGGGATGTTGTTTTACCTCTATTATCTCAACTAATGTGTGTCCCAGCTTCTGAAATATTTATTTGAAGAGATTCCTTGTTTCCTTGAGGATATTAATAAGCTGTACTCTTAACTATGAGAACCTAATTGTAGTAAACAAACATGATATCTAATGTTCAGGGAGTGATTACTTTCAATTTTTTAAATTAAAAGGATAAGAGACTAAAAAGATTAGGCACAGTACTTTGCACCTAGTCAAGATATATATTTGTACCTAGTCAAGACTCAGTTACGCTAATCTAAAAGATTTTGTCCAATCAAATTATAACAACAAACCCTTTTTTTATTTGTGACACACTATCCTTGCAGGGCTTTATTTATTGCTTATTTTATTTTAAAGTTGTATCTCTATTTTTCTCCTTTCTATCAGAACACAACCAAGTTCAACGTGAAGGGCTTCCACAACCCGCCGCCGGTCAGTAACCCCGTTCTGACTAACCGCGGACACACGCAGTATCACCGCAACACTTGGCGGCGCAGAAAGAGGGACAGCCTGCCGGTTAGCCTCAGCAGATAGAAGCCACTCCTCTTCCTCTAACTTCTCCTCTTCCTCCTCTCTGGCTCTTCGTTCGTCTTGATGAAAGATGGACACACAGACAGACAGGGGACTAGAGACCAGCAGTTTTATATGTGGAGCTGCCACGACACAGAACAGCAGCACTCAGCTCTGCAACTTCCTCCTCCTATCACCATCTTTCTGTTTCTGCATGACTTCACAGTTTTATACTTTCAGTATTTGGTTTGTCATCTTTGTTTAAGGTCTTTTTTGTCTGTTTGGTTTTTTTTAAGCTATGTGACTTGGTGGTTACTTCTTTGCCAAGTCTACTTGACCTCACCTCAACCCTTACAGCCAAGCTGCCTGAGTTTCAGTGTTACCTTTTTTTACGGTTTATACACTTAAGAACAAACGGTTTCCTTATTTTTTTCATTTTGTGCAATAATGTTATATTTCTTTTTGGAACTAAAGTAAGTGCTTATTTAATTTTGTGTGTGTATGTGTGTGTGTGTGTGTAAAGGCATTTTTATACTGTTATTTTATTTTTGTAGAGTTTTAAATTTTGTTTACGAAAATTTCCCCAGGCAGCATCTTGTGTGTGTGTGTGTGTGTGTGTGTGTGTGTGAGAGAGAGAGGGAGAGAGAGTGGTGTTCTGTCTGATAAGGAGAGGCAGATTAGAAAGGGACAAGGATCTTTTATCTCAATATTTCTTCCAGTTCTCTTCAGGTGTCTTGTGAAAATGGGCGAGGTTTGCATGAAGTTCCTCAGGGAAGTTTTTTGTCCTCAGTCCAGTTGGTAAAAAGGCCTTACAGAGAAATGGACGGAGGAGGTTTGTGCCCTGTGACAAACCCTCGGAGAGGATGTACCACAGTTTGGCCTGAAAAAGATAAAAAGCTCCTGAGCAGTCAGAGCTTTTGCAGAACCTCCATGAGAAAGAGTATGCGTGTGTACTTTTGTATGTATGCATGTGTCCATGCTGTTGCCATGTTTTGTCAGTTAGGGGAAGGCTGGCAATGGCCTGCTTGTTTTGTTGTGGCCGTTTTTCTCTCCACTGGAGCGGAAATCCTTCCAGACATTGAGAGAACCTGTTCTATTCAACATTTCTGCTTGTGTTTTAATTTTTGTGCTTTTTTTTTTTTTACTACGTGTTGTAGGAGGGCTTGGGGCCAAGAAGGCATCAGCCTGTCTGACTTGAATTTGAAGATCAAAATATAGGGTGAGAGGGCAGAACACCACTGATTCCAGGTCAGAGAACTCCTCAGATGCTTGCTCTCCCCAGATCAGGGACAAGGTTGTGGAAGTCTGATCACAGGGCTGATGGGGTCGACTGTAGCCCACAGCCCATTGAAGACCAACAACGATAAGATTTCTTCTTAGTGGTCCTGGACAAAGGAGAAGGAGGGAGTGTTGGGAGAGAGGGATGGAGGGATAGGGTGGTCTTCCTGAACCAAGGACCCTAGTGAAAGGGAAGTATATTTTGATTCCATTCAGGAATCTTGTGTATTTGATTGCCAGGTACTTCCGCTAATTGTTTGCAATGCCTTTCTTTGTGTTTACTTGGAAGTGTGTGTACTTTGTATTCTAGCGAGCACACAAAAAACACACACACATACGATCACAGACAGGACTGTCAAAGGCTGTGACTCGCCCCGAACACTACACATGCTGGTGTTATTACTATGCAAGTGGATTATTCTTATTATCGTGTCAACTTTCCCATCTTTTTTCCCATTAGGAGTTATTTTGGAATGACGAACACTGCTTGTTAAACTGGAGTAATGTTGCAGACTGTCAGACTCTCGAGCTGGCTCATGTGAACTACAGCGCCCTTACCCCTCTCACTACCACTGTATTTGTATGAAGGTCTGATATGTTTCAAAGTCAAATTTTTTTACATCTATCACAAATGTAAGGAATAGGGCATGTTAATGTCAGTGGTTGGTTCTGGTTCTTGGGCCTGTGTAGTGTGTTATATAGTGAAACGTGTGTAAGAATGTGTTGACTTATGACTTGCCACCACAGGTTTTTAGGCGTGTGACCGAGTGCGAGCAAGTGCCCCGGGAGAGGCAACTTGCACTCTGCAGGTGCACTTCAGATGGGACCAAAGTGTCTAGGAGCAATTCTTTCCCTTTTTACTGATACTGTGTTCAGTAATGTTACACCATGATTTTTCTTTTTCTTTCTTAAAACCACAGCAGCTCTGATGTTGTCTGTCAAAACTTCACCTGGCATCAGTTCAATCTCATGTGAAACATCCTGTTTTGACTGATGGTTCACAGGCAAAGCAGGCCGTGAGCTGAACATCAACTCTGGCTAGAGAGAAATTCCCTTCACAGACACTTAAGATTGCCAGAAAGTGGTGCCCAAACATACAATAAAACTGTTTCTCTATGGATGTTAATTTTCCAAATAATTATTCACATCTGTAGGGAACTGAACTTTGTGGCATATGCTTACTTCTATGTAACTCTATCCCAGTATTAGATAACAGGGTGGATGTAGTTGGCAAACCTGTTTAACCTTTTCAAAACTGTACTCCTGATAGTCACGTCTGCTTTTAGAGATTAGAACCAGCATTTATGAGGAGCTGATAATGAAAACTGGTGTTGGAAGGTTGTCGGCTGGGTCAGAGTTGCCTGCAGCTTCACAGCAAGACTGACATGCAGTATCTCAGAAAGTCTGAATGGATTCAAAATCTGTGTACATCTCAGTGGTCCGCAGCAGCTCGCTTTCCGTCCTGACTCCTCTCTCATGAGACGGTGATGGAAACGGTTCATTGACGTGTCAGTCGGCCTCTGCCACTTTGCCTTCTCTTCTCCAGATTGGTGTCAGCATGAGAGAAAAGGAAGAACGGAGAGCGTCTCGGACCACTGGGATTTTGACGTACACATGTACATGTAGATGCAATGTAATGTTACCCCCCCCCCCCCCCATTGCAATAAAATGAGGGATTTTAAACTGGTAGCTGCTGCTGATAAGAGCATGGTGGCAGCCCCTCTTTGTCCTGGCTGATTCATGTGAGCAGTAGCCCTCAAAATGGACGCCCATCTATCGGTGGCCAGGGGGAAGCACTGCCCACCTTTTGTTTTCTTTCGGACATTTTTATGTAAATATATTTTTTTCTATTTTATTTTTTAATAAACATTTTAAAACTGCCAATCAACGTGTGCTTTTTTTTTTTTAACCACTTACTGAGTATCAGAACAGTTACTCTCCATACATGTGTGTGTGTATACTGTATATATTCTTATCCATGCACACACACACACACACATACTGTAAGGGTGTCACATTATTAGGTACACCTTTTCAGCTACGCTTGTAGACATGGTGAAGATGGCCTGCGAATAGTAAAACAGCATCAGAATGAGGACGAAAAGTGACTTAAAGGATTGTAAAAAAAGGCAACTGGACTTAGTTGAATTTCCAGTTGCCTTTTTTTTTTACTACACTTTGGATACCATGACCTGGATGACTGAGAATCTTCACAGACATGACTTAAAGGATTATTAACATGACGTTTGTGTCAGACAGACTGGTGTATGTGTTTCAGAAATTTTTCCAGACAACCACCCCTCTGTCTTGTTGGTGCCAGAGGTCAGAGAAGAATGACCACAGTGGTATATAGAACACCGTCTCTGAACACACAAAATGTTGACCCATGAGGCAGATGGTCTACATCTACACTGGATGCCACTTTGTAGGCACCTGGGTACCGAAGGAAAAAAAGGGGGGGGGGGGTGAGTATTAATGCATATTTATGTTTGCTCGCCACTAAATCCCAAGGAAGATATTTACCTGTTCAGCTACTAAATGCTAAATGCTGTATGTTCACCTGCTTTGTTGCTGGGCAGTGGATTTCCTTGTTTGATTTGTTGGTAAAATATGCCGCCTACATCTGGATGCTACTAAGAAGCGAAGAGAGAGAGAGACTGGACAACAGAAAGCTGAAGAAGAAGCTAAACTACTGAGGTGAAACTTCAGAACATAGTTACTAGCCTTTACTGGTTATGTTAAGTGTCCTTTTCATGTTAAATGTTAATATGTTCACTTTAACCTTTCATCTTTTCTCTAAAATTAACAATAAAAGTAAATTAAATTGTATATGTATATATATATATATATATATGTTATCACTCTGCAATACATTTCATAGTATATTCTAACACTAGGTGGTGCACAAGCACTGCATTTTGGTTGTGAAGCAGGAGCCCATCTCAAGCTTCAGCGTGCATAAACTCTCTAAATGAAACATAAGAGCCTGAACAACTCAATGTCCTTTTCATTTTCATATGTTTTAAGGCTGTGTTTGTGGTCAGGATGACGTTTCGGATCTGTGCTGGCAGTGATGTGCCCCATCACCGGAGAGGAGCAGTCTATCCAACCTGGAATGAAAGCACCTTCCCAAGCATCTTCACACAAATCCTGGTCCTTTGATGCGAACACTGGCCAGTGATTAAACTTAACTACAGAGCAGAGCAAAAGGAGCTACAAAGTAAAAGCATCAGAATTGTACAACCGCAGCCTGATTGAAGGTGAGGTGAAGAGACATTTTCTTGACCCTGTCTCCTCAGTGTTGCATTTTCACAGCAAACAAACAAAAAAGCTGGAGGAAAATCTGTCCATTTAGTGTGTTGTCTTGGTTGGTCTCAGCAGTGACAGCTGAACAATCTGATGAACCCGGGCAACGGTCGCTCTTCTGCCAGGCACTGCAAATGGCTTTGAGAGGAAAAACAGTGTTGTGCACTGCTGAATGGAAAAGTCTTCCACAAGTCAGTGAGTAGCTGCTGCACCCGCATTTGGCTTCATTTTTACTTGGACAAGGGAGAGTGGGTGAAAAAAAAAAGACATTTCCTCTGCAGCTGTGATGCACTAAGTACTTTTCTAGTTTTTAAAATGTGTGGAATTTTGTTATAGTATGTTTGAAGATCCGGTTTCTAAAATTTAGGATAATTCCATGAACAGAAACGCAAAATATTTTCAATAAAGCTATTCTAAAGCACTTTTTTATCCTAGTTAAAATCCTCATTGTGTAGAAAATAAAGAAAAACTCAATTAAAATAATTGATTTGCTGTCACTAACTGTCCTGCACGGTTTGTTATGATTATGTTCGGAGTTTACTGACTGTTGATTCAGACATAACTATAAACACCTCTCTCCTCCCGTCAGCTAGTTTTGAGGGCGGCGCTTTGAAAAGGCAGCAGAGGGGCTTTATTTATCTGTTGTATTGGTTGCTGTGTAGCCTGATGTTGCAAACATGCAACAGAATACATGCAAAATGCAAAATCTTATTTATGCATGTTCAGAGGCACACGCGTAGTGACAGACTTGCTCAAAACTAACAGTCATGCGGTCAGTGTGCATTTGAATAAAGGGTGAGGGAGGGCAGATCCGCTCCCTCCCACACTTAGCACCCACATGTGATCAGATCACTGAGGACAGACGTGATAATCTTAGTCGAGCACCGTGTCTTTGGTTCTATCCAGATGTAGGGGCTGATAATTCCTGCTGCACCTGATGCCACGTGGCCACCAGAGACCTGCAGCTTAGTGTGTACAGGAAATGAGAGGAGCACAGAGTGAATAGAAATGAAGGCAGGACAACTCCCTGTGGTGTTCCCCTGTTACTGACCACCAGAGCAGAACAACAGCCACAGATCCAGGAGACGAGGGACAGTGTTCTCGTCAGCCCTGATTCAGTAAAGCCTTCCCAAACACAAGCTGCTCGGCAAACACTGCCAACAGTCAAAGCTGGCAACTAGTTTGTGAACATAGTTTAACATTAAGCTAGCGGATATTTTTCTTGTAAGTAAATAAATGAAAACCAGAACTAGAGTGGAATAACGGCTCCAAACAAATACTGCCATCGCTGATCATCTCAGCCTAGTTTTTACAGTTCAGACTGAATAGATACAATCTATATTATATAATATATCTATTTTCTAAATTCTCTACATTTCGTAAGTTCGTTAGTCTCATTAGTTGATCTTGTTTTATCTCCTTTGTGTTGTTGTTTGACGTGTGGATTTCTTATGTTTGCGGCATATGACGACTGCATTTTTGAAATGCTCTGCTGATATAGATATATGTTTAAGTGTGTTTATTATCGTCTCTCTCGGACTCATTCGTATCTGTTTTAGCCTCTTTGCAGCGTAGGAAAGAGTAGAAGAGCCAATAGAAGTGCTCTCTCTCTCTGAACTGCCCTGTAATTGGTCAGAGTCTCCTGTCACTCTGAGCTGTCCTGTGGTCTGACTGGTAAAAGTCTGCTGTCATGGGCTGTAAACAATAGAGAACCCAGAGGATAATTTACATTTTGCATATGAAATTACTGATCAACAATGACAAATCCTGCCTGCTCTACCTTTAATTTCATTTGTACGCTAGTAAAAATTCATTACAATTGTAAAGGGGACAGCCGATGGCCAAGAGGAAAGAAATTGGGCTTGTAACCGGAGGGTCACTGGTTCAAATCCCTGGACAGGTCAAGGACTGGGGTGCTACCGAACAAGGCTGCAGCACTAACATTGTACTAGTAAAAGCAAGCTGGAAACAGGTTGGAATATGACTGAAAACCTAAAGAAGCGCCCATGAAAATGGTATAAATGTTTCGTGTCCCCACCCATTTTTGAGCTGTTGCTGTATACACACACAAATGCTCCCTTAGTCAGGTCTGATAGTATTGCTTGACAAGGCCTGTTTTTTAGGTGAAGGATGCTACATACAAATAACGATACATCGTTTCTGTTCATGAAGACCAAACAGTGGCAACAAAAATCAGCAAGTTACAAACTGCGGCTTTAAATGTCAACAGCACACGCATGTCTTAAGGCTGAAGCAACACAGATCAATAATGCCGATAGAAATAGCCCCTTATAAACTAGTTAAATATCCTTTATTACACTTGTGTTGTTTACGTCATTGCAGCAGCAGTACCAGTTTTAATGCAGAGCCAACACAAACTATAGTATTTAATTATGTTGGCTCCAGGAAGTCCAAACTCCATGATCAGTCACTGCTCAGACACGGTTTGAATAAAGCCGTATAAGAATCCCTGAACAATAGTGATCAAATGCCATTAAAGGCCCGATTAGTCTGACATGTTGTCAAGTCTCGGGGACTTTGTGTATCTCTCTAATGAGGCATTTTGATCACAAGGTCCAATACAGACCAGGCTGAGTGCACCGCCCACTTTAAATGACCGGGTTCAGTTTAGAAAATTACTACATCATCCTGAAGGAGTCAACTGTTTTCTTCTTGCATCTATGTGGACACGTCCCCTCTCCCTCTTTCCCACCTTGATTGCTACTTAACTAGGTCTGTTTTGTTTTGGCTTGCGAGAGACCCATTTGCATGATGAAGCCCACTTTTCTCTCATCAGTGGTGGAAATTTGCTTTCCTCCAAGCTCTTCACTCATCCTACTGTAGTTATTGCTGTTTACACTCAGTTGATTCTGGAATCTTATTCACTAACGTTATAATGTTAATGTTAATGCACAATGTTATTTAAATCTAGACCATTTTTAGTTTTTTTTTTTTTTTTTGTGCCGGTGTGCTTCAGTGAATCCATGAGACAGGATTGATCTTCATCCCTGTTGATTTCCCCTATGAGTGACACCGCTACTCTTTGATTTAAAAATATCTCTGCAGAGGCTACAGATGTCATCAGCCTGTCGTGTGTTACGCGTTCTAATTATACATTTCATTACCAAAGACACGCCAAAACAGATTCTTAAGCGGCACAAAGCATTTGTGAAGGTCACATGTTGTGGTTATTTTACATCTCAAGCTTGTACATTTTTCTTCTTATCACTGGCATGTGCTGCTAATGACCGGTGGCTTGTATCCACGAAAACCTCACTTAAAGTTACGGTGACATTGGGTTCTTAATATGTAAAAAATATTTAAAAGAAATTGTGCAATAAAGATAATTTTAGAAATGTACAAAACAAAGGTAAATGGGTGCTATACTAACAACACAATAAAAAGTGACACAAATATACAATAGGTAATGTGGTAAAAGTGACATTATTACATGATTAATATATAGATTATAGTTAGTGTAGGGAAATTATCAAAAAGGTATTTTAATCAAAGCCTAAAGGGGGAGAGCTGTCTTTATATCCGATCATGTTTCAGTTTGGCCTCCTGGCCCCGCTAATAGTTATCAACTCAAGTTTCCCTTTTGTCTTAATGAGTTTAAGATAAACTAGTCTTCACGTTGCATTTATCACGACGGTGATTTCTGCATTTCACTGTGTGCATTTCATAGTCGCAGTGTTTCTGACAGCACCGGCAGGCAGCTCTCCGTCTGCTTTGTGTTGCCTCATCTTCTGTCCTGATGCTGTGCTTCTGCCTGCATGTGGGAGGGTGTTGATGCAGAAATGTGTGTGTGTTAAGGCCACTCTTCCTCAATGTGGTCTCATTCTGTCGTTGCCTTTCACAGATAACAGATAGCAGGTGGCCAGCACTTGTTAATGAGTATAAACACTTTTTATAGAAAAATTAAAACACACATTATGTGTATGCGTGTGTGTGTGTGTGTGTGTGTTATTTTTTTGTGGTTGTTTACTCATGTCCTCTCTTTCTCCTCCTCCTCCTCCTCCTCCTCCTCCTCCCTCTTGCCTTTTATTCACAGTCATAATTACACTTCACAAAGATTAGTTCCACAGGGGAAGTTTGTGTGCGTGCGTCTGTCTGTCTGTTATGGTGGCAAAGAATGGGATTCCCCTAATTTGTGTGTCACTGTTCAACAGTTTGTAGAAAGAAACACTGATCAACATGAACGAGTCGTGTTTAAGATCCTCAACCTTAGCTGGGTGTCAGTACAACAAGCTGGTTGCACTTCATTATTAAAAGTGTCTTTGTTGTGCAAAGGCAGACTGTAATATAATTGGATTATATATTACACATGCAACCAAGCAGGAGGCATACGATATGTTGCAACATGGACAGAGGCTCACTCCTTCTGGGAATAAACAGACATAAACGTCATACAGTGCATTAGAAGTGTCTCTCTCTCTCTCTCCCACCAGCAGAAAGTACATTTCATGTGACAACGAAACACGGGTTCACACCAGCTTCTACAGGGGCAGAAAAGCAGCCTGCACGGCGCAGACTCTCACAGTCACGAGAGGAAGTGTGAGCGATGCCGAACGGCTGAAAATGCATCACACTCACATCGCACACAAGTACCAGCTTGTCAGGAGAAGTCTGGGTCGTTACGATCTGTGACTGCACTCTGTCTCACCGCCGCCGTTCATTTTACTAAAATAAATATTTGGGCCTCTGCTGTTCAGGAGGCAGGAGGTTACTGACACTTAGAGCTTGAGCCTTATGTCCTGATCAGCCACTGGAGCTGCTGCCTAACTAACTGTTATGAATAAACAGTGGTTTTACTGTGTTTTATTTTCATTTTTACTCAGTTTTTCAGTTGCCCGTCATTTAAGATTGTGCCCCTCGTCCAGATCAGACAATCCATTTTCACCAGCCTCTTGCCAGTTTGTTAAGCTTGTGCTTGCTCTCCACTTCTTAGTGTGTTAATCTAAATGCCTGCCCGATAATCTGGACTACCGCTCTTGTTAAATAGCTTTGACTTTTTTTTTCTCTGATTTGTTTTTCTTCAAACAGACCCTGAAAATTGTTTGAATTCTGATTGAATTTCTTGGCTGTGCTTGTATAACTGTATAACCGGTGTATTTTTATGCGGTCTGCCTTGTGAGGAATTAGCCACATGATGGAGGTAGTCTCCAGTTATTCCTGACACAAGACAAATAAAAGGAGCTGCCATCAGAATGTGAAACACTTTCTCCCTCAGAATGCAGCAGCGTTAAAGAAAACACATGATGACATACCTGACACAAGTCATTTTAACATTGCTCCATTATCTATGTTTACATTCAATGCGGCTTATTTATACTAATATTGCTTTCTACTGTTGTGCAGCTGTGAGTAAAATAGAGCAAAGAATCCCAATAAAGTCTAGTCCAGGGGTCGCAAACTCAAATAACCCAGGGGCCAAAGAGTATCTAGTCTGGATTTAAAAAAAAACAAAAAAAAAAAACCTTAACTTTTTTGGGAAAAAGCAATATTTCAGGAGCAGTGGTTTTACAGAAATTCAAAATAAAAGTATGTATACATATATATATATATATATATATATATATATATATATATGAGCTCTAAATAAAAAACCTTTTTATGATGCACAATTATAAAACATAGAGAAATAACTTATTAGAAATTGATATTAAGTGTGTTGCTGTACTGTTTTTTTTATTACAAATACCTGCCCAGAATAGCAATGAAACATAATATTATTATTATTACTACTATTATTATTATTATTATTATTATTACTATTATTATTAATAGTAATAATATTAATGTTTGTGTTTGTTGTTTTGTTGAATGTTTTTAAAACAGTCGTCAGCCATCACCGCAAATGTGCGCTTCCCTGATTAGCAGCAAAAAATGGACGGGAACTGCACTCAGTGGAAAGTAGACAAACAAAGTTGGACACCCAACAAGCTCATAAAGACCCACCCAGGTAATTTTCTTTGAAAACTAAATATCAAAACAGGGAAATGTCAAAGCTCCAACTCGAGGAGGCAATTGAATTAGCATCAGTCCTATGCTAATATGACTATATGTTAACCAGCTAATGTGTCAACTCCAGTTTATTCCATAAACAGGTTAAATCTGTGATATACAACTTTACACAACATGCCCACTTATAGGTGTACTAATGCTTGGAATGAATAATATTAGTACACACCTTATGCAAAGCACCTATATGCTAGTGTAATTACAGTATATGCTATTTAGAATTTCAAAATAAAAGTGTCTTTTTTGATAGGGAACAATAAATGTTTGCGATGAATAAATGTATATGTGATGCAAAAAAAAAGGGTCAGTAAATAAAAAACAGACAAGAAATAACTCATTATAACTTAAAAAAAACACTAGCCCTGAGCTCAGGGCTAGTGTTTGTTTAAGTTAGCTGCACCGTGAAGAGAAAACGTCCTGTGAAAATTGTTAAAACAGCAGATGTGACATGGCTTACACAGAGTTAAGCATAAAAACTACAGGAGAAATTAAAATTTGTTTTGACAGCAGGAAGAGCACCGGTCAAGGGTCTCCAACCTTTTTTATTCCAAGTACTCTAGCCGTTATTCTCATAGCTTACATACATTTACAAAATGTTGGCGTCCACAACTCACATTTTGCAATAAACATAACAAAAATAGTATTAAATTCACCTCCATATGCATTTGCTGTTTCTTCATTCATTTCTTTCTAGTATACAGTATCTCGCACACTATTAAATTAAACTGTCAAATTTGTTAAACTGTTAAATGCTGTCAAAAGAAAACAATGCATTTACAAATACAATGATAATGTTATGTTTGCTTGTCTACAGTTATTGAACCCCAGTGACCAGCTCTGCCAGCTACAGTATTTCTGTAATCCTGATCGATATGACGGCGGGTTCATCCCAAGAAAACTACAGTATCTGTCAGGTAGCCACCATCACCACCACACACTTGACGAAGCAGCAGTTAGAGCCAATTCACTGGTCTACAACCCACTCACTACTTGACCTGCGTGTAGTGCATGTGCAGAAGCTAAGAGCGGATGCTGCTCTGTTCTCACCTAGCAACAACATCGTCATGGTTAAATCTCTCAGCCTGTGGAAGAAGCGTTATAGACGCACCCAAACCAATTATGCTATAGAAGCTCTCATTTGTAATAGTGGGATACACAGTATGCTTTCTTTAGGTTATATATGGTGTATGTACAAATTCAGGTCCTTTTTGCATTAAATGCATTTTTGCCGACATGATTCTTCTGAATTAGTCAAATTCATATAATTATATTTTATAGTATTATGCCATTTGTACTATCTCTGAGCAGTTTTAGGAGCAAAATTATTTTTTGTCCTTATTGGAGATTTGCTGTTTTCAGTGTCTCATGTAAATTAATTGGTAGGCTACAAAGCTGTATTTTTCAAAGTAGCATCCCCAATAACTACACATACATGTAGACAGACTGCAACCATTAACGATGTAGTGAGTTTAACTTGTACTTTTCCTGCAGATGTTTTATCAATAATATTAATCAAAAAATTGTAGCATTGATAGGGCTTTTAAAATAAACAAATAAATAACTAGAAGCACTCGGAGAGCGCAGACCTCTGCCAAGCATCGATAAAGAGTCCTTCAAAAAATTCCTGGATCCAGACGGCGATCAGGATCAGCACCAAAATCGATTGATCTGTTCCTTGTCCTATTACAGACCTTTCCTGCAAGTTTCATCCAAATTGAGACAGACAAACATTTTATTTTGACCAAAAGTTGAAAAATTACATTTTAAATGCTATTAATGAATGACTGAAATAACAGAATAAACACATGACATGTATAGTATATATCTATGTAATTCATATTGCTCCAGCTCTTGTGTCTGACATATATAGATACGCAGGTGTAAAAATGAGTTGGTTATTTAAGGTTCAGTGTGCTGCAGGACATGATGATGTGGGCATCATTACCACTGTCATTATCATCATTACAACAGCCAATTAGATGATGGTTCTCTATGGATTTCTCACCATGTTCCTTTCACCACAGTAATTGATTTCCTTGCTGTACAGTACTCTGTGTCTGAAAATTGCTGTAAAATGTTCCTCTTTTTAAATCTATTTTTTCATATTTCTTCCTCCAGTCATATGAACATCCAGCAGCCACAGTCGATTTGTCCTTTGCACTCATGGATTTCTGTTTGTTTGCGCTGAATCCCACATTCAGAAGAGGCCGTGAATCCAGAGTGAGTCCAATTATGTGCTTTAATGTACTGTAGATTGCTATTATGATTTATTTATTTATTTTTATTTAGTTTTTTGGTTTTTTAACAATTTTCATTGGAGTTCCAGATTTTCAAAAGGACAGTAGAACAACTAGGTATGGGACGATCTAAAAATTTCCCTGATCAAAATAACTGTGATTCACAATATTATTGTGATGACTGTAGATAATATTTTTTATTTATTTATTTATTTTAGATTCTTACACTTAAAGTGGCGTAGCCTTGTGTCTGCACCTACATGACAAGTCACGAGGAAAGATACAGCTCCGCCTTGTGGTACATTATAGTGGAACAAAGATGTTGGTGTCTCCATTCATGAATATCACGATAATAGAAATTCACCATGATTAACTTACTGTAAGTTATTTTTATCACAATGAGCGATAATATTGCACATTGTCCCATCACTACTGTTGTAAAAATGTGCCTAAATGCTTTTTTGTTGTGATGCCGAGTTAAACTCTGACAGACAAACAACCTTAACCTTAATCTCTTAATCATGATAAATTAATGGAACTGTGAAGCAGAAGATGAATGGTAACATCACCGCATCCCTAATTGATTGCAATGAAATGTTGTACAAACCTTTTATGTACAAACCCCAGAGGATGAATGATTAATTAACAGCACAGTTATTCATGTTGTCCTCTGGCTGATTTGTAAGGACTTAAGTGACCCTCTAACTTTCCATCCAGTGTCATAGTTAAATTTCTCCCAATTCACTGAATAGCTAATGACATTTTCATCATCCTCAGTTGAACTGCTGTGCAACTAAGTCGTGCTTATTGGTAAATGTCAGCTATAATGGTAAACATGACATGCTGAATGTCAGCCTATAGGATGGTTTCTATAAATGACCTCTTCTATTATCATTTTTTGTATAGATTGTTGCCCTCTCTTTCTCTCTCTCTCTCTCTCGCGCGCTAGCTGACGTGCTGAAAGGAAATTATGTGGATCTGACACACGAATGTAGCACGGCCATTTTCACACCTCACAGAGCATCACATGCAGCACGACAAGAGAGGGAGCCCGCCTCGGCAGAACAGGAGTTGATGAAAGAGAGCCAAGTGAAAGTCGGGTGGAGAAGAGGAATATTGGGAGTTTGGTTCATCAGATCTTATTTTACTCCCACTTGAGACACGCACACACGCACATGCACATGCACACACACACACACACACACACACACACACACACGTTAAAACTTTCAGTCATTACCAACTCTGCCTTCTGTCTCCTTCCCCCTTTTTTGAAACAGCGATCTGTCTTCCTCCCACACTCACTCAATCTCCTGAGGTTCTTCCTGACTTTGTTTCTTCTTCCTCTTCCTTCCTGTCCTTCCGCCTTGTGTCTGTATGTGTTTTCCTATCTTCCTCTTTTTTTTTTTTTCTTTTTTGGATGCTATTTTATGCTCTTTCCCGCCATGCTCTGCTGCTCTTCTTGGATTAGCACAGCTGTTACAACCCTTCTCACTTACTTTTGCTCTGCTCTTCACACACACACACATCCACGCAAACACACACTGCACACTCTATGCACACCCACTGACAAAAACACCTTTTCTCCTTTGCAAACTTCACACTGCCTTTGTTTTTTAAAAATGATTTCTAAGTCCCTTCAGTTTTTATTTTCTTGGATTTTGCACACACACACACACACACACACACAAAACACGCACTTGAGAGAAAGATCCTTGAGTCATGTACCAGTTCTCTCCACATTAGCTAACACATCTCACACATCACCATTCACACATTTCTACTTGTTCTAATAGGTACAGCACACACACTTTTAACCCCCCCCAGCACATTGGTACACACCCTCTCTCTCCCAGTTATTCACATTTTCTCCCTCCCTCAGCTCTCTCCCTCACTCTCTCAGTCCTCATCTGCGCCTCAGCACAGTAACATGTTGCCTTGTCGCAGTCACAGCGCTGAGGAGCAAAGCAGATACTGCCGGCTCTCTGTCTGACTGAACAAACACAAGGAGCAAACAAGAAGGACAAGCAAGAGGAAGAGAACCGAAGTGTCATCTTTCCTCTTCAGTGTCCAAAACAATTTTTTTCTGGGAGAAAAAGGAAGAGAAGGAGGTGGAGGAGAAACTGACACTGTCCTTGCTCAGTTTGACACCACAACCAGGAGGAGAAGCTGAGGATGTGAAGGAAACTAGAGGAGCTGAGAAGTTGACTCACTTTCACTCAGCTGTCCATCCATCCCATCATCCTCAGCTGATCAAACTTTTTTTAAGGAGGAGGAGAAGGGGAGGAGGAGAAGGGGAGGAGGAGGTGGACTTTAAAGGTGAGGAGGAAGGGAAGAGAAGGTATTTCACTCTGGTCCCGTCTGTGTGCACGTGTTCCGGTCAGTAAAAAAAAACAAAAAGCAGGGCCATCCTTCCAGAGGCAGCTACCCATGTGGCAGGAAGCTCTGTGGACCCACGGACGCTACCTGCTGGAGAAGAGTGATGGAGCCGAGGGTGCAGAGGGGCCCGAGGGGCTGGGGGACGGGTGCCCGGGCTTCCAGAGTGAGGTGTGTTTGGAGAGCGAGAAGCCCCAGGACTGGCTGTACGAGTCCTACTACAGAATGAGCCAGCAGCATCCGCTGATCGTATTCCTGCTACTGATCGTCATGGGAACCTGCGTCGCACTACTGGCGGTTTTCTTTGCTTCAGGACTGGTGAGTTTGTGTGTGTGTTTGGGGACAAACTGCAACATTTCTTTAAACTGAAGCAGGACAGGTTGGGTCAACCAGGCAAAGTCAAGTAAATCAGTTCAAACAACAGTACAAAAAGACATTTTTGTGAAGTGTATTGATGAGGATGAGTTGTGATAGGGGTTGGGCTTTTTCCCCTTTGTTTTATGCCTTCAATGTTTTCATGGTGGTATGTTGTAAATAAATTTGGGATAGCTGTTTACATATTTAATTTTTTTTGATAAGTTCTTATTTAATGTAAGGATATAAGTTTCACCTCAACCAATTACTTTTTTTATGTTTTAAATTCATTCATTCACTCGTTTCTTTTGTTTGTTTGTTTGTTTGTTATAAGGTTGTGGGTAAATGAATACTTCCAGACAGAGGGGGAAAAGGTTGATTTGCATTTAGCACCAATGAAAATCAACAGGAAATGTAATGGACTAATTTTATCACAAAACCCTTGTTGACATTGGAGTATCAATTCTGGATTTTGTTCAACTAAGTGAAAGAACTTGGCTTGATTAAATTAGTTTAAACATTTTTGAAGTTACATATTCCTTTGGCTTTCATAATTAGATTTAGTCATTTTTTTCATATGGTAATTTTTTGGATTAAATTGGACGTTGTTTGTGGAAGAAGAACCGCTTCTAACATGCTTCAGTTTGGAATAGAGTTTGGCATTAAAAGTGATGATTAGTTGGCAGATTATTAGTATAAGCCAATCACACGAAGGGTACGGTGAATATTCTTTGCAGCCTACACTGTCCACAAGTCAGTTACATGTTTGATTTGTTCTCTAACATAGATTAAGTAAAAGAAAACTATGCCATGAGAATAGTTTACCTCCTACAATAAATGCTGGAATTGGCAATATAATTGGCAATGTTTTTCCCCATTTAAAGCTGTAGTGTGTAACTATTAAATATAAACAGATGTCTGTTACATTCAAACCACTGTCAAATGAGTTCACAGAATTCTGATTAAGACTATCAGCTCCACACGACTCTCTCTGTGTTTCTCAGTATAGTGGTGTTAGGGTCTTGTGTCGTCCGGCAATATTCCTGCACTGCACAGAGGAAGTAAAATTATTTTATGTCAAGACAGACGGAGGCAACATCAACATTGTGCTAATAAAGCGAGATGACATGTTTGAGTTTCACTAAAAAAGGAAACAAAGAAGCGTCCACGAAAAGTTTCAGAAGTGAATTGTGCTCTGTCAAAAAAACTTGACAGAGCCTCTTTTTCAGATGTACGTCACAGCATATAAATAACGTTACATTGTTTGTGTCCATGAAGCCCAAATAGAGGTAAAATAATAACACTACCAATAAAAATCATTAGATTGCACTGCATCTTTAGGACCCTTGCTTCATTCTACAAGTGCTTCTCACTCATATTTATTGCTGTAATCAACCGTACAGATCGGAAAATGAAAAATTTCAAGTGTAACGCGACAGCTCGAAGGCTTTGTCTTCACAACCTGCACTGTACAGCAACATATTATTGCTAAGAATCAGATAGAATTCATGTTGTTACGAACACAGAAGTGTCGCAGTAGAAAGGATTTGCTTCGGCACGAGACTTTTTGAGACAGGGAGACAAAAGTGTGCGTGTATTGTTTGTGACGGCATAAGAGGCTTTGAAGCAGCCCTTTAAATTGCAGCATTGGTCGTGCAGAGTGGATCAAGAGAGGGACAATAGTTTGTTTCGGAGCTGTGTGGGTGTTGGTGCTTTTGTCAAGTGAAAAGTGTTGTTTTGGCCAAAAACTCTCAAACACAAACGCGAGCTATTGTTTCTCAAGTGCTGCTTTTGTGTTTCTTTATGAAATAACTGTATAAAAGGAAGCACATTCATTGCTGTGGTTGTTGTTGTTGTTTTAGCCCGATTGTTTTGCTGCTTTATGTTCAGGAAGAGCAGTGGACTTAAACTTATGTGTGTGTGTGTGTTCCAGGTGTCACTCATGTTGTGTAGATCTAAATCTTGTTAACACAGTCACATTATGGAGACTTGTTTTCCTTATGGGGACAAAAAGCATGTCCCCATAGTGTAAATGATTACATTTTAAGGTGAAGGGAATGTCCTCTGAAGTCATGGAAACCAGACTCTCTCTCTCTCTCTGTGTGTGTGTGTGTGTGTGTGTGTGTGTGTGTGTGTGTGCGTGTGTGTGTGTGTGTAGTGCCCAGAGGCTGCTTTCATTCAAACCCTGTTACATTCAATTGAACGCCATCACAGGGTTATTCCCAAGAGAACCTGCACCTAAATCAATCCCTTTACTTATGTTTAAGACAAATCAATGGATCTCCTTGCCCCGGGTGGTCAATTTAATTCTGCTGGTCCCAATCTTCCTCCTGAACCTGTGCACTTACATTTCCACAGTCTAAATTATCATCTCCCCACTAATCTCCCAGTGGTCACAGTATCAATCACATATTTTACCCCCAATTTCTTTTTATTAAATAACATTTAGACTTGTCTATATATAGTTATGAAGTGATTGTTCAGTGAGGTATCTCCATTTATTGCTGGAAGTAGAAGAATGCCAGGAATAAATAGAGGGTAGGTTTGGAGCTGGGGGCTGGGCTGTTGAGAGAGGGGAGGATGTTGTTGTAAGCGTTCAGGCTTTATCAGTGAGCCGACAGAAACTCAACCAAAGCAGCACTAATGCACACTTTTATCTTTACCCACAGATCAGGGCTAGAGTGGGTGAGTGTTGTGTTTTTAAGACAAAGACTTCACTTCTCCACCCATCCAGCACCAGTCATACTGTATGTGTATGGGCCTGGGTGTGTACATGTGTATGACTGCATACGTGCTTTTGTGTGTGTGTATTTCGGGTGTGTTAACCTGAGGAAGTTTCTCATTTCATTTATAGAATTTTCATTGTTTTTAAGTCAAGATTATCCTTCTGGCTCCTTTTCTTGTTGCCTTGAAGTTGTATTGATTTGAATAGTATAAAGGGCTTTTTTGAGGGTTAAGACTGTTAGTGTTAAAAGTGTATTTGTGTGTGTTGGCATGCCCAAATATGCAAGTCTATTTAAACACAATTACAGTCTTTAAACCAAGCAACATTTGAAGCATAATTTGGCAGTGTAATAGCGATCAATATTCCATGTTGTAATAGAACATTGGAAATCTATGAACGGCGATTCGTGTCATT
This sequence comes from Brachirus orientalis, assembly GCA_016785285.1. Classification (NCBI taxonomy): domain Eukaryota; kingdom Metazoa; phylum Chordata; class Actinopteri; order Pleuronectiformes; family Soleidae; genus Brachirus; species Brachirus orientalis. The sequence goes on from JAFBJR010000434.1 coordinate 1,116,977, forward strand.
GATTGCATTGGTATTGTTTTAAATCGAGTGATAAAATCAGTTGATGTTTTTGACAGTTTATGGTCATTAGCAACAGATTTTTCAGTCTGCAGTTTTCAGGATTTGTTAAAAAGATATCAATAGCCTCTGCAAACATTAATTTATTGCCATTTCATCAGTGGTTTGATAGATGTGACGCTGTGAGAGCAGGGAGGTTTTTTTTTGGAATGATGGATCACCATTCTGTTTCATGAGGGCAGGAAGGTGAATGAATGAATGGGGTGAAATAGCTGCTGTGACATCACTGACTGAGCCATGGTCAAAGCTATGGCACACAGAGTGCCAATGTTCTGAATACAGACACTGTGGCTCAAGCAAAATTAAAAATAATAATTTTCCGAATTTTACTGATATGGTCAAAATAAAGTAAATAATTTAACAGTCTCTAAACATGAACTTCTGTACCTGATATTCCATTAGTTTACACTATAAAATGATACCTCGCACCGTCACTCACATCTCATGTCAGTGTAAAATTTCAACAGGAAAATCTCTCTTGAAAAGATTCCTCTTGCATTTAATCGCACTTTTATGAGGTTGAAGATCAAAATCAGCGCCAGACAGTTTTCAGTTTGCTATAAATCTGTTTTTTAAAAAAGTGCATTATAATTTAGTAAATGATACAGCTGTAATTCATTTTGCTTTATATTAATTACCACTGATTTGCCCTTCAGTTCTGTCAGAACCTTTATATGAATACTCTTCATTCTCCCATGGCTCATCATTCACATGTAGTGTATGTCATTTGATTTATTATTCTTCTGCGAGGACTTTTTGCTTGTGTGAATGTGCTTCAGAACTGTTGTGGTCCTCCGAGCAGTGACGCCCCGCTGCTGTGCCCTCTGGCATCTTTTGGTGTGATTGTGAAATGGCCACTTCTTCAGCCTGTACTACATTGGTATGCACATATATGTACTTGACTGTACTTGATTACTCAGCTAATCGATTCAATCAATCAATTACTAAATTGTCGACTATTTTCATAATTTTTTTTTTTTCAATTAAACAATTTCTCTGATTTTTTAAAAATCCTGAATGTGAATACTGTCTAGTTTATTTGCTCCATATAATAGTAATTATTAAAACTGAATTCATTTGGTTTGTGGACAAAACAAGACATTCGAACAAAATACAAAGCAACATTTTTCCACATTTTCCACATTTTACGGCTCAAACAAATACTTGATTAATAGAGAAAATAATCAACAAATTAATTGATTATGAAAGTATTATAAATAATAGTTAGTTGCAGCCCTATATGTACACACGTAGTACCAAATCCTGATGTGTCTACTAAAAATGATTCAAATGTGTGTCATTTCACTGCTTCTCTTTCTGGCTGCTGCTGCTGCTGCTGTGGCTTTCTGTCTCTATGTCTCTTTTTCAGCTTTTCCTCCCAGCAGAATAGCTGGATAAGCCAGACTGGAATAAAAAAAGAAATAATTGTTCTGGTTTACAATGCAGTACATTATAGCAGGCGGGCACAGCTCCCACCCTCTATGCTATGTCAAGGGAAATGGCTTTTAATGGTTTGAAAAGGATTTTACCGGATTAGATGACCTACAATTACAAAGGTGCAGAGTGAGAATGCTTCTTTTTTTGTAACACTTACTGTTTTCGTGAAAGAGAGCTGTTCCCACCTTATTTAATGTTTCTGTGTGTGGAGCATCTGTGGCTGACATCTTAGTTTGTCACCCAGAAGAATCTGAACTTCAGTTTTCAAGCCATGAGTTTCGAGATGAGACCAGTGCCACTTCCGCAATTTATTTCTGATTTTCAATCTGGTTTTAGAAAAAGACATAGTACAACAACAGCAGCACTTAAAGTTTTTAACAATTTGATTGACCCCTTTTTATCAACCTCACTATTGAGTAGCCTAGCTAGAGCCGGTCTGTCTCCAGAAACTGTTAACTGGTTTCAAAACTACCTAACAGACAGAATGCAGTGTGTGCAGGCAGAAGGCTATACATCTGAGTCTCTCAAAGTAACAAAAGGAGTGCCTCAGGGGTCAGTCCTAGGGCCACTCCTTTTTATCCTCTATATCAATAATATTGATCAAAATCTGTCCAATGCCAACTTTCATTTTTTTGTTGATGACACTATGATGTACTGCACAGCCCCACCCAGTCCCAGGCACTTGATCAATTACAAATGGTTTATAATACTGTTCAGCAGAACGTCTATCATTTAAAACTGATGTTAAATGCAGACAAAACTAAAATCATGCTCTTTTCAAATGCCAAGGCCAAACAGAACCTGCCACTAAATACCTCTTATCAGGGTTCACAGATAGAGTCTGTATCATCATACAGATATCTTGGTGTTTTAATTGATGAATCACTCTTTTTTATTCTACATATCAATCAGCTGGTAAAAAGGTTGAAACTGAAACTGGGTTTTTATTTTCAGTTCAAAAGGAGGTAGACATTGAATGAATGTCACATGATTCTTATTTCATGTAACAGCATCATTTTCACTGCGATGGACTGACGACCTGTCCAGGGTGTACCCCGCCTCTCGCCCTACTTCAGCTGGAGTTAGGCACCAGCGCCCCCCGCGACCCTCAGTGGAGGATAAAGTGGTAGAAAATGAGTCAGTGAGCGTCATTTTCATCTGCATCCACTGCTCACGCCTCTTGCAAGTGGGAGATGACAAAATCCTTTCCAGACTCATACTCACTCTCAGTCTGGCGGTAGCCAGGCTATGTGTGACCATATAGTTGGTACAAAATGTGTTTGAATGCCAGAGGACTTGTCTTTCTGCCACTGAGTTTGCCGCCTTGTTTACATATTCATTGAGATTCAATCAGTGCTTCAGGATGTGGCGTCAGCAGCCAGCTCCTATGGGATTCCTTCACCAGACCCTGACTCATACTATCACTGCTACATCATGCTGCTACATTGATACACAGTAAAATGCTCTCTTCCTGCATTGGCTCAGGCCAAATTGCTTCTATTTTCAGCAAGCAACTCCAGTCAATAAAATGTCAAATCAGCCATAAATTGAAGGCTGAGTCTGTGGCATCTTTTCACTCTGTTCCTGTAAACGCCAGTCTGGTGAAATTTGTGTTGAGAGATTTAGACCCATTTCTATGCCCACACTAATGTTTTTTTCTGTAAAAGCAGTGACATCTAAATCGTACTGCAGCTTTCTAATTTACCGTTTACAGCTGCTGGACCTGTCAGTGCAATCATGACTTTGGAATAAGTTAAAATATTTTACGTGGGTGGTGGGTATAATCAGGTCTGTGAATGTGTGCTGTCTATGGAATCTGTCCTCTCTATGAGCAAATGATGGTGATTTTGCAGCTGTTTCCTAATTTTTTATGAGCTGAAGAGAGCAAAATAAATGTTGGTTTTTGTTGTTGTAATTACTGAACTCTAAATATGAGCACAGACTTTGAGACAGAAGGTGTTTTATTACTAAAATAAACTTGCAAAAGTTACAAGTTAAAAGGTACAAGTTGAGCTTGCAGGCAAACTGGGCTTCAAACTGAGGTCTGAATAATGGAAGTGGGCATGCAGTGAGGCTCTGAGCTCTGAGCTGGCAAGCAGGCAACGAAGCAGGCAAAGGTTCACTAACCAGGAGAACAGATGAAGACAGGGCATCATGTCAGTGTCAGACAGGGTAGACAAAGCATCAGCAGTCTGAAAACAGCAACTGGCAAATAGGAATCTTCTAGATCTCAAGCACAGAAGCTGCAGCATGACTAACACTTGACATGACTGAATGATCGCATGGAGTTGAAGAGGCTTAATCCTACCAAAGAGGGCACTTCATTTCAGCCCTTCAGTCCATCATCCTCTACAGTGCTAATTTGGTGACTAATTTCTGAGCCAATTTCTGAGCCATCCAGTTAACCAGAGTAGTAGTGAGCTTCTTTCAAACCGGTTTATTTTTTCTCTCATGGCTACCATACTCCTGTATCATACTGGGTCATTTAGACTTTAAAGATTAAGCAAGAGTTTCCTCCTTGAAGTCCATGATTGCTTGCATTCATCTCTAAACAAGGTGGGTGTTTTGACGCACGTCAGCCCTGTTTATTTTATTCCATTATGCAGATTTTTGTCTTTCATTGGACATAAGTTGTTACCAAAATAACTGATTCATAGTTTTCATCCCAGTTTTTGGCATCCCTCTGCTGGGGTACAGAAAAGGTACAGTGGTCTGGTACCTAAAGGGTGGAGTTAGACATGATGCAGTCTAGTGAGTAGTGAACAGAGAACAGTCACTTTTGGGTGATAGTGGGAAGGAAATTGGGTAAAAAACAATAAAAAAACAAAACTGTCAGTGCATAGCATTATTCACTGTATACTTTTTGTCTTATTTTGTTGACCGACACATCCCATGGTGGAACCAGTTGCCATTTCAAATTGTACCGAGGCAAGCTGAGCTGTACTCTCTAATCTAATGTGGCTTTTTTTCTTCTTCTTCTTTGAATGGCATGGTGGCATCTGTGGTCAAAGGTCAGCTGTCACAGCAGTGGAAGTAAATACGACTCAGCTTTGTTAACTACAGTTTTTTTTTATAACGTTAAATATTTAAAAAATAATCACTCCATGGTGATGACAATGAAATTAAGTTTCAGCTGTAAACGTTGTTCATGGAATCATTTTTACTTTGAAATTTTGAAAGTTATTATTTTTGCAAAGCAGAGGAGGGACGATCATGGCACTGGAATTATGAGAACATCCTTTAAAAAAAGTGTCTTTTAAAGGAAAGTACAGTGAGACTTTTACATTAAATGACTTGTTAGTTTTGTGCACTGTACTGTACATCCTTCTGTTGGGTAAACATGACATATTGGAGAGGGAAGAAAAAAAAACTGTGGTTGACTCAGGTTAGTGGTCACAGTCAAAGAGGCAGTGCGTACATGTCTTTATTTGGCTGTGAGGACAAACTTACACTCATATCCATTGTTGTGAGGGCAATTTGATGTTTTCAGGACATTTTAGCAGGTCCTCACTACTTTAAAGGGCTTTTTGAGGGTCACAAGTTGGTTTTAGGGTTAAGTTTGGTGTGTGTGCGTGTGTGTGTCTGTGTGTGTGCACACTCTAAATGCTGACTTTGACGGTGTACGTGCAGAAGTGATGCTGTAGCACATTCTTTCGTCTGTCTGCTGGTCAGTGTGCTGTCTTTTTGTCTCTTTGCATTGTGTTACACGTGAACCAGTCTGGGTATATAATGTCCTCTGTAGTATACAAAGATAAGGGAGTAACATGTATTCATGTTGTTTCTTTTAGTTATTTTAACCTTGTTTGCAGAGTTTAAGTTTAAAGTTTGGGGTTATCTGATTTGTAAGCACCCTACTGTATCTGTAAGTGAAGTAAAGTAAATTGTGAAGTAAATTTTACTCTCTATCTGTGTCTCTTTAGAAAACAGAGGACCACTTGACGTTCCTGATAACAGTGCCAGCCGCTCTCTTCCTCTTCCTGTCCATCTTCATCCTCGTCTGCATTGAGTCTGTCTTTAAGCGGATGCTCCGCCTCTTCTCTCTCCTGATATGGGCCTGTCTGGTCACCATGGGTTACCTGTTCATGTTCTCAGGAGGGATACTCAGTCCATGGGACCAGGTACATTCGTGTGTATTTTTGTTATATGTGCACCCGACATGTGGTGGTGATACATTTACCACAGAAACTGAAAACTGGTTTAGTGATTTTGGACAGTGGTTTCTTATTTTCAGCAGAATAATATTCACTTCTAATGACAACACTATATACTGAAACTGTTTCAGTTCAATTATCTAGTGTTAGCACATTAGTTTTGTGAAAAAACTAATGTCTGTATGCAGCAGGGTTTACAGACAAAATATAATAATTTATTATTGCTAATTCTGTTTTTCAGCATGACCTGCTATCAGAGGTTTTGAAAAGACAGTTTCATTTCAAACATTTTAATTTAAAAGGCTCACATTGGTGATATATGTCATGGTTTGAGAGGCTCTATTCAATTTGGCCCAGTATTTTAATGCACCAGCAAAGCTACAAAAAAGCACTTTATTTTCCTCTTGGCCTAGTTTGCATTTATTTTAACATTAGCAGGGACAGCTAAATGCGGCAGTCTAAATAAACATCCAGTTTTACCTGTTATGTACAATTGTCCCATTCAGTTTAGATAAATGTCAAACTGACTGACTGACATATGATGGTCATTGATTTCTTAAGAAATTTGTCATTCACTTTTGTTTTAAGGAGAAAATATAATTGCAATTATCAATATTATCAAACTGTGGAATTGTGGACAAAAGCATACCATCCCAGTCCTTATTTGCATGCACATGATACTAAAAAAAATTACTCTGTTATTTTGTTCTTACATAGCTAAGCTTAGCTTTAACATGTTACCAAGAAAACATTACACCGATTAGATTGATTATATTGGACAGAGGATGTTGACGATGGAGTTGCTGGGGGACGGGAGGAAAAGAGGAAGACCACAGAGAAGGTTCATGGACAGTTGGTATAACAGAAATACACAAGGGATAGGGCAAGACGGAGGCAGATGATCCGCTCTGGCAACCCCGAAAGGAAGAAGCGGATGAGAACTAGCTGGAAACTAGCTGAGCGTAACACTATATGAATAATGTGCTTGTGCGCTATCATTACTGCAGACAATAAAACCACCAGAGTTCACTGGAGCAAGGTGTTTGACCTACACTGCAGCTGGCCGCCAGGGGGCGATTCAGGTGTTGTAACAACTTGTATGATTGCTGTCTTTCAAAAGAATTCCTGATTCTGACATTTTTTCACTGTCATGAAAACCTGAGCTCTGTCTGTCGTTGTGCTGTCTATTCTAAATGATCAGCAACAGGTTGAACTGAATCATCCAAAAATGATCCATTAATATTTAGTTTAACATTAGGTCAGTAGTTTTTTCAGCTCCTTAAAATAGTAAAGTGATCATGGAAATAGGCAGGTTATTTATAGTCATATGATTGATTGCAGGTAGTATCCATGTTGTATTACCTAATAATATGACTGCGAACATAGACTTATCTTTATAGTATGAACAAACAGATAAATAAGTCTGTCAATGCATAAATTGAAATTAATTCATCTGATGTAGGGTTCATGACTCTGTGTGTGTGTGTTTGGGGGGCACAGAATTAATTCCACATGTGACAAGTGTTAATGAGGCCTGATGAGAGTTGGGAGGTGAGCAGATCAGCAGACAGACGCATTAGTTTTCAGTGCCAGACTCCTCTCTCTCTCTGTCTCTCTCCCTCTGTCTCAGGAATCCTATTTTCTCATGCTAACGCCCTGTCTCCCTCTATTCATCAAATCCCATTTTTCTCTTTCCAGCTTCTCCACCTGCATCCTCCTCTCCTGTTAGATGCCCCACCCCAACCCCATATACCCCAAATTCCCCCATCCCCTCCTTCTCTGCCTCCTCTGGGATGGAGATATTTTTATCATCAGCCACCTGTGAAAGCATAATCATTCTGCATTATTAATCATTCTGTTCTGCTCTCATGACTCCCCCACATCTATCTATCTATCTATCTATCTATCTATCTATCTATCTATCTATCTATCTATCTATCTATCTATCTATCTATCTATCTATCTATCTATCTGGCTGTTTATCCATTTCTATTCATCTATTTCTCTCTATATACACCCTCTATTTTTCTGTCTGACAGGCATGAAATAAATTTGTTGGAGAGCAGAAATCCGGTGAAAAAGAACAGTTGGTACTAGAGCCTGCTTTCATTGAGTTGGATTGATTGGGATTACTGAGAAAACAGCATGTCTGATGGAGCACATACAGAGCTAATAACAGTTAGGGCCTGAAAAGACTGAGGCAAAAAAGGGAGAGAAGAGAGAGAGAGGGGCTGGTGCACTGCTCGGTCATTCACTTTTAACCCCTCCATCTCAAATATCTTGTCCACATACTGTATCCAAGCCATGTCTGGCAGCATCTAACTGCATTAGACCTTCAGCCTGGAAGGTGTTTTATTTTAACAGATAGGTTTCCATTAAAATGTATCACAAATTTTAAAATAAAATATCCATTAAAAGGAAATTAATGGATTAATCTTCGTTTGCATTAATTGCGGTAAAGCAAATATTGGGAGTTTGCTCACAGATATAACCAGGTGACACAGAAGTCAATGTCCCCACAGGATAACGATGCACAACCTGATTAGGTAAATAAAGAGTGCCAATAAATATTGATATGTGGTTGTGTTTTGCTGCTGCTTCAATTGATTAATGTAGTAATATTTACTTCTTGCACTAAGTGGAGTAATGGTTTCCTCATCAGCCCATGCATTTTCCTCTCATTCACAATGAAATGCAGATAGGCATTTTAATCATTTGCTTTCTAAATGTCCTTTTTTTTGCTGAAACAGCAAAACAAAGTGATATTTCAGGGCTTTTTTCAAATTTTCTGTGTTCCTGTTAAGGAGTTTTAATGTGCAAATTAAAATGCACATTAAAATGTCTCTTTCCGATGGAGAGACTTGCCAAAGCTGGTACTCTAAAATGAAGGCACAGTCCCAGTGACCTGTATGTGAGTATGTGTTACTACATTTGCAGTACAAAAATTTTGGTCGCACCTAAAGGAGCCTTTAAGCTACTCATCAAATCTAAAGAGAGCAGAAAGCAAAAAAATGTTGATATGCATGTTTAAGCGTGCCAAGGTGTGTTTGTGTGGGGAGAGAAGTGGGTGTGAGCTGCTTTTGTCTGAGGGTTGTGGTGCTTTTTGAAGAGAAGAAAGGGGGGAAAGTAATTTAAGAATCTAAAGTAAGATGATAGCTGCAGCTCCCATCTGGAGGTGTATTAGGATTCAGGTTGGAGTGCTGTAGAGATGGAGTGGGTCTGGGAGCCTGCACCGAAAAGACAGAAGCAGGTGATGCTGCTTAAATTGTTCTGCCAATCCTAATTCTTACAGCCGTCCAAACACACGCCAACTGCCCTGTGCTTTCATCTGACGTGGGAGTTCAGGGTTATGGCAAAATATACAGCGTCGAAGAAATAGCACATATACTGCGACGTCAGCATTCTTCTAAATGTTGTTTCCCATAGCAACAAAAAGTCTTAGCCTACACACACACACACCTCTATCTCTGTTCTCTGTGCTCAGGTCTTCTTTTAGAAAGAGCTCAGAAGACAACTAAATAATTACATCCAATGTTCTAGACATGTTTTTGCTTGATCAAACATAATACATGTCAATGGTGGACGTGATATTGTTTCCATGCATCATAACTGGTTTCTCCAAATACAGTTTATAATGTGTAAACACAATACCATGAAGACAGAGCTCTGCCTGGAAATCACTGCATGAGAGAAGTTGTTGTTTATAGGCTTAATTAAGAGAGAGTCCTGGTTTTTCTGAAGCGTGGTTTTGTGAAGTACTGGCTCGCTGACGCTGAAAACGTGGCCGCAGTAAGACAAAAAAAAATGTTGTTTTGCTACTGTTTTGCAATCTATGCCTGTCAAACATATCTTAAATATGTTTGCCACTTTTATTTTCACAGTTTCACAGAATTATTTAAAAAAAATTACGTTTGTGAAGCACTCACTGTCCCACACCAGTCCATGAGAATATCGGTGACTTTAAATCACAGCCCACTGCTGCCTCAAGCAGCAAGTAAAGTAAAAATAACATTTTCTCTCGTGGACTTTGGTGTGGGACAGTGGTGCTGGAAAAAACTGCCTTACAGTGAGATAAAGTGAGGCAAACGCACTCTTAAGATTTTGTAGATTTAGGCAGGCATACTGTATATTTTATTAGTGACAGAAATCTGGTTTTCGTTGCGTCCCCGATGTCAGTGTTCATATTTGTCTAAATCTCATGCACCAACACTTCAACTATCTCTTTAAATCATTCTTAAGTTATCGGAGGTTTAAGGGTAGGATTAGGGTTAGGAGTAGATTTGTTTTAATCAAGTAAGTAATTAAATAAGTGGTTAGAGTCCCCGACTCCCTGCTGGTATTCATGTTTTCAGTGAGAGCGAGGGTTTGTGTCACAAGCTGATTCTGTGAGATAGTGATTTGCTTGGTGAAGTCAGCACTGACAATGTGTCAATACAACAGCCACACTTAAAAAAAATAAATAAATAAAACTTGGATTCCTTGATATCTGAGCCACACTGAAGTTTGTTTTTAGGTTTTAGTAAACTCGGTATATTATTGTTCGCAGACAATGAACAATAATATACCTGAAAACCTGAAAGACACAGGAAATAAACAGACAGGCAGGAAGGTCACAGTTCATCCTGTATCCCTGTCGAAATTGGACCCATAGGTTCTGAGCACCCCCATGGCCACCAAACAGGAAAGGGTGTACTGAGAGCAGGGGAAGTGGACAGGCATGCAGTAGGAGGTTAAGGTTATCAATGCAAGTTATCAATGAACAACATGAGGGGAACACATACAGTATCCACAGTTCCATAGTAGCAGAGCAGACTGGAGGGCATTGAAGTCAGAGACTGATGAAACATAAAAGGAGAAAGGACTGATCGCAGTCAAGATATTAAAAATTCCATATAATTATTTTCCACTGTGAATTTCTTCACTGACATTTATTCCCATATGATTGAGCATCTACTGTTTTAGACTTCAATGTTTTTGTGTTGCTCTGATGCTCATGTTTGATTTTCTTGGCAGTCTACCACACTATTTTATTTACTTATTTACTTATTTTTGCAGAACTAAGTGAGCGGCCCACTCATCTCTGATAATTTATCATAGGATCAGCAGTTTATCATTGGATCTGTTTGTGGGAAAGAGTGGGCAGAAAACTGAAGTCCCACCTTGTATTCTTTGGTGAGACAAAAAGCAGACAGGAGGAAAATACAGAACACAAATCTTTTTATTTGTGTGTATCTTAAATCCTGCCTATTTTAGTATTTGTCCTAAATGTTTTAGCCTATCATGTTACATTAGGTAATGAGAGAGAATTACTGTCCGCAATGTTTAGAGTTCTACAGCAGGATAGAGGTAGAAGTGTTTTGCTTGTGTATTTATCTCAAAACACTTTAAATTAAACACTTAACACATTTTATTTCGGGCAAATATCTTCTCCCAACTACGGATATCTTCTTGTTTTCCGCCTTTTCAGGTGTCTTTTTTCCTGTTCATCGTGTTTGTCGTTTACACAATGCTGCCTTTCTCCATGAGAGGGGCCATTATTGCCAGCGCCATCACCTGCTTCTCACACACTGTCACCCTCAGCATCTGTCTGGCCAAGACCGTCCCAGAACTGGAGCCTTTAGTTTGGCAGGTGAGTCAAAATGTCACAAAGGTTGTTAAACATATTACACACAGCATCCTGTTTTAGCTGTTGTCTGAAGACATGATTCATGGTTCATGATTGCTTTACTGCAGTGTTTGCTGCAGCACAGGCCTCTTTGTGTCCAAATGAAATTGGTCAAGTGGTTCAGAACATGATTAACAATGATGAGGCACATTTTTATAATGTCTGGGTTATAAAACAGTGAGAATGTCTTATACGGTTGCGGCACAGCACATCCAGCAAAGCCTCCTGAGTCACATGAACGGCCTTTTAATGTACTTGGGGAACAGCTCTTAAAACACTTGTTTTAACTGAATGCACCCTTGATACCGTTGCACAAAATCCCTCACCACAGAAAAGAAACTACTGCTTGAGATTCTATTCATACGTGGCATCAAAATCAGTTCTGACAGAACTCAAGAAGCCTCTTGGATGAGAGGTGAAATGTCTTCAACTAACTGAAGATTGTTCTCAGTTAGGACACATAAGACACAATACATTCCCTAGCCCCTAACCTTAAACATTACAACTACATCCCTAACCCTTAAACTAACCGTAACCTTAACCCAATTCAAACCCTGTCTTTAGAAAACAACTTGTAACCCTCAAAAAAAGACCTTTACAGTTGTGAGGACCAACCAGAATGTCCTCTCAAGGATCATTTAAAATCTAAGTAAATGTAAAAGTTGTCCTCACAGCCTACTACAAACAAGTGTACACAAACACACACGCATACTCTTCCTAGTATGTAGCCATCCAAATAAACCCACTGATTACAATAATCATGACGGTTTCTCACTCTTCTTATTTGCCTCTCTTTTCCTCCCTCTAACACATACAAAGTGGAAAAGCATACCGACAATAAAACATGCTTGAAGGTGCTCATTGCCCTTGGATACAGCACCAAGGACAACCTATTGATATGCATGGCCACATTTGAAAGAGCTGGACGTTGACTTACTGGTGGAAAAGCACAGTTAAAGTGTGCTCAGGTCAAGGTAGTAATGCAGGGTAAAAATGAAATCAGTATATAGTGGGATATTTGAACTTACAAGCATATCTGAAGTGTGTTGCTAATTTTAATGTCTTTAATTCTTTGTGCGTGTGTTGTATCTGGCAGATCTTAGCGAATGTGATCATCTTCACCTGTGGTAATCTGGCCGGAGCATACCACAAGCATCTTATGGACCTGGCTCTCAAACAGACCTACCAAGATACCTGCAACTGCATCAAGTCACCCATCAAACTAGAGTTTGAGAAGCACCAACAGGTACATGTTTAGTTTGTTTGATGGTCAGAATTAAAATAATATGAGAGGGAAACTTCTGTCCTCACATTCCTGCTTTTTTGTATTATTTTTTTTTTGTGGGTAAAAAATGTTCTGGTACAATTAAAATAAACACTTGTTTAACCAAAGCCGATTTATACAATTATATTCACATATAACTGCAAATGAAATTCAAAGGTATTCTGTTTTATTCTCAAAATATTTAACCTAGTAGTTTGCAGGGGATGAGGAGAGTGAGTTTATCATGTCCACAGTGACGTTTCTGTGACACATGTGATTAATGACTTTGCCCTGACATTAGCCATTCTTTCCAACCATGCAAAAGGAACAGGAGTAACAAATTATTTCCTGGTGGTTTTTACTGTATAATTATTAGCTATGATTATGTTTTTCACAATATGACCTCATAGCTGGTAAGAAAACATGAGCAGTTACTGAATACTACTTACTTGATAAATTAAAAAATAGCATTTATTTTTCACTGTTTACCTTATTTAAGACCTTCTTTTCCTACAGGTGGGCAAAACAGTCACCTAAAATATATTAGAATATTTTTGATTTTATTTTTTTACTCATGCAAATTCAGTTAGAAAAATCCATTACCACAAGTCTGTGTATGTTTTTGTTTGCTGTCAATGTTGGCAGAATAATTACAAATATTTACCACAGCAACTATCTTTGTGTTGGATGTGATTGCAACTGTGTGTGTTTACATTGTGTGAGCATGCACATCAATGCCTAAATAAACACCATCAAATCGCATTCAGTCGCTGAATACAGATCACTTTAGTTCATTAATCAAACACATGGTTAATGAAGCTACGTCTCTTCAGGCTGTTGTACTCCCTCTGCATGCTCACAGTGGAGTTTTCATTTTGCTTCACCGCTGAATAAGTAAATAAGTACGGGTGGTGTGTGTTTCTATTTTTAGTGTAGCCCCCACCATCCACTCTCTACTTAATTTGCTGCTGTGTTTTAGGAAATGAGCCTGTGGTGTGTGAACAATGTAATGACCCTCTCTGCTGTGAGCTGCATTTATGAGTCACACCCCCTCAGGCTGCCTTTCTCGCTCTCTAACATGCACACACACCCACACTCGAGCCCAAGCACCTCGATCACCCTCAAAAAACCCTCCATCCAATGTGCACTGTGCTAAATTAAAGCAAAAACCCACAGCTTGCAGGGTTATACAACAGTTACAAGTGATGGATCTCACATCTCTTGGTCTCCACATTTTTTATTCCCCCTAGATAACTGATTATTTTGTACATGACATGGCCTGATAAGATTTCCAGTGCTGCTACAGGTCAACTGTTAAAACGCTTGAAGATTTTTTAGGTCAAAATGAACTTTGTAAAGTCAGAGTTCTGCAATAACAATGCAGCCTCAAAAGTCATTCTAGTCAGGTAGGAGTTGTGAAGATGCACAGTTTGCTGCTACCTGCCACCCTGGTTTATTTCAGCCACACAGTGTATCGAGTATGGGACAATACTGCTAATGTAGATGTGTCGCATTGTTTCTTAAAATGCTTTGGTGGTTCACCTGCGTTTTGGCAATTATTTAACTCATCATTAACGGGTCATTCACATAGTGGATTTGTCCTTATATTTTCATCATAATCTCCTCATTATAATCTAATATCCAAGCTTAAAAATCATGGTTAATGAACAGATTTACAGGATGTGCTCTACCGCTTTTCTCTGCAGTGCAAAGAAATACTCTGTGCCTCAATAGCTTCCTGTGCTCAGTGCTGGAAAAACAGCTCCTATGAACCATCATTAGTGGGATGGGGAGGGGCGTCTATTTAGGATTTTAAATATTAGCTGTGGTTGACATAGGCTATTTTTATATCCGTAAGAAGAGACCAGAACAGAATACAAACAAAATGGAACAGCACTGATCAGTAAAGACCAGAACAGCACATAGAATAGAATAGAATAGAATAGAATAGAATAGAATAGAATAGAATAGAATAGAATAGAATAGAACAATATGCAGCACACAAAATAAAGACAATTTGAGTTGAGCAAAAAATGTAGAACAAGCAGAACTGATACATCTTGCACCACACATTTTTATATTTGAACTCATGTGTCAGAGTTTCATGATCCAGTGTGCAGATCCTGCATAACAGTTTGATTGTGGATTTTAGTTCTATGCAGGAGGAGTATATTGATCCAACTAATAATAACTTTTGTTTATCACCTTGTTTGATGTTGACTCATATTATGGGAGCTGAAAAAACAAACATAACCTTGGCCAAGCATCCTGCGGTTTTAGCAGACTTCTTGCACAGTTATATCAAAAAAAGAAATCAAAAATTCAAAGAAAAACATACGACATTCAGTGTTTAAAACTGTTTTTTTTTTTTTTTTTATAAACATTGAACCAAACATTGAGTTTTAACCCCTTTCCTTCCCCTCTCTCTGTGTCCAGGAGCGTTTACTGTTATCCTTACTGCCTGCTCATATAGCCAGAGTGATGAAAGCTGAGATCATCCAGAGACTTCAGGGGCCCAACTTTGGTCGAACAGAGAGCACCAACAACTTCCACAACCTCTATGTGCAGCGTCACACCAATGTGAGGTACGTCTCCATTTTTCCTCCACATAACAGAGGTTATTATTTTTTTGCTCTCATCTCAGAGCTTGATTGCTCCTATACCATCTTGTCCTCCCCACCTCCTCACTGCTCATCCTTTGTCTTCTTTTGTCCTCTCTTCACTACCTGCTCCCACATTTGAGTTACTGCTATACTCTGTGCTCAAGCCCTTTTCCTCTCCTTTCTTTCTTTCTTTCTTTCTTTCTTTCTTTCTTTCTTTCTTTCTTTCTTTCTTTCTTTCTTTCTTTCTCTGCCATGGTGAAATTCAAGTTAATCCCTCTTAATTGTACTCTGGGGTCACTTTGCCAAAAGAAGACAAGCATATGCCCTCTGTTCTCTATGAAATCCTCCTCTATATTGTGGGGTTTCATAGCAGAGTACACAAATCCAGGATTAGCACAAGAGCCTCTCTGCAGAATGTCCTCTAAAAACCTGTTTTCCTGGAGCTTCACAGGGGAAACAATATCTCGATGTCTCTTTAAGTGGACCCCAGGTGTGTGTGTGTGTCCTCATGTTTATCTGCATATTATCCTTCCAATAATAACAAAGCATCTCATGGCCTGCTCACAGTGAAGAGGACAATTTTTTCAGAACAAAGAAGCAACAGTCAAGGACAGGTGGCAGTGTGTTTCTGCTAAGAACCCGCTGCATGAAGGAAGACACCCTCTACTGTCTCCTCATCCATGTCTTTGGCTGTAACAGCACCTCTTTTTCAAGATACTCAAAAGTTAAAAAAAAAAAAATCATGGCACACTGAAATTTTATTCATGAGTTAAAAACTTGCGGATTCCTTGGGTTCATTAGTCCAAACACTAGTTATCCAATCCAACCCAGCTTTATTTGTAAAGAATTTTAAAACAAACACAGTGGGCCAAAGTGCTTTACGGAATAATAAATAAAAGACATAAAAGCTCACATGAGGCAATAAAAACGAAATTAAATAATGTCAACAACGTCAAAAGTGTCAAATGCCAATGAGAAAAGATGATGTAAAAAATATTGTAACTTAAATAATTTCAGTGTGCAGTGTTTTTGACTTTTGATCCTGACATTTTGGTTATTTCAAGCACCTGATTGCACCTCAAGACAAAAACTTGTCTTTAGATAAAATGTGTGCTTTTATATTGGTTCAAATTGTGTTCCTTCACTTTTGAAATAAATTCTCTTTCACTAACTCTCTTAGCTGGAGACGTAATGTTATTTGGATGAGTTGTTTAAAATGTAGCTTTTTTTCCCCGCATGTAGTAAATACAAGACCTATTTTACAGTTATTTCTGAAAGCTGCTTTCATTGTCCAGATAAAGAACCTGTTTCTTCTTTTAGACTCATTTGATGTGTAGTTTGTTAAATACAAATTCCCTCAGTTGCCCAGAACTTTTAATAGCCATGACTATAGTAAAAGTAATCATTACAATTGTAATGGGTTTGTGGCCAGCACTACATACAAGTTAATTCAAACCAATCACATCAAATAGAAAATACCGGATAAAATGCCCCCAGTGGGTATTCTTCTCCTAATGGAGGACAATAGAACGTAGGTTTGAAAATGACTTGTGTTATTTGATGGTTGTGTTATTCAGTCACGCTGATTTAACTGTGCTTTGTTCTTATTTGTTCGTGTTGTCTGCAGCATTCTGTACGCTGACATTGTTGGATTCACCAGACTCGCAAGTGACTGCTCACCAGGTGAACTCGTGCATATGCTGAACGAACTGTTTGGCAAGTTTGACCAGATTGCAAAGGTGAGTTAGAGTCAGTTTTATCCGTATGACATTGTTCATATACTGCAAGGACAGCAGGTGTGATCCATGGTAGAACTTATTTAGAAATGTAGAGAAGAATCACATATATTGTATATACTGTATATGCACCAGCAGAAGATGTTCATCATTTTTTTAGTCCAGGGTTGGTCATTTGATGTTGGAAGAAGCCCTGGAAGAAAATCCACCTGTCCTAGAGAGGCCTGCTATAATGTATGAGACAGAATTTGGCATTCTTCCTATACAGTGTGTTAAATGAGGTAAAAAAAAAAATTGGAAACACTTAAATTGGAAACACTTTACTGTGTATCCCCTCTAGCAGGTAAACTTGGCTGTTCTTTTACTACCTTAGATAAACCCCCTTTTCAATGTCACGTGATGACGCTTTTGAAATGACTGGTCATGGCTCACTGATACATGCAACAGCATAACTTTGTTGTTAGTAGCTTAGTTGTTCATAGTAAAAACTGGACTGGACTAATATTGACATTGGTACATTCTCAATGTTGTGATGTTGTTATGTAATGTCATTTAATTTATAAGTTCGGGTAAAATAAATAAAGTAAACTCAAAGCATGTCTAAAACAGCAGATCCCAGAATAAGTGCAGTATTCATAAATCACTGGTTTAATAGAGAGATGAAGGATGTCATTCATGCGTATGTATAAGCTTTCAAATAATATTTTTTTATTAACATGTCACTAAATCCAATTTGAATTATATTTTCAAATCAGCTAATTATGACATAACCATGAAGCAAGAACAAGGTCTATGTCAATCACATGAAGTGCAACCTTGAAATGAATGTTTCCTCTGTCCGGAGGCTACAGTCGGCCTTCATACTGTACCTTCAGAGAGCGATGTGTTCACTGACAGCTGCAGGTTGTAACAGTGTGGGCTGGTTAGAGCGTATCTCTCTGTCTCATGGGTTCTCAGAGATTCATGTCTAAATATCTGAGTCAGGCTGTCTCAGCTCTGTGTCCAGCAGCTCTGTCCTTCCGCCTGACGAAGGTTCCGTTACATAAACCCCGGTCGAACGAGGAGCAGTTACACATCCCACATGTGGAATAACAGCTAATGTGTTATGTGTGTGGGTGTTGGATTTTGGGCTTGATGAATGTGACTGCATGAGTGTGTGTGAGAGTTGTTCTGCGGTGAAACATTTTATTTCTTTAGATAAAGTGGTTTAAATCAAATCAAATCAAATTACATTTGTCTAGCACCAATTGAAAACACACATCATTGCAAGAGATGTTACGTAGTTAGGTGGAAAGAAGGCAAACACAGGCACAGTTAGTTCACACAATAAGCAAACATTTGGCATCGGTGGAGAGAAAAAAGTCCCTTTTTTACAGGAAGAAATCTCTGGCAGAATCAGACTCAAAGATGTGAAGCCATCTGCCTTGGCTGGTTGAGGTGAATGGAAAAAGTCAGGGACAGAGAGGACAAAAAGAGGGTGAGAGAAAAGAAAACGTTGGGGGCAGAGATTAAAGAGAGAGAGAGATGTATAAAAGTTGTATAAAATACTGTCAGAGTAATTCTAATGATGGTTTTAGCATAATAATGTGATTCATAAAGTAGTTTACCATCATTAAAGACATTTAGACAATTAGTGAGAGCTTGTGAATGAGAATGTTTAAAGACAAATGTACATTTCTTCCCCTCCCCTTTTCCTTTATTCAGGAAAACGAGTGTATGCGAATCAAGATCCTGGGAGATTGTTACTACTGTGTGTCTGGTCTGCCAGAGTCTCTGCCTCACCACGCCAGGAACTGTGTGAAGATGGGCTTGGATATGTGTGAGGCCATCAAGTAAACTACCACACCTCTCCCTCTTACCCCCCCCAACACACACACACGACCAGAAACACAAACACAAACAAACACACACCAATAAAACAGACTGAGCAGACGAAATGCCAGACTTTTCAGCTGTGTTTGAATTCTAGAGTCAACACTGTGAATGCAATATGATAAGCCTCCTGACTGAATAAATGGAAATTTTGAATGAGCGACAGAAATACTCGGTTTCATCTCCCCCCCTTTGTCTTTAGTCATGCCTGAACACACACATTAGTTGTACAGACCCATATGTTGGCATGCCAACATTGACCTTTACTCAAAATCAGATTAAAGCCTCCATCGACCTCACCTTCGAAATATGCCACAAATCACAGGACACTGGTAGTATTGGTGATGGAAGTCTAAGCATGGCAGTCTGCAAAAATAAAACCAAAACATCCCAAAAACGTTTCAGTAACACATAATTTACGTTCAACGTACTGCACATAATACACTTTTCATATACTTTATGTAACCAAAAAAAAATTATTTATATATATTATATTTTATTAAGTAGCTTTGTTTGACAAAATGTCACAGGACAGAGTAGTGGTTAATGCTGTTGCTTTGCAGAAAAAAGACGCAGGTTTGTGACCTGGTCAGAACAAGGGCCTTTCTAAATGGAGTCTGCATGTTCTGCCCGTGTGTTTGGGTTTTCTCCAGGTTCTCTGGTTTCCTCCCATATGCAGAGGTTAATTGGACTCTCCAAATTTACCATAGGTGTGAATGTGCGAGTGAAGAGTTGTTGTCTCTATGTGTTTTGCTCTGTGATGGACTTTTGCCCAACAGTATGTCAGCTGGGATTGGCACCAGCAGCCCCGCGACCCTGATGATGAAGCAGTAGATGATGGATGGATAGATGTAATTTGTCCCCAGGAGCTAAGAGCTAATGGAGCAGCCATTCCTAATGTTTAAATACAGTTATAAAAATTAAAACCAGCAAGAATAGCATCACAGTGAACTTAATAGGGGACGAACAGTGTAAACTGAGGCAAGAAATTTCATATATTGCCTCATCTCATATTCAGGTAAAAAAACACATATTTCTCTAAACTATTTTAAGTGTTTAAATAGCTTTTTTTTATTCAACACACAACACCCTCTGTGTGACTCATATCTTGTTTTCTATTTTATGTTATCTTTGCATCAATCCATTAGAATATCAATTTTCCAAGGTCCACATAAATTGTTTCATAACAACATCATTGTTGAAACAGCTTTTACTTTTGTAAATCATCATCAAATGAACTTTGAATTGAAAAATTTCTCCCTCTGTCTTTACAGAAAGGTCAGAGATGCCACTGGAGTTGACATCAACATGCGTGTCGGCGTTCATTCTGGGAACGTCCTCTGTGGTGTGATTGGCCTCCGGAAGTGGCAGTATGACGTTTGGTCACATGATGTAACATTGGCCAATCATATGGAAGCAGGAGGAGTGCCAGGGTGAGAAACAGTTTTATTAAATACAAATGCATGGTGAAGGAGTAAATAGGGAATTTCCATCAATTGAAAGCTCCAGTGTTTAACATCTAGGAGGGTTTGTTACCATAGGTGAACTTGTACAGGTTTATATTTATATTTATCGCTCTAAAGTAAAGCCTTAGAATGAAGATTTATATGTACTTGAAGTAAGGGCCTTGGACAAACCAGCCAGAGAGTGCATTTTTAAGAAGAACAACACCCTTTTTGGTACGCAAAGGCAGCCGTAGTTCCCTGTCGTGCTTCGTAAAGGGAGGGGTGAGCAGAGGAGCACATTTGAGCTCACTAATTTTAACACACTGGACCTTTAACAGTCATTTTACCAGGTACATGGTTCAAAAGGGCTGCAATTAGGATAAATCCTGTGTATGTTTTTGATAAACCAATCAAAGTGCCATCTTTTATTCCCCTTGGAAGCCAGAAGGCAGATTACTGTTGTAAGGGTGCCAGGTACTGAGGTATAACACTGTTCTGCAGAGGAACCAGATTTTCTCATGTAGGAAGTAAAAAGAAAGAGCGTGAGGAGCCTTGTCTGTGTATGTAACAAGCTGAGAGTATTTTTAGTATTTGTGTACCTGCCAATGTACTGTAGGTGTCTTCATTATGAGACTTCAAGATTACCTTTAGATCAGATCAAGTGTGTGGACATCAGGAAGGGCACACATACACAGATATGGACATGGGATGTTTAATGCTCCACGTATTTGGTGTAACAGTAAATTAACAGTATTTCAGCCAGGTCTTTTTTATTTGGCTAATTAGCTTTATGTGTGTCATTTGGTCATTATGTCTGCCTTCCCAGCACAGCAATGTAGGAAATTGGCTGGTGCCTTTGTCTAAGCCACACTGAAAATAAACTCTCCATTGCCACCACATTGTCTCACTGGACTGCCAAAAATGTTTCTCCTCTTATGCCTGCCAAGGGGAATTTGAAAAATACAGCAGCTGAAAAAACATAATCCATCCATCCATTTACAGGGGAACAAACCTAGAGAAGGCGAATAACAGCTTTGAGAAGCTATGAATCTGGGAAGTTGGTGATATGTTTGAAAGAGATGGTAATGACACAAAGACACAAGCTCTTAACCCATTATCATGTGTCCCTTTCTGTCTCTTAAACAGGAGGGTCCACATTTCTTCTGTGACACTGGAGCATCTGAAAGGCTCATACAAGGTGGAGCCTGGAGATGGACAGAGCCGAGACTCCTACCTAAAGGAACATGGAGTGGTCACCTACCTGGTCATTAATCCAAAGGTCAGAAACCTCCCTCTCACTTCACTGCTCTTACATTTCGTGGGTAATTTGACTTTTTTGGTTGCTTGTAGGTTTTATCACTGTACTCTATGATACATATGAAGTTCATCTAGTTCAACCTAGATGTTCCTGAAGTGTGAAAATCCTCCCTTCTACATTAAGCTAAATAACACAACTGAAAGTCTGCAGGTTCTGGAGCACCAACCCTGGAGAACTGGTTTGAAAAGAGTAAAGGAAACAGTTACCAAAAAAATTGTGTTTATATATAATATAATTTATCTCAGTGATGTTCACATCAATTTATTGTTAAAATGTCATAAAGCTATTTTTTTAATTAATAGTTTTTATTAGACTACTTGAATTGAATGTTTAATAATAAACAGGGTAATGCTAGTTAACAGCCTCTGCAAAGGTTTCAGATATATGTGTTTACATAAAAGATTCATTTAGCAGATTTTGGTTTGATGATGCTGTAAAAGAAAAGTGGGTCGAATATTTGATTTATTCCCAGGGGGCGCATGTACTGTAATTGCTGCTTTCCAACAGAGGTTCATAATTACAGTTTGTGTGTTTTGGATCATGTCTTGTTTTGAGAATACTTTTGTAGAAACCACTACTTTTGGAGGAATTTGGTAGATAGTCGTCGATAGTTGGTTAGTTTCAGTAAATTATAGAAATGTGTTGTTGTTTTTTAGCTCAGTTTGAAGACGTTGTCCAATACAGTGGCACATTAGTTATGTGACATTCTTCAAAGCCATGACATGTCAGTAAAATGAAACAAGCCTTCTCAGTTAATCTGTTCATAACATTTCAAAGGGTTAAATTCAGCCTTTGCTGAACAGTGAGAGTTGACTTTCAGCACCATGGACAACACCACTGTTTCAAGTCAAGAATAGGAAAATAATAAAACAGTATAGCAATGTCAACATGTAAAGAATAAGACTGCTTGAGACATTGTGCTGCTCTTATTGTCTAACAAGGACATAAATGGCTGGTTAGGGACATGAAGAGATCTGCCTCCTCTTTGAACCTCATGCACAGAACATCCCTTTCTATATAGACTTGTTGGCTTTCACTCTGTGCTCTGTGTGTTTGCTCATCCGTCCTACCTTCCCTAATCCCTCCATTTACCCACCTGAAATATCTGCAGTAAGACCTTCCATGTTCTTGCTTCAGGCTTCCTGTGTTCTTGTGTTCGCCAGTTTCTCAGTGTAACAGTAGCAAGATTTATCTGTGCTTTCAGATAAATCTTATAAATGCCATAATTTCTCTTAATGCTTTTAGTTCTCTACTTTCATCTTCCAAAATCCTCTTCAAAGGGCTTGACTGAGACTCACACAGTTCTTTTAGTGCAGACTCATAACTTAGTGGCAACATACTAAAGTTACTGATTTGATAACAGAACAAAGATTGAAATGCTCCTCACTGGCACAGATGCTAAAACAGGACGTGACAGAAATAGAAATAAAACTGAAAATTCTGAACAAATTAATGAATAAATCACCAGTCATGGAGATAAAACGTTCTCTGTAGGAGCAAATAACTCTATTTTGACTTTCATTTAAGCTGCATATCACAATCCCTTTCCACCAGATGAGATCCGGTTCTAATCAGGGTTCAATGATCTGCCTATGACCAAGGCCATAATATACATGAGGGTTTAATCATTGGTAGGGGATGTTCAACAAGCAAAATAGTGGATCACACTGCTTACTGGATGTTTATAATTTTATTGCAAACACATTAACTTTCTTTTTTTGGTTTTTGTAGTTTCCTAGTTATTGATGCAGAGCAGCAACACTTTAGTAGAGACACCTAATTTACTTCCCACATTTCTACAGTAATTAACTGAACTAGTAGTTTTAGATCCAACCTGAACCTCTGGGTATAAGTGCAGTAGCACAACATTATCATCTTATAGGAAATTTTTGCAAAAATGTTAAGATGCTGCTATGTAACCTTGATGGAGATGGCTTATTAGATACTGTAAAAAGGCTGCGGGTGTTTTGTGACAATTTCAAGAAGCCTTGAGTGGATCAAGGTCAGATATGGAGCATGGATTACAGGAGGTGTTGGCTCCACTGTCATTGTCATTGATTGTCACTGTCAGAGCTGTTCATTGCAACCCTGAGGAAACAAACACAGCCATTTTGGACAGTGTTTATTTCAGTTCTTACAGGCTTTTTTGTCAGGCTGTGTCAGTACATCATTATCAAAGGCATGAGGCTTTGTACTATTTCAGATTCTAACTATGAAAGCAATGAAGTAGCCACTTCATTTTGACCAAAATGTTGAAAAGGAGAAGAACTTTAGTTTTCACTGCTGCATGCAATGTTTGTTTCAGCTGTAAAGTGGAGTCCTGTTTTTCAGAGAGAAGCCACTTGGCATAGATGTGAAAATAAATGGAGAGCTTCATCAGTGTTGGCTGAAAGTGTTTCAGGTAGCTCAAAACACTGGTAGGCCAGTCACAGAAGTCAAGAGCTGTCATATGATCACTGTTCTCACAGCGCCTAGTCCTTTTTACCTCACACCCACAGAGTGTGAGCATAGTTGAGGTGTTAAAGTCTGGCTTATGTGGTCACAGTTGTTCAGAGTGGGCGTTACAGATACTGTGGACCCCCCCCCCCCAACATATTTACAAAAGCTCAACATAGTTGATATAATATAAAGAAGTTTATATAAAAAATGATAAATCTCCATATTTTTTTATCTTTTATGTGTTGACATCTGAACTACATATACTTACATACATAGGGACAATAGGGCTATCAGATATCGTCAGGTAATATTCATATATTCTTGAGTTTTGCCATCTGCCATCTGTGGTTTAGAACCCAAAATACTTGCACACACTGCTTTGTAAACGCTTTGTTGTGATTGTCTGCTCAGGAGGATGGTTTTGCTTGCTTGTGTCGGCAATTGTTACAAAAAACTTAAACCTGGTTTTCAAAACAACATAGCATCACTGTCTTATTTTCCTGTCGGGCCAGGAGGCCATTCAGACTTTATCTAAGGTCAAGCTGCACTCACAGCCCCCAGTTCAGTATATATTTTGAACTTGATTATGTTTTTTAAAGGTCAAACAGATGAAAAAAAACAGAAAAAAGTGATGGTTCTAATGTGCAGTCGCATACATTGAGTTAATGACACAAATCAGTACATAATGTAAATCAAAACTCTCTTTTCTGTGTTTTACCTAGACTGAGAGGCACAGCCCACTGCTGGGTGTGCGCTCTCGTCCCTCCCTGTACGGCGCAAAGATGCGAGCGTCTGTCAGGATGACCCGATATCTGGAGTCCTGGGGAGCTGCTAAACCCTTTGCCAACCTCCACCATCGAGACAGCATGACCACAGACAATGGCAAGATCAACACCACAGTGAGTAACATGCAGTGCTTTTGTTTGTGCAGTCCATGCAGTGCTTTTGTTAGTAAACATGCACAGATGCAGACATCAGCAGAGACATGGCGTGTTTGCTGTTTCAGGACGTTCCAATGGGGCAGTATCACTTCCACCGACGAGAAAGGTGAGTTAAAGGGCTGGAATGTTAACAATTCTTCTCATTCTTTGTTGATCTTTGAATGAATCCTCTTCTTTACTTTAATTACAGGTCCAAATCTCAGAGGAGGAGGTTTGAGGAGGAGCTGAATGAGCGAATGATTCGCACCATTGATGGCATCAACTCACAGAAGTAAGATTCGATGTCTGCTGCACAGGTCGCGCTCAGTCGTGCTCAGTCAGAGAAACTTCTCATCAAATTAAATAACAACGCAAGTCAAAGAACATGTCATGGCCCAAAGTGTGTGTTAGATCAAACTTGTCACAGACTGAAGTGCATGTGGAACAAAACCCATAGTTCCATTTGTTTTACAGTTAGTGTAGTTTTTTAGTGCTTATCAGTGATGCAATAGACATATTACCATCTGTTCTGTTAGAGGTGTCTTTTCTGAAAATCACAAAATGTAATGCCCATGAACAGATTTTGCATTTGCTTTTGTTTCAGTACAGTTCCATGAATATTTATTCATTTCATTTTATAACACTGCTTTTCAGAGCAAAACCCTGTGTTCCATTTATAACGTCTCAGTGTGTGTGTTTCACCTGTGTCTCCAGACAGTGGCTGAAGTCTGAGGATATCCAGAGGATTTCATTGTTCTTTCACAACAAAGCACTGGAGAAGGAGGTAGAGGAATACAGACACAGCATGTTATTCAATGGGGGAACCAGTCAGTTGAAATGTATTGGGAACAGTGACGCTGAAGTCATTAAGGGCCAGTACGACCTGCAGAATATAAGACATATGTTGTCCACTATGTATTTTATTCCTTAACAGTTGCATGTTTTATGTAGTGTACATTTTTATATTGTTCAGATCAATGTTATTTTTGCCTTGGGCTGCAACAATTAATTCTTACCTGCGTACTAAAATGATTTCCAATTTTTTTTGATAATTGATTATTCCTTTTTTAAAAAAAAAAATTAGGTTCTTAAATTTGAATATTTTCTTTTTTCTTTGCTACTATGTGACTCTAAACTAGACATCTTTGAATTTGTGTCGTCATTTTAATCAACGCGTTTGTCAAAGATGAAATTATTAGTTGTAGCATTACTTTTGAGTTTTTTTGGCCTGTTTAGCTGCTGCCATGTCACACAGCTTTATAATGTTGTATTTTATCATTATTTTCTCTCAACAGTACAGATCCACGACGTTACCAGCCTTCAAGTACTATGTTACCTGCGCCTGCCTCATATTCTGTTGTATATTCGTAGTCCAAGTCCTCGTCTTGCCCAAGTAAGTTTGTCCACCTTCACTGGATTCTCACCCTCCCTGTAGCTTCAGCAAATTCCAGCTATAGCAGTGAGCTGATGTGAAAAAGCTATTTGACACCAGCTGACTCATCATCAAGCCTGCACCGAAATGAAAGAAGCAAAGTAGCAAGAGGCAGAATGCTAAGAAGCCGAATGAGATGAAAGGACACCATGTCTGCTTCCTCATTATAGATCAGGTGTGGCGTCTTTTTAATTGCAAGGAGAGAGAATTCACAGTCATGCTAATTTACAGCGTTTGGGAGCCAGTGGTTTAATTCAGCATCTGAGAAGCCATTGATTTTCTCATTCACCTATCTCAGTCTCTTTATCTTTGTTCTGTTTTCCGCAGCATCGCTCTTCACATTTACATGTCATGGCTTTTATAACAGGAAGTTTCAAATCAGATATTTCTGCTTACAAAAACTGGCACATGATGAAAGTCAAAAACTAGTTGCTGTACAGTCTGCTGTTGTGTGAACTGAAAATAAATGGTTTGCAGGTGTGAGGTAGCAGATGTTGGGACCCTTATTATTTTTTTTGCTTAGTATTTTAACTGCTATTTTTGTGTCACCTATTAGGTTCACCAGTTATACTTTATATCTTTGATAAATTAATCACATCTTCATTTAAGCATGTTATTTAATTGATCTTAACAAAGTAACAGGCTGGACACAACTGCACATTCATTTGACGGTCCCGACCCAGTCTCTGGGAATGACTGATTTAGATTTCTCTCTCTTTCGGTGTTTGTAACAGAACTGCTGTGCTGGGGATCTCCTTTGGTCTGACATTCCTGCTGCTGGCTTTAATCTTGCTCCTTTGTTTTGCTGGTCACATTCTGGTGGGTACGCATGGATTTATCAGTAAACACACACACACAGTTGTGTTCATGCATCCTCATGAAGTCTAAGCAAGAATATGGAAAGTAAAATAAGTGCAATACTGTGGTGCAGGAATAAAACATGCATTTCCTCCAACTGTGTTCTAAATTCTGATGCGATGGATGGACAGTGATATTAGTTGTTTTAACTGATATACTGTATATTCTTCAGGGTGTAGTTTTCATATATACCCCAATAGGTTTTTACTGCATCCTCACTGATTCTTTTTTTGTGCACTTTCTTTTTATGCTTTCTTTAGGTTTGTGAAATAAAAAAGTGACTGTAAACTAGTGAAGCCAGAGGCAAACACAAAAGAAAGCCAAGAATCAGCTGAAGACATGTATTGCAGGAGGTAATGGTTGAAGGCAGAGAATCAGAGAGTGGAAGCTGGAGAGTTCAGAGATAGGGTCAGGTCCAGGAGGGATTTCCTGGAGGGAACTGAGAGAGTGTAGGTCAAGGCAGCAGGAGGGAACTGAAGAGGTTGCAGTCAGAAGTGGTGGGGCTGTAGAAAAACAAGGAAAAGTCTGTGGTGGGAATACTTTCAAAAGGAGCTAAATCCATCATACGGTAGGTCACACTACAGGATCATTATTTAGGAAGCACCACGGCTTATTATGCAAATGCGGTCACAATAAACATGAGAAGTGACCACAGGAGTGATGGAAGCCTACATTAATTTAGTCTGGTTTAATGTCTACAGGTCTGTGATCTTTGTCACATTCTAAGATGTTGTATTTCTCTAAATGATGTTGTCTTCTCTTGCTGAACCAGTGTTATATTCCTGTTTGGGATTCAGCTGACATCAACTCATCCCGGAGTTTCTGTAAAATACAGATTTGATTAAAATTTCCATCATGCTGAAAATAAGTTTGGGGTCGGTGGTGCCTCCCGTCGTGTCAGCAAGTCTCTGCGGGCCATGCCTTTAATCATTTCAATCACAACACCTGACACTTACAAGCTGATAAGGAATGATTGGCCACAACTTGCAAAGCAGATCATCCATCTTAAAATTCAATAGGGCAAAATAGACAAATCGTTCCTCTCTTGAGAATTAGTGACACCTAATGGTAAGACTGCAGATTGTAACAAACAAAGGACGCACTTAACCAGTTCCTTTCCCAAGTGTGTCAGGGAACTACGGTGACCTTCGTATTCTAGAAAGGATGCTGTTGTCCTTTGTTTGTGTACTTATCTTACACTTCAAAGATGCACTGGCTGTTTTGTCCTTTCAGGCTGCAGGAGAAACATTGCAGCACATGTTTCCAGCCTCCATTAAAATACTTATGGCTTAAAATACATATAAAAGATGATTTTTGCTTTAATGTGCATACTGTATACACATGTATATTAGGTTTAGGTAGTGTTTTCAGTGTCTTCAAATAAATACTCCTAAATGTTACAAAATGGACATTTCTTGCTGCTTGCTCTTTTCCTCAATCAAAATAATATCAAAAGACCTAGTTTGATGATGCGGGGGAGCAGTGTGGGATCATGAGCTTCAGCTCATATCCTGTTTAAGTGACTGACATCCCAGTCTCCCACAGTCGACCGACTCCCCCCACCACCCCCCAACCGACCCCCATGCCTCATTTCATTTGCAATATCTATTGCAGCGACAGCTCTGAGCTCCACTGAACAGCTTTATATGTCACATGTGTCACAAACACAACACACCCTGTGCCGATTTCAGTGTAAGAGCACCCTAGCATTTCTGTTCCCTGTTTTCATTCCATTCAGGCTTTTATTGTGAAATATTTGCCAGACCGGCAGATTCTCCAAAGACTCCTGAAAGAGTACTGGCATTTTATTAAGTACAGAGGAGTATTAAGAGATTGAAAAAGTTTATAATTCATGGAGATTTTCAAAGTTGGGGACTTGGGGACTCTTCCTTATGGCGACAAAAATCAGGTAGTAACTGTAACTGTGATTTAGGTCCCTACCACATAAGGAATACAAGGCACACACACACACCAGAGACAGGAGTTAAGGGAGGAGGAGATACTGGGAGACAGTTTAAGAAACAGGAATTGCAGCAGATGTGACAAAGACACTTTTATTTTCCTACAAGCTGATGTCAATACCTGTTCCTTCTGAACACTTGTAGTATGATGTTCAGCTTAATGACTTATCCATCAGCAATATGCATTTTTTTTTTACTCTGATGAAATATATCTCAGAATTCACTCAGAGACTCCATATTTCCAACAGTATCATCACGAGTGTTTGACTTTTCATCACTTGATGCTCTGTATCTCAATTTGGTTTCTGTATTTCTCTTTTAAAATTAAAGTCCAATTGAATTCCTTTATTTTACATTGAAATTTAAGATTTTCTAGTCGCATTCTCCGGTATTTTTGACCTTAAAGGGTTTTTGTTTATCCATTAATGATGAGAGATTTGGTATTTATTGTATTTTGCTTTGTTTTACTTTAAAGCTACTAAAACTTTCACTTATTACTCAGTGGTAAATTGCCAATATATTATCCAGTTTATGTTTTTCTAGGACTGGCTATAAAACAGTGTTGAAGAAAGTCTTTGTATTTGGTGTCATTGTGAAAACAATCTAGCGTTAACAGCAGCCATTATATGTAAGGTTTATATAATCTGATGGTCCTTTTGTCGTCACAACAAAAGCGATGACAATAGCCATCCCCATCCAACCGCTACTGTATTTTTATCCAGCACAAGTGGAGGAGGGATGCGTGTTGTTTCCGTGCTACTACAGCTATTTGTCACAAGTTTTTCATGGAAAGTCAATCAACGTGTTCTCCCCCAAAAAACAATTTCTCTCCTTGTTTCTTCTCAAGAGAGTATTATCACCCAGAAAATGGGTCACTTGTAAATAATTGGCAGTTTATAAATAACCTTGGGTCTGTTCTGACCCAGATATCAGTGGAATACACACAAAACCCAAGGGAGAGGGGCAGAAAGAGACATTATGTTTGATCAGTTTGTACCATGCATCAATTTAACACTAAATATGTCCTTGATAGAATCTGCTATGCTAAGTGGTGATGAAGCACACAACTGACTAATTGACAACCTGTTCATTACGTCTTTTACGAGCGTGTGCTTTAGTTCCATCCATTCAAAATCAAAAGACTTCTGTCAACTGTGAAATCATGTTAAGCGGTAATTGCGATCAGACACTTCTTGATCGAGTCACTTGAGCTTTACTGTTGCCAGCAGAAAGCATCAGCGGGGCAAAACCAAATACACAACGTGTCACAACAGATGTGAAACTAACTCTGGCACTTTTTGTAGCAGCGATCTGATGACAATATCTGCATTTCTAATGTCCCCAGGAGTCTCCCAGCTCCATTCTAGTGTCACTAAAACCAAGTTCTCATTCCAACTTTGACGCCCCTGCTGGAGCTCATACCAGTGTGAACACAGTGTCCTTGAAATAAGTGGAAATGGAACACAGTATCTAGGACAAAGTAATAAAATAAGAATTGTGAAGATACTTAAATAAACTTGATACAATAACACCACCAGTGTTTGACATGTACGTATGTGACAGGTGAGCCTGTTCTTGGCTTGATTTGCTGAGATGAAATGAACTGTATAGAAATAAGAAATATGACTTTTTAAAAAGAATAATTTGAGCCAGTGTCACAAGAAAGTCCACAAAGTCCCTAAAGGGTGATGCTGTCTGTCTATTAGTATGCTGGTCTGCCTTTCTTCCTCCTCTGACCACTCCTCTCTCTTGTCATTCTCAGCAGGGAAGGAAGGGGTCCAGCTGCTCCCTCACATGGTTCCCCACTTCCCCTCGCATTATTGTCACCAATAACCCGTGGCTACGTTTGGTCCTCACCTTGATGACCACTGCTCTTATACTGGTGATGGCTGTCTTCAACATGGTGAGAAGTTGGAAACCACTGTCTTAGAGAATGTTTGTCCTTTTTAAACTGTGGAAGTGTTGGTAGGACAAGAGTGCCCACTAGAGGAGACTGGCCAAAACAATTCAGAAAACCTGTCTTTGGTCAATCTGTGGTGGGGAAGTGAAATTGTTTACCCGCCAGCATCATGTGGTTCATGATGCTCTGCAATGTTTAAAGTATACCTCAATCTCCAGTTCCCAAAATATGCCCAGTTAGAAAACATTGGATTAAATGAACTTTTGTGTACTGTATAATGCAAAAACTACTCTACATGTATTTTGAATATCTTTTGATGTTACTGTTGCTGAAGTTGAAGTTGTACAGTTGTTCTCTTTTACCTGACATATGACAGATGCTAATTATTTATAACTGCACTTAGTCCCTGTAAAAATAATATGTATAATAATATGTAAACAATATAAATGTTAACTATCTTATAATAAATTTAGAACCACAACACATTTCTTTAAAATAACTTTATGCTTCATGCATCTAACCAATTACCACAAGCATTTATAATGCATGTACTTGTTTAATAATAGGGCATTAAATGTATGCTTATATGCTTATATTTTTCTAAGGTTGATCTTTGCATTTCTTGGAAATGGTGAACCAAATGGTGAACCAATTGAGCATGACACATTAAGTCTTATGATCATCATGAGTCTGGGGTTCTGGTTATTGTGTAATAGTACCATCAGCATAAATACCACATACAAAAAAAACCTCTATAATCTGTCTTCTGGGTAAATCTGTCCATTGCAGATAAACTATAACCCAGTGACATTTCAGTGATGGAAATAACCGAGAGTCCTCAGGGATGTCCACTTGCACTGTGGTTAAGGCAGACACCACAGTCTACGGTTCACTTCCTGCCTGGAGGACCTTTGATGCATGTCATAAACCCTCTTTATCTCACTCCGTCTTGGATTCCTGTCCTCCTACACATTGTTATCTCCCAAATAAATCCAAAGTTGCAAAACAATAAACTTCCAATTCTGTTTTGTTTGTTAGTTCTTTGTGGAGGATCCTGGAGGAGCTGTGAAGGACGTCCTGACAACTGTTCCACCTGAGGTCCGAATCATAACTCCACCTGTGAATCTAAGTAATGAAAGCCTGTTGGAATACCTGGAGGAAAACACAGGAGGAAACAAATTTTATCTGCCAGTAAGTACAGCAGTGAAAGGTCAACAACACAGGCTAAGACACACCATGTTAGTATTCAGAAGCAAACATAAAGGTCTAGTGTGTAACATTTAGGATGGCCCCTTTGGCATAAATATGAAAATATCACATATTTTTATTGCACGTATTATTGAAAATACTTCCCATAAGCATGTTCGCATAAGTGTATAATTGCCTTTATGCTTGGTTTTCATATCCTTAGAATAAGCCTTTTATATGAACTTTAGGTCAAGGCCTTTCTGACCGAGCAGTGTGAACAGACAAACCATCCAGAGTGTGTATTTTATGTTTGTGGCAGAAGCTTACGATGCATACGAAAAAGCAGAGATGAGCAGATATGTTATTCAATATCGATACTGGACAAAATTTACTGGATTAGATATTGGAAAAAGAAAACCCTAAACCATAAATATGGTTTATGGTTATTAATTGTTCATCAAGCGTGGCCTGTACGACATATAAATAAAAACTGTATTCTTGTTTATTATATAAGCAGAATCATGGTGAACATTAACGTTTTGGTGTAAACATGAGAATGACTCCACGTCTGTGTTTGTGTACACAGCTCTGTCACAGACAATGACATGTCACTTTTATTAGGTTTGACAAGTAAGTGTCTGTGCAGCTGTTTCCAGATCCCACAACACAAGAAAAGAAAGTCATTTCAGAGAAGCCAAGATGTTTATTTTGATGTTTATAGGGGCCAGGTTTTTCAGATGTCGGGGGAGGGGATTCTTAAAGCTCAAGGGTTTCATTCCTTGTCCTGCTAATTCTGAACAAGACACGCTGTACATATTATACAGAGACACACTACAGTATAGACTTATCATGAGCATTACCACATGTTTCTATCCGTGTTTTAATGGAATCTATTCTTACGTTTTACATTGTGGTTGTCCAGCTGTCAGATGTCTATGTGACCAATGAAAAGTTGAATTTACCTGGTCAACTTTCTCTTGTGAGTTTGTTTATTCTGCTGTTCATTTTATTCATGTATTCTATATTTTATTTATCTGTTACCACTGTACAGCACTTTGTGACCTGAACTAACATTGTATTTGCTTGTTTATTTACGTTATGTTTCTGGGTCAATGTGTTCAAAGGCCCTCTTGTCATCTTTTAATGTTTTGTTTCTTGCTGGTCACCATGTTTCTCTATCTTTCATCCTCAGTACTTTATCTACTGCTGTATTCTTGGGCTGGTGTCCTGCTCAGTGTTCCTGAGGATCAACTACGAGCTGAAGATGGTGGTGATGCTGGTTGCCGTGGTGATCTACAACATCATCATCCTTCAGACACATGCCTCTCTTCTGGATGGATTTAGCGAAGCGCTGTATCCCACAAATGAACTGGACAGGTAAAACCTGCGCACTGTACACACACAAACACACACACACACACACATACCTACACACACTATACACACAGGTTTGCTGAGCTGTCTTTTAACTAGACTGCATTGACTTCTGTTCATTTGGACACCCCAAACAAAACATTATCCCTAACATTAACCATAACCAGCCTAACCTTAACCTTAACCACATTTCAAACTTTTACCTAAACTTAACCAGTACCTCAGAAATAAGGTTCTGCCTCATTAGGACCAGTTTTTAAATCTCCATGAGGGCTACTGGTGCTAACAAGGTCAGTGTTTATTCCTGAAAAGATCCTAAAGAAGTAACAAATACAGGTAAACGCACACACATACACAGTGTTTCTTACTTTATCTCTGCTTCCTACTCCAAGTATTAATGAAAGAGTTTGAAACAGTCTCTGTTTGAAAGCTTTTGCGCCTTCTGACCTGCAGCTTACTCGCGTCAGTAGAGCAGAGCCTGTTAGAAAGACTAATGAGCGCCGAGCTCTCGGTGTTCAGGAAAGGATTACTGCTGAGGTAGCAGTCTCCCTTAGAGCTGAACGTTTTCTGAGCACCAGGAGAGAGAGAGACCAGTCCCACTATAACATTTCTTTTTGAATTTCTTCTTCTCATTTTGGATCTGTCAGTGGGGTGTGATGATTGTCAGGCTGAAATCCTCATACAGTCTTAGAAGACGGCGACAACACTGTACTGCTGCTCTCTGTGAGTTTACTGAAAATCTCAAAAATGATTATTTGATTTGGCCAGCAGGATGGGATATTTACATCTGCAGTAAAATATGCATCTATGAATTATGAATAAAAAGTCGACATCCAAGTCTATTTGCTAAGTTTATTTCTGTGTCTGTTGCCCCATGCTTAAAGTGATAGTTTAGGGTTTTCAAGCGTGAAGCACTGACACATAGTCATTGCTGACTTCACTGTGTGTGCTGCCACCATGAGACATGTACACTTGGCATCACTGAAAATATGACTGCCAGCAAGGTCACAAAGTAAGAAGATGTAGCCACTTAACAAAAAAGTCTACAAATATCTTAAGAATATATTCACCACTTTATCTTGCAGTTACTCAGCCTTTTTCTTACCAATAAAGTCCCCACTAACCACTGGACTACCAAAGTCCATTGAAAAAAAATCTGATATTTTACCACTAAAATGTTATAAATTCATTGCTACCTCCATGAGTAAGTTCAGATTTGTATTTGGAAAAGGCTGTCTAACGGCGAGATACATTTGCAACATTTTCTTAAGATATACAGTAGTACACAGAACTACCCCTTTAAAGCTGCTGTCACCAATGTCATCTCTTGGCTAACTTTTGACTAAAACTCTTTCTGTCTCCCAACAGACCAGGAGTCCTGAAGGATCTGAAGACAATGGGCTCTGTGTCTCTTTTCATCTTCTTCATCACCCTGCTGGTGTTGGCCCGGCAGGTCAGTAATCCTCTTAACTGGCCATAACAACATAACCAGACACCTCTATGTAATAATGATATATACTTAACTAACAGCCTACTAAAATTACCTAATAATATAATATAATATAAAAAAATATAAAAGGTGCCTTCAAAGATTTGGCTCAACATGTTGGAAGAGCAAGAAATTGGTTGAGCCAGTCTGTCACTCTGACACCATCTCCTCGATGTTCACCACATGCAGTATGTGATCCACAGTCAGCTGGCAGAGATGTGGTGTACACTGGGGTACCATCCATCATATGTGACACCACACCAGATGTTGTGGCCAGAAAGTCTCTCCTCAGAGTTTCTGGACCCAAAACTGTGGCGAAAGAAACAGAGATAGAGACGGGTTTGTGTCTAAACTGTGCCATGTGTTCATCTCATTCTGGGTCATTGTCACCAGAAGGGTGGTAAACACAAACTTTGCTGCACAATTTTTTACTGTCATAGCTAAAGTACAGGCTGTGTCTTTCCAGGCTAACTGCATTGCTGTTTGGTTCCAATTTAGTGCATTAAAATGCTTTATCATGTCACAAATATAATTCAAGGGTCACACTGGTGTTCCTCTTGCTGGAATACGTGGGTGCAAAGGTTAAACGAATCAATTTTTACATGCTTTTAGGCGGCTGTTAATAAATTTGTCCTGCAAAATGTTTATTGCCAGCCATAATGCGACCTTCCTGAGCCAGTTAGTCAGAGGGAGGAGAAAGCATCAGTAATTCATCAGTAATTCATCCCAGAAGAACAGCTGTGCGATGGAGCAAAGCTCATTCACAAGCTTGTGAGCTGGTTTTAAACGGCATTTGGAATGAGTTCAGTTTCTTCTGGCCTAGTTTTCTCCATTCCTGGAGTTACTGTTTTCATAAGTGAACCAAGTGCTCAAATTTAATAATTCACATATTTGTGCATATATACACAGATGGCAGAGACTAATATTCTTCTCCAAAGCCAGAAGCTGGTCTATAATTCTTTGAGAGCTTCAGGCGACAGCACAAGCTCTCAGCACAGTGCTGTATACACATGATCCCTTTAAATTGGCGCCATTCTTTAATCCCAGTGGAAAAAAATATGAATGCACCCATACATCACCCAGACTGCTACCCACACACATGAAGTATATGTCACAGGAGACTGGAAATGCTCCCACATACTGTACAGTACATCCACAAACACACAGTGTAGGTCAGCCCACAGGTAGCCTGGAGCTCTCAGATATATGAGCGTAATGATGGTGTGTTCAGGGACACCCCCCGTCTCATAGACAAACACACGCTCTTGGGATGGTTTGACCCCAATAGCTGAGAGTTGCTGACATACTTGAATCTGTTCAAAACTCCCTGAAGCATGAATAACCAAAACATAACAAAAGGAGTGGTGGCTATACTTTATGCAAAGCACTCCTATCTTCTCACGGTTTCCTTGAGCGATGACAGCGGAGCTTCAGTGTTGTTTCATCGGGACATTAATTTTCTATGAATACCAAGCATGCCTTTCATTTTCAGTTGGTTATCATAAACCCCATAATATATCCATTTGGCACCACCTGTTCTAAGAAAAGTTTCACACTAGGGACTAATTTCTTTGTGTAAAAGACAAAACAGACTCATGACGATGTATTTGTTGTTTTGTAATTAAGTCCAAATGAAAATCCTGAAATGTCAGGTCAACATGATAACATCTCTTTATTTTTGGTGGCGGTCTTTTCTGTGCCCTGTAGCTTTGGAGCAGAGTGCTCGGTGTGAATGACACAGGTGTCTCTTTACTCTGTGTCCTCCTGTAACAGAATGAATATTACTGTAGGTTGGACTTCCTGTGGAGGGACAAGTTCAAGAGGGAGTGTGAGGAGATCGAAACCATGGAGAACCTTAACCGGGTCCTGCTGGAGAACGTTTTACCTGCTCATGTCGCTGAACACTTCCTGGGACGGAACTGGAAAAATGAGGTAAATTCACTTCACTTCACTGAGAAATACAAAAATATTCACAATATTCATCCAGAATTTGCATCAGGGGCCCTTCAATTAACAGATTAGTTAACACCCTCTTTAATTATATGTCAGTAGGTTAACTATGAGCCACCACTTAAAAACTAGTGCCATTAAAATAAAAATATGCTCAATTATCAGCAATTCTTATTTCCAGTGTTTCAGTGACTGTTACTAGATTACTTTGATATCAAAAATATTAAGAAGTGATGACTTGGGAAAGTTCTCTAAAAAGTGAATTGTATTATTTGTGTGAATTTTAAGTGGATCTATAGTTTGTTAGTGATAGTGTCTTCTGTAGTATCCTCTCACAAGAGAAGTAGGGGTTTTGAGTTTCTTTCGCCTCATTTAGTGTCTTTTCCTCATGTCTTTTCTCAAGTTTTCAGTCTTTGTACTGAGGTATTAGTGATGTGCAGTCACTTCATTAAAAAAAAAAAAAAAACATGAATTCAAAAAATGTATTCATAACATTGTTCAGATTTTGACTTGAGCACCAAATGCATATTCCTACTCTGTGTTACATCATACTATACTGTATATTCCTAATGATCCCAGGCTGATGGAAACAGAAGCTCTCGCTTTGACAGCTCTTTGAATTTTTCTTTTTGTCTGATCTACAGTTCAGCAGCACTCGTGCTGTTGCTTGGAACAAATCTTCGTTCTCTATATATCGGCCTTGACATACTGGGGGCATGCACATTAAACATGATGAAAATACTTAATATTCAGATGCCACTATTTTGCATTTTATATCCTCCCATGTGCCGTTAATTCAAGTCTTTCTTCGCCTTCCTCGACTGTTAAACTTTGCATTCATCATTTTATTTTCCATTATTAAAAGACAGAGGAATAATTGTTGTATTTTCTTTGTTCCTCTCCATTAATGCTCTGCTGCGGCTGTGTTCTGTCCTTACATACATGCTGTAATTGATGGGGCCTGTTTGCCAAACATACTTTCCTTCCTCATATTTCCTCTTAATTTGCTCTGGTGCAGTGAATTTTCAGTCGTGCTCATTCTAATCCCTGTCTCTCTTCTCATTTCTGTCTTCCCTGTGATAGATGTCTTTACCTTTTACAGTGTCTCTGTAGAGATGATTAAAAGTTTTTTATCTTTTTTTTTTTTTAATTTTAAGAGGGATTTTAATCATCATTAAGTGTGCTAATAGATTATTTTTCTCTCTGTGGTGGAGAGTCAATGAGACCACTCGTCTCTAATTGTCCTCCCCTGCTGCTGGATCAACACATCCACGCATTATTTTCTTCTTGCTTGTTATCAGGACCTTTATCATCAGTCGTACGAGTCGGTGTGTGTGATGTTCGCCTCCATCCCAGACTTCAAAGAGTTTTACACAGAGTCTGATGTCAATAAGGAAGGATTGGAGTGTCTCCGTCTTCTCAACGAGATCATAGCAGACTTTGATGAGGTAAACTCCTCCTCTTCATATAACTGGCTTTGGAAATAAATATTTCCCGCTGCTTTTTTGGAGACAATCACACTTGGTTGTTATTTTCCCACAGTAAAAGGACAAGAATCAAAACAAGCCAATATTTGACTGACAGCTGATGATTCTTTGTGTTATTTTACATACTGTGTTCCTCGTTTATCGTCAGCTGCTGTCCAAGCCAAAGTTCAGCGGGGTGGAGAAGATAAAGACCATCGGTAGCACCTACATGGCTGCAACTGGACTCAATGTAACACCAGGACCAGAGTGTGCACAGGCATGCTTTTACACCCAACACACACACACACAGATTTTAATGTGTAGAGGTCAAAGTTTGTACATTCAGTTTCACTTTGAATTGATAACAGCTGAGCAAACAAAGAGCGCAAGCTGTGTTTTTGTTTTTTGTTTTTTTTTTGTTTTGTTTTTTTGCATATTGACCATCACATTTAAGCTTGCCAAAACAGCTTTGGCAGGCTGAAGCTCATATTCACTAAACTTGTCATTTTTCATTCATGGCCACAAAACATGATGACATATTTTTGCAGTCTAAATACATTTGGAGGCTGTGTGTGGGTCGCTGCTTAAAAATGCACTGCACATACTACTGAAGCAAATGTGATTCATTACGACACTCATTTGAATACATTAGTGTAATCACTGGAAGCAGTTGAGATCATCATTCAGAAAAAAAAAATGTGTGTGTAAATACAAATCGACTTGATTGGAAGGAAATCTGCTTAATTTGCTGTTCATTAAGGCCCACTCTCCTTAGTTACTGTTGCCATGTCTGTCAAGCTTCCCATAGGAACATAACACATAACATGGCTTTTCAGTAATAACACCTAAAAGATTACCACTCCAAATTTAGGGTTGTATGCAAAATATGCCATAAGTAATTAAAAAGGCTGCTGCAATCCAATTTGAAAGTAATGGACAGCTTAAATACTCGTCCCCACACTTGAGTCTCTCGTGGTTTCCCAGATAGTTTTATGAAAAAGAGAGACTAGGAGCTACACTTGTATACTTTTACACTGAGTCCATGCATATATCAATACACCAACTGTTTTTATTTTTATAAACATCTAACAGTTTTGGTTATTTTTTGTGTGGCAGCAACAGGTGGAGATTAATAGTAAAACTGAGTTCATCCCGATTTTGGTGTTTTTGAATTATTTTTTTCAACAAATGTTTTTCATTGCATTTTTAGTGTTTAAACAAGTAAGATAAGAGTTTTTACCATGAGCTGTCAAAATTATACAGTGAAAATGAAAATGACTGTTTCAGTGTCTATACTCTCTCTGTTGCGTGTGTCACAAACTCAGCTCGTCCTCTTCATATTTCATAGTCAAAGCACTCTTATGTTTCAGTTCCCTGAGTCCATTCAATTTTTTTTTTTTTTTATTTCAACAAAGCTTTATTACAAGTGCCCTGGTGTTTAGCTGAGTACAGAATATTTTATTTTTTTATTTTAGATTTATTTCCTAATTTTATTTTACCTTTATTTAAAGGTAAAATAAAATAAGGCAGAAAGAAATCTTATTTGTGTCCTGGCCGAGACAATAGTACATTATAAGGACAAAATATTTGGCCACACCTGTTAAGTATTCAAATTAGGTGTTTAAATCAGGCTTTGGGCCGGGCCTCTTATCTCCATTAAAGGATAATCTTAACACTTCAGCATACCAAGATATTGTGGACAACCCTTTTTTATTCTAATATGACTGTGTCCCATTGCACAAAGAAAGGACTAGAGAGACATGGTTTG
Source organism: Brachirus orientalis (assembly GCA_016785285.1). Lineage (NCBI taxonomy): Eukaryota > Metazoa > Chordata > Actinopteri > Pleuronectiformes > Soleidae > Brachirus > Brachirus orientalis. The sequence continues at coordinate 1,157,270 of JAFBJR010000434.1, forward strand.
ACTTTGAGTTTAAGTCCTGTCCTCAACCCCATTGAGCTCATTTGGGATGAACTGAAACCGAGATTGTGAACCAGACCTTCTTGTCCAACATGTGCCTGACCTCAAATACTCTACAGAATGAATGGGCACACATTCACTTAGAAACACTTCAGAATGTTGTGGTAGCTGTTAGAGCTGCAAAAAGAGGGCCAACTCTATATTAAAGTACTGAATATATTTGAACACATCATTACAGTCCCTGTTGGTATACTGGGCAGGAGTCCTAATACTTTTGTCCATATAGTGTTTTTCTGATGACATTCAAAAGTAAGGTCTATGTAAAACACAGCAGAAGTGTCACAGATGCTCCGCAGCAGACCGGCTCCTTGTGTGGACCACAGACACGTTGAGACGCTGCAGATCAGCGCTGCAGCCTTAACGCTCTCCACAGGCATCCAGTGTAAAACCAGCACCAGATACCAGCTATTTGCTGCTCCATGAGAGCTGAACCAAACCATAAGCAAACAAATTGACTGCTTAGATCCCCTCTAACTACACGGGGACTCCCAAGAGCCCTTGACATGAGCGCTTTCGTAAAATATTACTTGTCAATGTTCATCACACAAAACAAATATTACTAGTTCAATCAAACATTGGCTCTTATTTTTTTCCTGGAGTGCGCTGTAACATGTCCTGCTGCCACACAGGAAATTAATTCATGATGAGGTTAAATAAGTTTTTGTCATCTTTTGACATAAATTACATCAGTCATGGATGTGAAAAAGACTAAAGTGTGAAAAATGTTGGAATGCCTCAGAAAATAATTTTGTTAAAATAATGAGATTAAAAGAGGATTGGACTCCCCACAGTAACTCAGCTGACCTGTGGCCAGTGGGTGTGAGCATACCAACCTAACACCGTGACGTTGTCAGATGTCTTGGGTAAAATGATCAAATTCCTGTTCAAATCGATTCAGTGTAAGTCTTCTTCTGCACATGCCATTTTGAATGGCGCACAGTGTGATCACTCACACAGATGTGAGGGATTCCTTCAGGATACTTGGCTTACATTTTAGTCTCACGCAAGTTTTCTTCTGATGTTCTTTAAGATGACGTTCAAGAATGGTTTGAAAAGGCATAGTCTCACAATGCACAATGGCCAGTAGCTGTTTGCTTGGCATTTCTGATTGTAGGTGGTACGTAGGATGGTTAGGTGGACATGCTAACATTGGCAGTTGAACATACTGCGTGCAGTCAACATGAACTCCTTTTATAGCAGATAAAAACTCACTAACTCACACTAAAATCTTGCCTTTGGGGCAGTGTGAGAGGGTGCAGAAGTGACTTTTTGTAGCAATGTCTACAAATTTCTCTTGTATCTTTCACCCAAACTACATCAAAGTCGGCACTGCACACACCGGTGCCCTTCGGATGTCGCCTGCCAAGTTTGGACTGTTAAGTATAGCGATTAACAGACAGACACTCTTTGCCTTTGTCTTTATCTATTTATCAGGGACAATGCAGTAAGTCGTAGCGGACATAATGTGCATCTGTAGTACTGCCCAAAGAATATGTAACAAGTTCCTGATTAAAAACTTTTGTGCGTTGCAGAATAATAGAATTTTACACATGAATCGCAAAATAAGAAGAAAAAAAAAATCATCTCACAGCCTTAGATAAAAAATGAGCAGATATTGGCAGAGAGTGGAGGTTGACTCAGGTCATCTGACGGGTGTGAAATCAGAGTGTGTGTCTGTGCTAATTTGTTATAAACTGCAGCTGATGCTCAACAATAAACTGTTTTTAAAGTAAACCTGTCTACTTTCAGCTTTAAGTGGGTTTACACACAGAAAAACGACATAAAGTGTGCACTAATTTGGTTGTACAAAGGATTACACCGTTTGAGCCTCTACCTCACTATTGCCTACCCACTCGTTTTGCAGTCTCTATATATTAAATCTATGACTGGTCTTCTGTGCCTTTTATGGTCACCATACTATGACTGGACAATGTCTTTGTGCAGAGTGAAATATACTATTCACAGCAAGAAAAACTGTAAGAAATCATTGTTCCTTTCTGTCCTTTCAAAGTTACCGATATCACTGTTTATATTGTGTTTTTTTTTAGAGACAGTAGTTCAGCTTATTCTGTTCCCGTCTTGTATCTCCACCAGGAACATGACAGACAGTACATGCACATAGGCACAATGGTGGAGTTTGCCTTTGCTCTTGTTGGGAAGCTAGACGTCATCAACAAACACTCCTTCAATGACTTCAGACTCAGAATTGGTGAGAACGTGCATACATTTATGCCCAAAGTACACTGAAATTAACATTCCTAGATGTTTTTGGATAATCAGCCATGTTTGTTGTGATGTGGTATATTTTGTTAGGGATAAACCATGGCCCAGTGATTGCCGGTGTTATCGGGGCCCAGAAACCTCAGTATGATATCTGGGGAAACAGCGTGAATGTGGCCAGTAGGATGGAGACCACTGGAGTCCTGGGCAAAATACAGGTGAGTGTTTCAGCTCCAAATCAAAAAGTAACGTGTGTCCATACCAACACACCTAAAAACGTGTCTCACGTTCACAGCACATGGGTTTGTAAGCAGTGTAAATGGGAAGCAGATTCTCTCCTCTTCACTGATTTTCATAGTTTCAGAAAGTACCGCTAACAAGAAACAATAACAGTGAAAAGTAAGAACAAGTATTTGTGTTTTGAGACTCATGATGAAGTAAAACTGAAAGTAAGTTTTAACACAGTTTCATGTCTACAGTTAATAGTCGGGAACCAAAAAAACAGCCAGGAAGTGAATGCGGGTAGCTGAATCATTGTTCCAAATATCTCTATTTTTGCTCGTCCAGACTAAAACAGGTTTTCTAACATTTTTGATACTCTACACTAATCAGTACAGTTTGGTTTAATACAGTGTTGTACGTTGAGAAGGGTAAGAAAATGACTGATTTGTATCCTCCTGGGATTTGGCACCCTTTCATTTGGGGACCAAGCACAGTGGTCAGGCTCCTAAAGAGCAGAGCGAGTCACACTGCAGTCAGTTTACATTTGTCCACGAGAATCATCACTTATGAAAACGTACATGCGACTGTAGTGGAGAAACAGCCATGTTTTTCAGTGCGGCCTTCTCTCAAGTAAACCTTGTTTTCTTCTTGCGATGAACAGCCAGATAAAGAATGCTGGATTTCCTCCATTGTGGCTCTTTGTTCACTAAGATGTCTTCTTCTCTGTGAAACTTTCTGGCACGCTGCACTGTGTTGCACTGGTATGATGTTACGCTATTAACGTAGTCGGGGCATATTACATAAATAGCTACATAATTTACGTATCTGGGCCACACACCCTGCGGTAGGAACGCAAGTCAGATCAGAGTGTACCAGACTGCACCACTTAGTGCAAATTAGGCTTTAAATGCCTGAAACCAGTCACAACTTTCTGTCCCTACAGGTAACAGAGGAGACGAGTCAGATCTTAACAATGCTGGGTTACATGTGTCCATGTCGTGGCATCATCAACGTGAAGGGCAAAGGGGAGCTGAAGACCTTCTTTGTTCACACGGAAATGACCCGATCTCAGTCGCAGGGGACGGTGATGCCGTGAGTGTTCCACGCTCAACGAACAAATAGACTTGAGAAAACAATCGCAAAGTGGCCATAGAAGTGATTTGTCATGCTCTGTAACTAAAACCAATTACCAGCAGCCAGAAGCAGTCTGGATAGACAGTTGTTGATAACCACTTTTGCACCAAAATGCAGAGCGGGGCCCAACTGCACCGCCGCGGTCCTTCAACGCTGCACTTTAGATGGTTATCGGGAGTGTGAGGAGGCCTTTGCTCTGAGGAGTCTCGTCAATGTCTTAAGGGAGCGCCTGACTAGAGGGAGGTTTGCTAAATTAGTGCAGCTCTCAAGGACCGCAGTCACCCATGTGTACAATAGTAGTGGTGTGGAGCTAATTACCCATGCCAGTGTTGCAGTGCTTTCAGAGAGTTATGTTTGAGCAAACCGAGCTGCCTGTCGAGCTGTGTTTTATACATATATATATATATATCTCTACTGTATATACATGTATATCTGCCTGGTCGGCACTGTGAGCCTGTTTCCTTCCATTTTATTCCAAATGGATGTAACAGTAGTTTATTGTCACATAGAGCAGTTAATGCCAACAAGTTGCCAACGTGAAGGGTAGCTTTGCCAACACCTGTGAAGTGTAGTTAAAGATTTCTAGCTGTGTGTTTGTGCTCCACTGTCGAGTAGGTGGACTCAAGAAGAAAGTCGAGGATTCTTTTTACGATCCATCTGGAACCAAACCAAGAGCAATGCGTGTAAATGTTCACTGCCATCCTTTTGTTATTCATTAAACATTTGTATATAAATGACATGTGTCTTTGATTTGGTGCTTTTAATAGTTTGGTGCAACATTTACCTCGTGTCAGAGGCTTGTTGTGTCTAACAAGGTCCATGTGTTTTGCGGTATATTACCGTAATGTTTACTTCACGATACAATATTATCAAGATTTTTTCTTTTTTTTTTTCAGTGTATGATGTACAGCAGAGGTCTATAACAGGCCTGCGACCCCTAGAGGGTCATTGGCAGTACTGCAGGGGGTCACAACATTTTTGGTTGATTAGACAATTTTTTAATATCCAACCGCCCCCCCC
>JAFBJR010000434.1:1161927-1175083 GCA_016785285.1 Brachirus orientalis
CCCCCCCCCCCCCAATTTTTTATGTTTAAAATAAAAATGAAAGTTTGAATAGCTTGTACGCATGATTACCATACAACTGACTGGCATTATTGATATTGGCACTGGTATGTACACAGTATAATACCCGATCCAACATTGTCATTATCACCGCACGCTGCCGCAACAAAGGTAACTGTGCTTCACAGAATCCAGTGCAGGCAGCAGACGTGAAAACAGCCTGAGCAAATGAAACTAACAGTGACACCATGACGTTACTTTTGCTCGATATTACCCCAAGCGGCAATGAGTCTCTGGGCTTTTTCAGCAGACTGGGAACTTCTGAATTTAGAACACACAGCACTTGCTACTGGCTGAGATCAATTCCCTGGTGATATGGTATGTTTGCATTGTACTTTGCATAGTTTATGCAAGCACTAGTTTTTGATAGAAGCATTGGAATGAGAAGGCTAAATTTAGCAGGAGCTGACAGACAACCTCTCCTCTCACTGTAATTACAAACTCAGCTGTGTGTGTGTGTTCTTGTACTTGCTGCAGAGTGAGGACCAAAAATCATATAAACCCTACAAAGGGAGGACATTTTGGCTGGTCCTCACTTTTTTTCACCCACTAAAAAGGCTTTTTAAGGGTTAAGACTTGGTTTTAGGGTGAGGGTTAGAATTGGGTTTAGGTTAGGGTTAGGGTTAGGCATCTAGTTGTAATGGTTAAAGTTAGGCTAAGGGGCTAGAGAATGTATTATGTCTATGAGGGTCCTCACTCTGATAGAAGTGCAAACGTGTGCGTGTGGCTGCTTTGTTCACCACCTGCTGTTCTTTCAGTGACCCAGAAATACACTGTGAGCTAGATTTCTTGACATGAATAATTACTCTGCGGAGAAGAAGTGGCTTCAGAAGGAACTGCAAACAAATGTCAAAACAGCATAAAGTGATATGTGCCAACTTTACACACACACACATATACAGTATATATAAAAATACTCATTTATGTGCTGGCTCATTATAGATATGGGACATGTTTTTAATGTGTGCGCCTTTAGAATTTATTTTGAAAATATACTGACAGTCGCGTCTATAAAACACTCCAAGAGCACACAGTATCACCCGAAGCTTGAAAAGTTCTGTGTCTTTGTAAGAATAAGCAGAACTTTCTGTGGCTGGTCAGCAGACAGTGATGATGGTGTATTTTTAGCGCAGTAAGAGACAGATCTAGGCAACTGAACTTGCATGACTGAGTTCATGAACGGAAGGAGCCTCTTGAAGGTGCAGTGATGACTTAGAGTCTGTGGTTTGTGTGTGTGTGCTTTAAAGGCAACATCATTAACAGACAGGAGGCGGCGCTGCAGGTGGCAGAGATTACGATGCCGAGCTTTTTGTTGGGAGTGAATGGGATGCAAAATTTTCATATTTGAGGGACAGCTCAGGTAATGGGGTGGGTGTAGTGGTTAGCACTCTTGCCTTTGCGGCAAAAAAAGACCCAGGTTCGTGGCCCGATCGGAACGTGGGCCTTTCTGCATGGAGTTTGTATGTTCTCCCTGTGTGTGTGTGTGTGTGTGTGGGGGGCTCCAGTTTCCTCCCACTGTCCAAAAACAGGGGGGGGGGGGGGGGGGGGGGGGGGGGGGGGGGGTTCTCTGGGTTCTCCTGTTTCCTCTCACAGTCCAAAAACATGCAGATTAGGGATTAGGCAATCTAATTTGACTGAGAGCATGAGACTGGTTGGTAATTTGTCTCTATGTGACCCTGTGATGGACTGGCAACCTTTTACCCTATGTCAGGGTAAAAGGTTGCCAGTCTTTTCCTCACAAGGTACCTGTGAGTGACACATATTTCCTATGGCAACTCATTTCTATTCCTCTTCTTTTAAAAGCAAATTATACTGACAATGCGTTGAAGCCTTTCTAGCCAGTTGGTTTGGTAAAAAATGAACCTATTGTTATTAATTTATACACATATCTGGACTCAGAATCTTTGTTTAATGCTATTGTTAACCTTGCAGAAAAGGGAATGTAAAGACATGATAAACGTGGCTATACAATCAAAGCTCCCTTCTCTAGGCTGCTTGAAACTGTGACTTTTGTCTATAAACAAATGGCTGTTATATTCAACACAGGAAGTGATTTTTTTTGTGTCAGGACAGATGGAGCCAATGGAGGTGGACAATGACTAAAAACTCCAAAAGTTGCAGAAGTGAACTCCTTGTTCCGCTGTTTGATTGGATAATTGCTTCTTGTCCCTCTTAGAGTGTCAGCATGCCAGAGTAGTCACTGAAAAGTGTAGTCATTACCTCCGTGTTTATGTCCAGTCCCCGTCCTTCGGGTTGTTTCCCATCGTCCCCGTGCAGTTTCATATCGTAACCCTCAGCCTGGTGGAACACCCGGTGGGACCTACCAGCAGGGAGACAGTGCAGGTGTCAAAGCACATCCTCACACCTTGGAAGGTCACCTTCTGCTATAGACGGGTTACCAAGACAATAGAAGGACACGTCTTGTCAAAGGGCCAGAGAAGGCGATGCAGTGTGCAAGTGTACTTGATGAGATCCTAATCATGTAAAGTTCAGCAACGTTCTCTGGTCCAGGATGCTGGAGGTGTGTCCACTGGAGGAGCTGAACACACACACACACACACACCCTAACCCTAACCCTAATCTTAACCTAAACCCAATTCTAACCCTTACCCTAAAACCAAATGAAAAAGCCATTTAACCTTGTGGGGACCAGGCAAAATGTCCATGCAAGTCAAAATGTCCCCACAAGGATAGAAAGTCATGCACACACACATATACAAACACTCTCTATTTATTATTTTTGTTATGTGTTTCATTTTCTATGATCAAAATTCCTCAGCTTCACTCGATCACATACCCTGGTACATACAGTTGAACAATATTTTTGATTTTCCTCCAAGTACCACTGGACGAAGCTCGTGTATCACTGGTGGTACACGTGCCACGGTTTGAGAACCGTGCAGTCAGATAATTTCACTGGTTATTCCACTGTGGAGCATTGCTTTAGCCCAGTGATCATGAAAACACTTCACCTTGCGGTCTGTGTTGAAGCATCAGACTTTTCCTTCGACTGCCTCAGTCGTGGTGGGATGTAACTGAAGACGGAGGGCGAGGACAGCGCTTTTGTCTTTGCCTGGAGGGACCCGTCCATGTTCACGTGGCGAGGAGGCATCTGTCCAGATGAGGTTCAGAGTGCTGAAATGTGCACCCAAGTTACAGCCGTTTTTAGAGCTCACCTTTCCTGATCCTCCAACATTTGAAAACAATTTATATTTTTCAAATATTACCTGTTTTTAATTTGTGATTCTGCGTTTTTTGGGGTGCCTTGAAAGGTGCTTATAAATACAGTATTAATATTACTATGAGTATTAAACAGAGTATTTCAGAGCTACTGCACATCCCGACTGTGGGAACAATTTAATGAGTTGGGAATGATGAGTCAGCGATTCCAAACTACTCTTTTCCTGTTTTCTTAAGCTTTTTTAATTTCAGGTCAAAGGGAATTATTTCCCCCCACCTGCATTTTTGGCCCCCTGAGGATTTTTCAACGCATTTATAATGTAATTAAAATATTAGCTGATTTAGCCTCATTTTATAGTATGTGGGAATTCATTCATAGTGCACAACTGTGTCTGCTGCAGAGGAAACATAAGGAGAAGAGACACCAGAGGGATTAAATGCATTATTGATACGGCTTCCTGCATTTGAACTTTACAAGATAAATATTCCGTTTTTGTAAATGAAACTGGTCTAAGAGGTGACTCACAGTTGACTAACCTCGATAAATGACTGTCTTTGAACACGTCATGTATCTTTTGCTTGTCTGTGCCTGAATCTATAAAGTTACCCACAGTCAACAGTGGACAGTCAAAATAAAGTCCGCGTTAACACTTGTCCCCTCTGGCTCCCCTGAAGGTCTCTCACCGAATTTCCTTTGCAGATCTGGCAGCACAATCAATTCACAACCCTGGACAGACCCGAGGCCTCGAGCACGATGGAGAAAATATTCTTCACTTATGGGTAAATCCAAAGGCTTCTGATACAGGACAAAAAATATTCCTTCCCCTGATGCAAAATATTAAGATATAGAGTAAGTGGTGCTCCAGTTAATGTTGGCAAATCAAAGGTGTTTACGTGTACATTTTTAATCATTAATAAATGCCCGTTACATTCAAACCATTGTCAGATGAGTTCACACAATCAGCTCCACACAGGAAGGTGATTTTTATTTATTTTTATTTTTTTTATGTCACAGCAGACACAGACAACATCAACATTGTGCTAATAAAACAAGGTAAAGTGGTTGGAGAGTGACTGAAAACTCAAAGAAGTGCCCAGGGAAAGTTTCAGAAGTCTGATGGGATGAAAGCCTCTTGGTCCCGCCCGTCCCTGCACTGCTGCTGTATACACACAAACACTCCCTCAGTCAGGTTTGATAGTTTTGCTTGACGGAGCCTGTTTTCAGATGGAGCCAGATTCAGATAGAAATAATGTTGCGTTGTTTCCTGAAGATCAAACTGTGGCAGAATAATAACTTCAGCAACAGCAGTTGTCACCAAAAAACAGGAAGAAACAGGAAAAGCTGCTGCGAAACAAAATATACGGTATCTAGTGTTTGAAGGGGGAAGAGTTTTATGGCTTAAAACACCTTTTTTTCCATGAGTTAGAAAAAGCAGATTGACACAAACATACCTCACTATACACTTAAGAATAAAGAAAATTCAGCAGAACCTAATTTCTGAGTAACTGGTTAAGTGAATTGTGGTTAGTTTTCACTCATGTTGTGGGGATCAAATCTGTTTACACATTATGGGGACTTGTCTTCCTTATGGGACAAAAAGCAAGTCCTTATCATGTAAATTACTATATTATATATATATATATATACTATATTATATTCATGTAGATGGGATTTATATATATATATATATGTGGGCCCTAAATCTGTTTACATACTCACAACATGGGAACTTGTCTTCCTTATGGGGACAAAAATCAAGTCCCCATAATGTAAATTACTATATTTTAAGGTGAAGACGTGTTTTAAAGACAGGCTGAGGTTAAGGTTAGGTTAAAGTTAAGGATCGGGCACTAGTAATCATGGTTAAGGTTAGAGTTAGTCTCCAGGAAATTAATGTAAGTCAATGAAATGTCCTCTGAAGTCATGGAAACCAGTGTGTGTGTGTGTGTGTGTGTGTTTCTAGGCTAGCTCATGACACAGTGTGTGGTGTCCTGTTATTGGTCAACCCCCTGCTGCTCCGTCATAATTACGGGACAGAAGAGGACAACAACAGCAGGCGGGACACGCACACACGCACACACACGCACACAGTTTAAAGCTCTGAGCCTCATACACATGAGACAAAGACAGAATTTGATGTGACTGTACAAAGATAAGTGGACAAAGATGGGGGGGGGGGGGGGGGGGGGGGGGGGGGGGGGGGGGGGGGTCGACGTGATCGTGGTTTCAGAGGTTTTCTCAGCACACAGTAGTAATTACAGCTGACATTTTATTGCTATTTGGCAGGAATCACTGTGGGAATAAAACCACGTGAAGGCAGGTGTCAGCCATTCAGTGGTGCTGACTTATTAAAGGAAGCTCCCAGTGTTGCTCAGCCTTGTTCTCATCTGTATTCCTTTACCCTGCTTTACACTAAGTCTTATTCATTTTGAATTTAACGTTCTGCGTATGTAGTGGCATTTAAACCTTGAAGTCATCGTCAGTGTGAAGCCAGACAAAGAGATAATAATGAAGGTAATCAGGCAATGTTAAAGGTTATGTTTGTTAAGAAATCTTAACAACCACATTGTCTATATATCTCAAAGGATCCATAAATTATATTTAAATATCATATTCACATGACATCCATGTTCCAGGAGGGAATAAAGTCCACAAGGAAAAATAGTGTTAAGAGCATAATGTGAAACATTTAACCTAGGATCCTCATCGGGGCTATTAAATAATTAACCTACTTTTTAATCAGTTTCCTACTGTGAGCAATTACACGTCTAATGTTACAACAAATATTTTCCAGTCTTTTTCTTTTTTCTTTGTACATTAAATTCCTGCATTTTCCTCTCTCTATACACTTTCACTACACTTTGAGTTGAAGTGTGCAGCGGGGTGTCGGACAGATAACGTGATGTCATATACTTCTCTGATTCAGTCTGAGAAAACCCTAAATACAGTCAATGAAATCTGATTAAAGGTCCAGTCCGTCAGTTCTGGCAACAGTTATCGGTGAAGTTGCGTGTTGCTTTTAGTTTGTCCGATCACAACATTGTCATCCAACATGGTGGCGTGATGAGAACAGTTCAAACTGTCCAATCATACAACGTCAATGTAATTATGTCAGATTCCATTTCTGCCAGGTTTAAATAACTGCCCACATATCTTCACCTTAAACCACATGGTCCTGAAGACGCTTGTTAATTATATGAAACACTTCATATTCCAGGAAGATATTTGTCTAAAATATGAATGGGAATGCTGTTCACTGTAAATGTAGGCCAATAAAATAAAATAAAATAAAACATAAAGAAAATTGTCACTGTATACATACAGTTTATTTAAAATGTTTATTATACTGAACTTGCTGTTTTCCTTGTTGGAACAGTGGCGTGACATACAGTATGCAGTCGAGCAGGGATTCTTGTCTTTCTCCTGCTGGTGACAACATGAATGTGGAAGCCCAGTTGATGACTAGTATCAGCCTTCCCCCTGCTGGGCCTAAGAAGTAATACATCAACACCAACATGAGACAAAGACACTTGTGGCAAATAAAACCTGAGCTGTAAATTACCAGTCTACCTGATACTGAGGAGAAGCAGACAAAGAAACGTGCTTGTCACAGTAACGGCAGTGAAAGGACAGCGTTTGTGTCACGCTCAACACTTACTGCGCTCACTTTCACCTGCCTGTATCATCTGCTATTTCTGCCTTTCTGTCTTTAACTGGAGAGAAAAGCTTCAGAATGTAATGACTACATATCATTGTCTGCATCCTTACCTATAGCCTATAATAATAATAATAATAATAATAATAAGAGACCAGTTTTAACTGTAGTGTCATTTACATATTTAAATATAAAACTGAAAAGTTGAATGGGTGTTGCTGCAACAAATGGTTTCTATTCTGGGATGACTGGAGGAAAACTTAATGACTAACGTGAGTCAATATTATTGCAGTGACACACCCACACCAGTTAGTGATATTGAATATGACCTCTGCATTTAACCCATCCTTCGTACACACCAGTAGTGAACACACACTAATTGTACGCAGGAGCAGTGGGCAGCACTTGCTCAGGGGCACCCCAGCCTGTGGCATGTCCTTAGAATTGAACCAGTGACCCTCCAGTTACGAGCCAAATGTCTTGTCCACTTGGCCATGCGCTGTGGAACGGGAGGGTAGATATAAAGCTTCAATGAAAGGATGGAAATGTGTAAACAAATCTATTTACAAACTCCCCTGCGACACATACGTGGGTCTGAACCCAGTCCTCAGGTGAGGCTACAGGAGGCTACATAATTATTGCTCACATTTTTAAAGCATTCTTAGGAACTAGGAAATAATGTTACTATAAATTAGAGTGGCCTCCTCTTTACGGTTTACATGCTTTGTATGATGTTCCTCTATCGGTTGTGTGGATTCAGGATGGTCACTACATGGTATTTTCTGCATACACTGTGGTATAACTTCAGTCTGTGGAGGTGCATCTCTCCAACAGATCAATAATGCAGCATTTGATGTAATCAGTCATGATCAGTGTCATAAATATTGTCGATACAATGTGCAAATACTTTTCTGTGTGTGTGACCTGACTTTGGTAGGTTTCCCCTCCTCCCCTCACTATTACCTTCATCACTTTTTGTCAATTTGCTGACATGTTTTGTGAGTTATTACTGTACGGCCTCCATTGATTTCTGTAAGTATCATTATCTAAATGCATCTGCTGCAATTTCCGTACGGGCCTGTGATGCAAATCTTATGACATTTGTTTGGGTAAACAGGTTTATATGCTCAATCTGTTTAAGCTTCCCTGGTTTAAGCTTCCCTGGTAGAAAATGTGAGTATCACTGTCTTGAAGTGAAGTAAGTGTTTTTTCCTCGTCTCATTTGTAATGCTTGAAGTAATAATCATAATGATTGTGTGTGCAGACTGAAGCAGCAAGACTGACCTCTGCGCTGAAGTGATCCAGCTCAGCTGCTGCTTAATGGCAAAGATGCTCTACAGTCCAGCACTGAGTGTAATAAATACATTAGAATTAAAGGTCATTTTCTTGGTTTGGTCCTGGTTTTAAAAGGACTGTATAATTTATCCTCCCCTTTAGAAAATGACTCCATTACCAATGTGTGTGCATGTGTAGGAGGCTGTAAGGACAATTTTTGACTAGTGTATAACCACTTTTCAGTAAAACCTGATTTTTGTAGCCTTACAGTAAGCATTTTATATGTACAGTACGTTAGGGAATCATGAGTGTTGTTTTGGCATGTTCTCTCTGACCAAAAACCTGACAGAGTTTATAAGTCCCAGACTCTCCACCAGTCAAACAGAACTGAAGAAGCCTCTTGGATGAGAGGCGAAACGTCTTCAAGAAATTCAACTAAGTCCAGTTGCCTTTTTTTTTACTACACTTTGGATACCATGACCTGGATGAATGAGAATCTTCACAGACACGAAGACCACTGTTGCTACCTGATTAATTATGGAAACCCAGAATATTCTATGCATGTGCAAAAGTGCAGCTATTTCCTTTTACAAAGGCTGTTTCCAGGATTACAGTTAGGGTCAGAGTGTGTTTCAGCAGGAAACAGCTGGACTTTGCACATGTGTAGAACAAATCAGTCGAGTTGCCAGAATGGATCAGGTAGTGACAGAAACTGAGCGGAGTAGTCCTCCATTTGTTCCAGTTTATAATCGTACCATTTGATATCGCTAATTCTTATATACTGAACCTTCACAGAATGTAGTGGCATGGTTCTCAAACTGTGGCACCTGTACCACCAGTGGTACGCAAGCTTCCGCTGTTGGTACTTGGAGGAAAATCGGAAATACTGTTCTACTGTATATATCAGGGTCTGTGATCAGAGTGGAGCTGATGAATTTTGACAGGAAATCATAGAAAATGAAAAAAATGGGGAAAAAAATAATAATTAGACTTTTATTTTATTTTGAATGTATTTTAACGTTGGTGACAATGGTGTTGAGAACCCCTGATGGAGTGTACAAGAGGCCATACTGGGTGGAAACTGAGCCGAGGCATCAGTCCCAGTCTACACCAGTAGATGGAGCTAGTGACACAGCTCAAATCACAGTGGACAGAGGATTGCTGGAACTGAAGCCCAGTACAAACATTGACTCATTTTTTTATGAGAAACACAAAATACACAGTTACCAGTGGATAAATCGTTGTCTGTTTTAATTGGTAAAAACTTTTTAATAACTAGGCTATAGACTGTTCAACTTACAGATGCCCTGCAAACATGTCATTCACTTAACTATCACAGCTGACAGCTTCTATAAAAGTGCCTTGTTATTATCTGTTTTTTTTCAGGCATGACTCACAGAGAAACAAACACGCACACAAGTGCACGAGCACGCGCACGCACGCGCGATCGTTCCTTGATGACCCACTGTCTGCTCATTTCCGAAAGCTTACGGAGATTCACCGAGCAGCGACCCGGCCCCTCCCGCCCCCCCTCCTCCCTGCCACAGCGACTCTCCCCTCGGCTCCACTCCGAGGAGGAACCCGGTGCCCCTGGCTTATCGTTTCCAGTCACGTTACCCCAAAATGGAGGTCCGCAGATGGCACCGCTAGCGTTTACCAGTAGCCGTACCCGTCCGCGTGTCATTAATGACGCTTTTGTCAAGACAGAAGTGATCTGGTGCCATCTTTTTGTCGATTTTTTGGAGGATTTACTCGGGAGATACTGAGCTCCAGGTTCGGGTTGAGGCAGCCATGAGCTCCGGAGAAGGAGCCGAGGAGACGACCAAGGACGCCAGCGACTTATCGCCGTTTTTGAAGACCGGTAAGCAGCGAAAAATAAGTGGGAGAGGTCGTAGTGAGCTCCACTGGGAGCTTCTCCCTTTGCTCCGGCGAAGTACAGTGACATTGTTCCTGTATGTGTAGTCTGTGTGGGGGTTCAGACACTAAACCGTACTGTGGGCTGTGACTCAGTTATTGCAAAACTTTTTATAGCAAATGAAGTGCATGAAAATACCAATGGTCGGCACAGTTGTGCATATGGCTGAACATTAGTTTATATACGGCATTATGTTAACTACGTTAAGGTAACACATCTAGACTGTGTAGCCAAGCAACGTTAGCTTGGGCGCTAATAGTCCGAGTTCCATCTTCGGACAAATCTGTGCCAAACCTAGACTACCTTCCTTTTTCTGTAGAAATCTTCGTGTCATTCTGTTTTCACACGATACCACTTAAACACAGTCACATTCTGTGCTGTCAGAATGTGGATGTGAAATGTGTGTTGGATCCACTGGAGTTACGACAAACATAAACTGCAATTTACAGCATGTTCTCCGTTCAGCTTTAACCCGACACACCTGGACCAAGGCGGCTTTAATTAATACACTGTCAAAATAGCACCCGGGTGGTTCAGTTTCAAACCCACTTCAATGAGTGGTGATGTGTTGGAAAGGCAGGTCAGGGTTGTCCGACAACGGACTCGTGTCCTAACTAATTAGTTTCAACGTTAGCTTCCAATGCTAACCTGTAAGCTAGTAGATCCAGAAACAGATTTTGGTGAACCCTGTGTGCTAACAAATGCTAATTTAGCTTTACTAGCCTGCAAGTGAAAGCTGACGTGCATCTTATCAGCACATTGCTCCATAGAACACAAAAGAACGTGTACTTTGTGTATGTTTTCATTTTCCCTTTCACCATTGCGCCAACTAGCTAAAAAATAGCTAAACCCTACAAGCTATGTAAACAATACATGGCGTGGAACATACTGTCTGGGTGTGCACTGTGAGGGAGACGCTAGCTGTGTGACACAGCTATCAAGGCTAAAAAGGCTGCTGTGCGTCAGTATTACTGCCTGCTGGTTGTGATAAAACCTTACAAGTGTGTGCCACTGATTTTTGTTCACATTCAGCTGAGCGGCTGCATGTAGATAAGGCTAAATTCAACAGGGCTGTATGCACAGACTGCTAACATTAGCCAAGCAGGTAAATCTATCAGCATGGACTGACATCAAGTCCCAACACGGGCCTACAGTGGTTTCATAACAATAGCTCATAAAACAGAATTGTGACAGAAGTTTAAGCTGTTGCTGGGGTAAAAATAAAATGTATATATGGTTTGATGTGAGCCAGCTGACTGCATGTGAAAGCAAGCACATGAAATATTTAGTCCACTTAAATATACAGTATAAATATTAATGTAAATGATGCATATGTCAAGTGTACTTTTGTAAGTGGTGTTTTCGGTAACAGCGTTGAATGACATTTTGGTCCAGTGAACAAAGGCCAGTCTCTTTCAGGAAAAAGCCGATGAGTTCATGGGCTGCACTCAGATATGCAGGATAACCCAGCAGCTCTGTTGGCTGACTGCAGGCACTGAGTTGGATCCATTGCCTGATGTCATGCCTGCTCAGCTTGCTTTAATGATTCGCATAAATTATTGCTCATGTTTATGAACAGATGCCATAGCTACTTATACATGTGCAGTGGGAAGTTAAAGGTTAACTTCATGGTGTTATGTGAAAATAAACGGGAAGAAACTGCTTTCATTACAGCCCCACTAAGGCTGCAACTAACGTTCATTTTTATAATCGATTAATTGAATACCTGTTTGGACCATAAAATGTCAGGAAATGTTGATCCATCTTTTCCTAACCTGGAAATTATGATGTTCTCAAATGACCTGTTTTGTCCACAAACCAATATTATTTAGGTTGAATGATTTCTTTGTTGTTTGGAGCAAAGAAACCAGAAAATATTCACATTTAAAAGCTAAAAAAAAATCAGAAAGCTTGTTTTAATTGTTGAAAGAACACTTAAACCAACTAACTGAATATCAAACTAGTCGAGGATTAATTTAGTAATCGAATAATAATTGATTATTCAAATAACAATTGCAGCCCTATCCTCACACTGTGTGTACTTGGATCTTAATAAAGGAATATTGTTTCAGCCAAACCACCGGTTGATCTGGTACACTATTATGTGTAGGTCCATTGTAGCAGAACAGAAATTTTAAAGGGTGTAAACAAGGTTGGGAATGCAGAGTATTGACATCCAGCCTCTGGCTCCTGTGGTTTTGTGTCTAGCAAGATAATATACCACAGAGGGAAGTTCAGAATCTGCACTGAGCTCATTTGATAATTTCCTCTTAGGGAGAGCAGTGAGAGACATCCTGTAATTCACTTTCAGCCACACTTTGTGTGTTTTGTTGATGCTGCACAGCTGCAGCCATTCTGCTTCATTGCCAATCAGGTCTATTGCTAATTTGTTGTAGGATTAAAAATGTTTAAGTCTTCCTTTCTTATTTTCACAAGCCCATCTGTTGCAGTTTTAGTTTGTGGGAAAGAAATAGTTATTTATTTGCATTGGAACTGGAACAATTTATTAACATTTTTTGTTCAATTTGAGAGAATCAGTGGGACAGATGATTGTTTTTGTTCCACTTCAGTTTCTGGAGTCTCTGACAAGACCAACCACCCACTGTAGGAGATAACGAGGACTTATAGTTGGATATTTACTTAAAAAATAAGATTGCTAATTAACGCTGATTCGATTTTATTTTATTGTTTTATTTTTTTTATTTTTTTTGTTGTATTTTGAGTGTAATGTCATCATATTTGTCTCCAAACAATGTGTTTTGTGCACATTTTTACGCATGGTTTTAGTTGCCTCTTGTGCATTATCACTAGTTATTTCTACTTTTCAAAGTGGTCCTAAGTTGACTGTCTTGTTCTTGATCAATTATCCTGGTAGTGAAACCACCATAGGCCTAAGTACCTTACCTGCTTTGTACAATATGCTTGAGTGTCACCTTCAGGTTCTCCCCTTCTTTGTTTTGCTTGTGAACTTCCTCCTCATAGATGTGGGAATCCTGTTCTGACATGTACAGGTTTGAGTGTCTTGCCACAGGCCACACTCCCCCCCCCCCCCCCCCCCCCCCCCCCCCCCCCC